>JARFIW010001286.1:983956-1572886 GCA_036346225.1 Platerodrilus igneus
GGCATTTACCATAGGTAAAATGACATGTTACAGTGTATTGGATAATCTACTAACCTCAAGGTCCCGGGTTTGAATCCCGACAGGGTCTGCTTGAAAAACATCAGACGGGCACTTTTACAAGAGTGCGCCCTCGTTTGAATGAGAGCTAAAATGTAGGTTCCGTGTGTAAGTGTTGTCCCGCACGTTAAAGATCTCTACTTTGCTTGGAACAGCAAGATTGTGGTAGAGTTCAAAATTTTCAGGCAAAGAAAAACTCGGATTTCTGGCCAACGTAGTATCTTTGGGTAGAGCATAGGAAAACAAAATGTGAGGGGCGCCGTAGCGTAGTTGGTATGCGTTTTACTACTCTGTTCAAGGTACCGGGTTCGAATTTCGACACGGTCGGCTTGAAAAATGTTAGGCGAGCACTTTTCAAAAAAATACGTGCCTTGTTAGAATGAGAGGTAAAATGTACGTGCCGTGTGTAAGTGTTGCCACACACGCTAAAGATCCCTACCTTGCTTGGAAAGGTAAGGGTTTGATAAAATTCCAAATTTTCAGGTAAAAAACAACTCGCTTTCTGACTAATATAGTACCTTTCGGATGGAGCATTGGAAAATCAAATGTAGTGTATTGGATAGTACAGGCAAAGACTAATTTTTAAATATTTAGTAGTGGTTTTTAGTTAGAAGAGTTTTGTTGAAGAATGCGTCAAATGGCAAAATGGGATACTTAGTAGGGGGCAAGATAGGGTAAGTACTTCGTCTTATGTCACGCGACTACAACGTCTGTAATTAGAATAGGTATTTCTTTTCAGAAGGGTGAGAAATTGTAGCACCAGAACTGATACAGGAAAGTTGTCAGAAGAAGACGTAAAAAATAACAGTAACAACTGTCTTAGAAGAAAAAGTGAGCTACTACTTAACCACAAAATCCAGTGAAGTTTCACAAACTACTCTAAAAAGAAAAGCGAGGTCAGCCGGAGTAGTCGATAACATGATAGTCATAAAAGAATCAATTAGCAGTTATAAATAAAAATCCATTTTTAATATTAACAATAGATAGGTCGGAAAAAATCAGCATTTTCGGTTTTTGAAATGCCATCCTGACCAATCTATTAGAAAACCGAAAAACACGATGGCTGCAAGAGCTGCAGGTATTAATAAAGTCATGGTTGGCAAATTTTTTAACTACTGGGGAGAGTATACGATGAAATAAAGATTTACAGGTAATTACGATTTTAATACAGATGAAATTGGTTTCTCGATTGTTTCAAAAAGTAAATGCAAAATTATTACAAAAACAGGGAGAAAGCATGTAGGTACATTATTTCCGGTGGAATGGGGATCAACGATTACCGTATGAGTTTGTTTCAAGGCAACAAGTCAGTGTATGCCACCAATGTTCTTATTTCAGCGAAAAAGAATAAAACTGGAACTGATGCCAAAGGTGTCCTACGAAACCATTGAGTTGTTCTCTTCCATGTGTTCAGACCACAAACGTGTCGTCAACATATCTGAGCCATAATTTGGGTTTATATATAGCTGTTTCTAATGCACGCACCTCAATACCTTCCATGAATAAATTAGTAATCACTGGTAATAATGGTCCTTCAACTTATCTGTAGCGTTGTTTGTTGAAGGTAGAATATGTGTTGCTGAGACAATGCTGTGTTAAGTCGATGAAATGGTCTTCAGTGTTGTACTTCTCTTTCAAAAGTATGAATGTGTCCTCTATCGGTACGTTGGTAAACAATGACACCACATCAAAGCTCACTAGTAGATGTTGCGTGTTACGTTTATTTTTCAACATAAATTAAATACCCTTTTTTCCCTGGTTGTCATTACCCGCTCGAATAAATTCCATTTCCATTCTTAAATTCTGAAACAATACTCTATATAGTGTACCTGTTCAGAATAAGCCCGCTTTAACATAATTTTAACTCAAATCCATTTTGCTTTTAAAACGAAAATTTATTCGATAAATTAAATAGTCAATACCCTGTTTTAGGTATCCGTTGTTTTGTTAAACATTCCGATAACTTATAATTGCTTTCTCTTGTATTTCCCATCTAAAGACTTGTCGCAATAATGGATCCTATTATTATTTGATAGCGTGTTTTCCAGTTTGCTAATCGCGCTTTGATAACGCGAGGAGTGCAGTTCGAACTCGTGTTATTTGAACCAATTTTTAATTTGATTCTGCAGTTTGTGCGTTAAAATATATTCTACATTACTCGTCTCAGTACTTCAAAAGCGATGCACGTTTTTTTGTTCGACAAGTAGGATGAATCTTGCGTGTATCGGTGTGTTTTTCCGCGCTTACCCATCCTAATCAGATTCTCTTTTTAGCTGTTAGCTGGAGGCCAAATTGGTTCTTTTTTATGTAGGCCCAACTGTTCTTTGACACAGATCAACTGCCGTTGCCTGTAGATAGCTAATGTCGTTATAGTAACAGGGTAAATAGATCCCGACGACCGTGGCAATGCGGTGCTGATTCACTCCCGATGGCGTGCAAGCTAAGTATTCCGACACATACAGGTATACAACTTGTTTTCTTTTGTGTATATCAAGGGAATGTTCCTTATCAGTGTTTGGTGTAGTTACGTGATAAGAAACGTGACACTGTAGGACTATTGTTTGTTGCCGCGAATCGATATTATTTCTCTACAGGTGTGATGTACCATTGTTAAAAATGTTGGACAAAAGTTTCCACACGTTTATTCTTTTCTACTCATTAGTTTATTTTACAAAAGGTATTATGTGCACTTTTAAAACGCTTGACAAAAGCTCTCACATATTTATTTTCTACTGATTAGTTTTATTTTGTGTAAAATACGAGATGCGCACTTCGTATCTAAAGTACTAAATTGTTCGTATCACATAATTGTTTGGTTTGAAATAGTAACGCTTAATTATTTTTTTTTGCTTGTTTATGCAGAATCCTTTAGTTATTTTTATTGTTAATAGATAATCGTGGGCGACGTGCTTTTTTTTGGTATTTAAGTAAACCCCCCACTCTCCGCGTCTGGTAGTTAGCCTAATATTTACTTTTCTTCCGGCTACGTCTAGGTACGTTGTAACGAATACGATTACATCCTTCATCAATATACGCTTTTGTTATAATTATTTATTTAACAAAGGTCCTTTACTGTATAGAAAACACCAAATTCCTATTTCAATAACATAATGTCTATTTGTTACTTAGGGCTCCATCTATGTTTATGGACTTGAAGTAGAACCTAGGTTTCTTTTTATCTGTGTATGTGTTGATGCAATAATTCAGTTCTGTGCGTGCTTGAGTAATAAATTGCTTTGATGCTAAAGTTCGCCATTAAAGATACGGATGTGATCGCATAAACAAGATTGTGGCGAGGTGGGCCAGCAGGTTTCTTGGAAAACATGCAGTCCCAAAGGCAGGTGGCATGGTCACAAAAAATACCGTTGTACCGATCCATAGTTTAATCGACCTATTGTGGCTTTAGAGTAAACATCATCACGGTAGGTAAATAGTTTTCAATTTTGCATTTAAATCATTTTCTCGATTCTTTTCAGCGCAAGTTTTATGTAGATACCTAGTAGATAAAGTATTTTTAATTATGGAATATAGCACAGTCTAATTGTTATGGTACACTGAAACACAAGTCTTTTTTGTTATGCAATATTGAAAGTTCAAATTGTCGAGTGTTGCAATTTTATGAAGTATTGTGGAATTTTCCCTTAATTTTGTTTTGAATGGAAGTCAAGCTGTAATGCCAAACACGTGCAAACCTCGCGCACCTGTTGTTGTAATGGCACACGAAGATTAACGAACGATGATGTCTAGAGGATTATTTGGGGTGAGTGCATTCTAATTCAATTTTCGTTTCACCGAACCATTACTGGAGATTTTTTGTAAATTTTATATAACGATTTAAATGGACATACGTAATTTTTTGTTCAGAATTTAATAGTTAGATATCGTATAAATGTTCGTAAGAACGCAAAGAAATTTCTATAAAATAACTTTATTTGAATTTGAAAACTTATTCTAAAATGCGCTTGTAACTAAGCAGGTGACATATTCGTGTTTGTTTGTTACATTATAAAATTTAGTTTTTTTGACGGTAAAATTAAAATACAGATTAGTTCAGACCATAAGGATATTTGACCTTTGGTTCAAGAAATTAATTAATTAAAAATGTAAGTTTTGCAGTTTATGAAAAGTCAATACATTTAATTAATAATATGTAAACCAAAACAAGATCCTTTTTCGGTATCAAGTACAAGTTGTAAAACATTATTAAAAACACAATACTTTTCCTAAAGAACTCTAATAAATTAACACTTGCAAAATTCATAAAAGTAATATGAGATAACTCCTAGATATTTTTTAAATATAGATAGGTAAAAAGCATTAATACATGTGAAATTGTACAAATGATGTATAGATATATATATATATATATATATATATATAAAATAAGATGTATCTGTAAACAAACTCTATGAAAATAATATATATATATATATATATATATATATATATAAGTAATAAAGCTAATGTTTTGTTAATGGCTATATAACTACTAGCCCGATTTGTATTTGTCAATAGCTCTTATTATTTTCATAAGAGTTTGTTTACAGATACATCTTACTTTATACACTATTTTTTTTTGCGGACTGCAAATAACTTGTTTTTTTTCATTTGAATTGTCTTTGGGGCATGAACCCGGGTGTCGCCACGAGAAGGTTTGTTACGTTTGCAAATAAATTTTGCTGTAACATTTCGCAAATCTCAAAGGCCAGACGTACTTTTATAGCCATCTATAGAATTTATTATGTAGTTTCGATTCAATTCTGTACTTCCACACTTAGTAGTGTTGGTGTTTTATCACCTGATGGCGGTTTTATTTACTTTCGCCATAGTACAGAGATTGTTTCGAAATTATATCATTAAATAGCTTCGATTACTTTATAGGATTCTTGGAAACTATTTCACTCTGATGAAGCTTAACAAGCCGAAACCGTCGGTCAGTGTATGTTTCCTCCCCTGTGAAGTAATAAAGCTAATGTTTTGTTAATGGCTACATAACTACTAGCCCGATTTGTATTTGTCAATAGCTCTTATTATTTTCATAAGTGTTTGTTTACAGATACATCTTACTTTATATATATATATATATAAAATAGGTAGTTTCTCGAACGGTAGTAATATATATAGATCTGTTGGTTTCTTGGGATGCACTCGTTCGTAAAATAAGAACTATAATGTCAAATTGTAACGTTTATTCTGACGTTTCGGCATGAATATTTTTGCCTTAATCATAGACTAAAATATGATGAATTTAGTTTTGTAAGGTTAAAACAGTATAGCTAATCTACTTACATAATTACCATGACTTAAAGAACTTCTACATTTAAAACTAATACATAAATTACAGTTATAACTTTTGACAATTATGAAAACAATAACAAATATTTACAAAGCTAACTATGTACAATGCTAATTTTAGTAAAATAAAAATTATAAAAAGAAAATGAAAGAGCTTAAATAACTAATATGAGGTTGTAAATTTTATAAAATTATTAGTTAGTGATAAGTATAACGATTGAAATTGACTTGAAATTAGAAAATTATGAAGGAAACGTAAAAAAGGGGGTAAGATTTTAGGAACGAAGTGTTTGTTTTATTAGTGGAATCTAAATTAACGGTCTGTGAAAGTGAATATTATTAAATTTATATAGCGAAGAATATACTATATTTAAGTTGTTGGTATCTTGTTTGCTGTTGAGTGGGTTAGGTTTTAAATTAAAGTTCCAATTTATTATCATGTTTTGTAATTTCATAATCTAAAATAACGTTATTCATTTGAGAATTTATAAACATGTAAAATGTGATATCAAAGCATCAACTTAGTTTATCCAATGGCTCATTTTATTGAAGTTATACATCTACATTTTTTATCACAAATCTTGCCAAGTATCAACCATATCAATTAAATAGCAGAAGTTTTTCGGTGTTTTTTTAAAATAAATAACAATCTATAATGTCATTTAGGTTTATTAATTGTAATATGTTGTTTAACAATTTTCGGTTTGGGGTTAAATTTAATCAAAGGATTTTTAAATTTGTAACTAGTGGAGATCTAAATAAAAGTTTGTAGATTATTGGAATATTAAAATTAAAAGTTTATGGATGCATGTTTAGTAAAATATATCCAACTCTTATCTGTTTTATGCAAAAATTGGTTTAATTTTTAATACGGTTTTTAAAGTAATAGTATTATTTTAAACAGCCATTTTTAGATGAAATTTAAGTATCTACCAGAGTAGTAGGTTTTGTAAATGTAAAATAAAGTATTTAGGGAGATCTAGGATAAATTGTTATTGGAATACTGAAATTAATTGTTAATTCAAAGTGTATTAAATGTTTTATAATATTCTCCAATAGTAGTTAATTATTAGTTGATAAATTAAAACATTTGGAACATTAAATGTAATCAAATATTTCAGAAAGTAATGGATTCAGTAAGGGAATCTTAACAGAATGAAAGGACAATCCATGAACAATCCATTGAGCAATAAATGGTAGGACCCATTTAGAAAATTTAAAATTGAATTTTGAAACTACAACTGTATACTTGAAGAAATTTCAAAAAATTGATATAAAGAACTCAATTAAGGTAATGGTAAATTATACATTCCATATTAGAATAATTTTAACAAATAATTCTTTGGGGAATTAGGTAAAAGAACGGACATCTAAAGATACAAGAATATGGTCAGTGGGTAATTGAAAATGCCTATATTTATCGATGAATGTAAACGTGTCTTTAACGTTATAGCCTTCAAGAGGAAAAGAATTTTGTAAGATTTTGAATAAAAATTGTTGAGCTAAAGTTATTATAGGTATCGGAGTGTCGTATAAAGAGATTAGTGGGTCTTAGCAGGTTTATTGAAACATTTTGACTGGATTTTGGCAAAATAATACTTGTGCCATAGGAATGCTATTATTTTAGATGTAAAATCATCACGCTAGTAAATATTTTCAATTTTGAGTATCATTTCTAGAATTCTTTATCAGCGAATTTAATGTGATCATATAAACTTTATTTGGAATAGTAGCAAAGTCTAGATGTTATGGCTGAAAAGAGTTTTTTGGTATGCAATATCTACAAGTAATGAGTTTGCAATTTATGTCAGTATAATCCTAATTTTGTTTGAATATCAACTGGTGACAGAACCTTCTGTCGCACCTGTTTTGTAATACAAAATTTCGGCGATCATTCTAAGAATTATTTGGTGGTCTTATTCTAATCATTTTCGTTTGTTATGTTATTTATTTTATATAACGATTTACATATACAACAATTGTTCGAATTAATAGTTGAGTAATTCTCAGAATTTCGTAATAACTTTATTTGAATTTCTTTTCTGAAAATGCGCTTGTAATAGATACAATTCGTGAATTGTTATGTTACATTATATTTAGTTTTCTAGTAAAATTTACCAATAGTTCATGCTGTATTTGACTTTCAAGAAATTAATTATTAAAATGTAAGGCAGTTTTAAAGATAAGAAGTTATTTAAATGTAAACCAATCGGGATGCCTTTCGTATCGTCAAGTTTAACTAACCATTTACTGTTATCTATAGAATAATAATTACCACTTGCAAATTTTATTAGTTCCTATCATATTTTCTAATAGATAGTCATTATACATGTCAATTTACAAATGATGATTATACTTATATTCAGCTAATAAAGCTAATGTTTTTTAATGGCTATATAATCTACTAGCCTCGATATTAGTTATTGTCAATAGCTCTTTCTATTTTTCTTTTTTCGATACACTTTTTACACTATTTTTGCGGACTATAACATTTAGCATGTGTCCCACGATAGGTTTGTTACGTTTGTAAATAATTTGCTTATCGTTTTCATAATTCTCAAAGCCAGACGTACTTTATAGCACTTAGAATTTATTATTAGTTCTTCAATTTGTAGGTTCCACATTTAGTAGTCTTGGTATTTTACACGTGCGTTTTATTACTTTCGCCTATACGTTGTTTGAATTAACATTACATAGTTGATACTTATAGATTCATGAACACTATTTTATCTGATGAATTACAAGCAAACGCATATTCTCCGAGAAAACTAGTGTAAGCTATAACTCTACCCGAATTTGTATTAATAGTTCTTATTATTTTCAAGAGTTTGATCCCAAGATAACAACAATCTATATTATATATATATATATATATATATATATATATATATATACAGGGTGAGTTTTAGTGGCAACGGTCGATAACTCCGTTATTATAAATTGCTACATAAACCAAATTTGGAAGCATATTAGGCATGCCTAAAGTGCACATTTGAAAATATATTTGGAAGCATACAGGGTGTTTCATAATTCAGGGCATATTAAACTTATATTTTTTAATAGAACACCCTATATATTATCACATTTTGAAAAGCCCATAAAAGAGCTTTAATTTGATATCAAATTATATCTGTCTATTCCTTTTAGTTTTGAGATATTCAACTCTTTTTAGAAAAATGACCTGATTAGATACATTGCCACTGCACTAATACACAACTTATGCTAATTTTCAAGAAGCAGAAAATTTATATCATATACCATAGTATATTTGTTAAATATCACTTTTTGAAATTTCTTCACAGTATACAGGTTGTGTGTCAGGTTTCGCAAAATGCAATTTTAAATTTTTATTAACTGGCACTCTACCAATTTTATTGCTACAATGGATAGTTCATTAAGTGTCCTTTCATTTTTGTTAAGCATTCTCTATACCTAAATCCATTACTTTCTGAGATATTTTTATTTTCTTCAAATTTTATTAATGTTTTTAATTTACATAACTAAAAATAACTTACTATTGGAGAATATTATAAAACAATTAATACATTTTGATTAACAATTAACTACAGTTATCCAATAACAATTTTCACTAAAGATATAACAACCTACAATAATACGCTATCAACAGAATTCTGCCAGATCAACAATATGCATTTTATAGAAAGCAGGAAATCAGGCAGGCTTTGAAAAAAATAACAATTACAATCAAAATGTCATTTAGGTTTATTAATTGTAGTGTGTTGTCATTTAACACATTATCAGTTCTGTTTTAAATGTAATCTTCGAAGGAGTTTACAAAATGAATTTTACAGTGGAAGAACAAATAAATATGATTTGGGTATTGGAAGCAAGTTTAAAAAATTTCCTACTTGCATCAAGAATATACCAAGAGAGATATCCTGTTAAATGACAACACACTACAATTAATAAACCTAAATGACACTTTACATGTAATAGTAATTTTTTCAAAGCCTGCCTGATTTCCTGCTTGAACATTTTCTATAAAATGCATATTGTTGATCTGGCAGAATTCTGTTGATTGCGTATTATTGTAGGTTGTTATATCTTTAGTGAAAATTGTTATTGGATAACTGTAGTTGATTGTTAATCAAAATGTATTAAATGTTTTATAATATTCTCCAATAGTAAGTTATTTTTAGTTATGTAAATTAAAAACATTTATAAAATTTGAGGAAAATCAAAAATATCTCAGAAAGTAATGGATTTAGGTATAGGGAATGCTTAACAAAAATGAAAGGACACTTAATGAACTATACATTGTAGCAATAAAATTGGTAGGGTGCCATTTAAAAAAAAATTTAAAAATTGCATTTTGCGAAACCTGACACACCCTGTATACTGGGCAGAAATTTCAAAAAAGTGATATTTACAAATATACTATGGTATATGGTAAAATTTTCTGCATCTTGAAAATTAGCATAAGTTGTGTATTAGTGCAGTGGCAATGTATCTAATCGGGGTCATTTTTCTAAAACAGTTGAATATCTCAAAACTAAAAGGACTAGACAGATACAATTTGATATCAAATTAAAGCTCTTTTATGGGATTTTCAAAATGTAATAACATATAGGTGTTCTATTTAAAAATATAAGTTTAATATGCCCTGGAATTATGAAACACCCTGTATGCTTCAAATATTTTAAAATGTGCACTTTAGTCATGCCTAATATGCTCCAAATTTGGTTTACCTAGCTTTTATAATAACTGAGTTATCGACCGTTGTCACACTAAAACTCACCCTGTATATATTATATATATATATATATATATATATATATATATATATATATATATATTTCTTTAAACCAATAGAAAGTGGACTAAGTTGTTTTAAAGCTTTCTTTCATTGAAGTTAATAATAATTTTTCTATAAAAGCAAGCAACCAAATTCATAAAGTTTTTGTAGTGTAGATAGAAAGGTTATTGATATTGTATTGGTAAGATATTTTTTTGAAGAATAATCTTAACTAGCCAATCTTTTTGGAATTAATTTTTTTGTGATAAAGTGACTAGGCTCTAATGAAGCCCTAGCTCTTAAATGCTATGAAGTGGTTGAATTTTCAGATAGTACGAGATCGTCGTTTCAATTCCAGTTTGCTGAGTCACAAATAAGTACTATTTTTCTAGGTTTTGCTTGTTAAGGAGATTTTTTTTCTTTTCGAAGATTTCCGTATCTTACCTTCGGATCGTTACTCATTATAGCTATTATTAAGATACGGTGGCGTCCATTAAAAATTCTTTTATTATCGTATACCATCCTACGACCCTAGCTCATAGCTCTGCCTTAAATTGAAAAACTTTGCTGGTTGGAAGATCTCTTTAGAGGGCCTTATTATACTCAAAGCCGTTTTTCATACACTTTACCCTGGACTTAAACCTTAGACAGCAACCCCTCATAAGTTATAGAGGCTCTGCCGGCTGTAAGGTAGAGTAGTTACATTATAATAAAAAAAAGTGTAACAACGTAGCATAAATTTTGACGCCCTGGCTTGGGGCTCCGATTTTGTTTCGTGTAACTTTGGCCCCGAGTCTGTTTTAGTTAACGGTTACTTCTATTTGGTTTTGATTAATTTTTGCTCCGAGTTTGTTTTAGTTACTTTTTGCTCCGATTGTTTTTTGTTGTTAGTGTCTAAGTTCATACATTACCCGCATTTCTCTGCCTGATGCTACTTGTTTTTTTTCCTTTACGTTCAACCTATTGTTTATTTTTTCTTTTTCTTTCTGTTCTTTGGTGTTCCTCATATGAGGATGGGTTTTCTTTACTTTTTGCGTGGGTTCGATCTTCTTGAATTTTGATTTTGTTCTCTTCCGTGATTGCTAAATATCCTTGCTTAGCTCATGTCAGATTATTGACTTGTGTTTTCGCCAATAATCCTAGTCCATTGAAAACGCTGGCGCACAAGATTTTTCTTTTTCTTCTTTCCCTCTCGGTACATTTTGTTCTCCACGTCAAGTCTAGAGTTGGTTCCTTTCTCCAATTTTTCTTTTATTCTACAGCCCTATTCTAATTTCTATTTAGTTGTTTGGCTTCCATTGGTGTTCCTGAAGTTTATCCGTCGGATATGTTTTAGATTGCACTGTACTCGCAATATTTTCTTTTGTCTTCTATCGAGTTACGGTTAGCCTTTATTTAGTTACCTTCTACCAATTTGTTTCTTGTTCGTATTCAAAATGACTTCTCCTTCGGCTTCCTACCAAGGTCTTCCTGTGTGGGAGTGAAATTTGAAATTTTCTGGTAACCCAAACATTTTACCGTACATGGTTTTTTGGGACGGGTCGAAGAACTCCGACGAACTTAACATGTGTCAGAATTGCAGTTATTAGAGTCTGCAGTGGACTTGTTCGAGGCTAAAGCGTTACTTTGGTATCGTGGTTACCGGTATAGGTTTACCGACTGGAAATCGTTGTCTAATTTATTGATTCAACATTTTGAACTCCTGGATTTTGCTTATAACTGTGCCACTATTGAGGAAAATGCTTTTACTTCACCTGAACGAATTGTTAAAATTTCTTCTACGCCTACGGGTAGATCCCATACTTCTTCCGTACGTTCTAGTATTCTTCCTCCTAGTTCTACTTCTACTCGTCAGGTCGTATACTTTAATTGCAATAAACCTGGTCATGTTGCGACACGTGGTACTCGTCTTAAAGTACTACACTGTTATAGTTGCTGATATAAGGGAGTTTCTCGCCGCAACTGCCGACACTGTCATCCTACTACTAATAGGTCTTCGAATCATACTTCAAATACTGTCCTCACCTCTAGATGCCTAATTTCTTTTGTTTCTCACTCTACGTTCTCTTCTGTCCCTCATCCAGGTCATCCTGCTACTACTATCAAAACCTACCCTTCTTCGGCGAATACAGCTTCGAACAAAATTTCCTCCGTCTCTAGTTCTACATCCTATTCTACTCCTCTTTCTGTTAGTCTTACTTATTCACTCTCACCCCAAACTGTGCTTCCACCATCACTACAACCCATGCTTCGAATTAGTGACGTGCAGCTAGCTTCTCAGGAGTTAGTTCCGCTTTCTTGAACGATTCTACCCGGGAAGTTTCTGTCGTGTCTGCAAACACAAATGTCGCTGAAGTGACGATAACTTTTAATTCAGTCCGCGAAGGTCCTGTTGATGTGCATGAACCGGCATCTTTATAGCTGTTGCTGTTTCTGTCAAAATTTTACCTGTTCCTGCTTTATTAAATGCTTCTACTGAAGAAATTTCTGTCGTGCCGGCAATCACAGCCGTAGCTTAAGCAAAGATAATTTTTAATACGGATAGAGAAGGTCCTGTTGAAATTAGGGAACCCTTAGTTGTGGTGCCTGTTGCTGTCATCGTCATAGTTTTAGCTAATTCTGTTTCGTTATCTACTATTGTTATGGAATCAGTTCCTATTGTGGCTAAAGTTTTGTCTGTTCCTACTCTGTTGTCTAATAGTAATGAAGTCTTATTTGATACTATTCCTTTATCGGACGTTAATGAAATGATTCCTACTCTTACTTATTTTTCTCATGCTGAGAAAATGCTACTTGCTTCTTTTCTTTTAGCTGAGCTCGGTGAAATCCTAGCTGATGTCCTGTTATCTAATGTTGACGAAGGTCAACCTAATTCTGCTTTCTCATCTATTTCTTTTTTTTCGTTCCTTTCGTTCCACATTCCTCTCCTTTTTCTGTTACTGGTCTTCTTTGCTGTCGGTCCCTAGTCCGATTGTGTTTCGTTCATCCGCTCCTCCGGTAGATGCTTCCTAGTCCGTTTTTCTTTCTTCGGAAACCACGACTTAGTCGACTTTAGGAGTAGTTAGCATTTTTTTTCTTTAGTTCTTCGGTTTTGGTTACCACAGTTAGTAGTACTTCGTTTCTTTTTAGCAGCGCTCTCCCTCTCTTCCTCTCGTTCTCCCTTGTTGTCCCTTGTCCGTAACGAATGTTCTTTTAGTTTGAAGCGGTTCAATTCAGAACCACCCGAATATGCGTAATAATACCTGGAAAATTGACGAAGCAGTCAACGTCCGCAGACAACTCAGGTTTAACTTTATAACCAACCCGGATAGTAAATACTTTCTTTGGCTAACATTTTGCAAGAAACCATCCTTGATGGAACTTGTGTAGTAAATTGAAAAATTCTGCTTTTAATATTTCCGGTGAAATTGAGCGCTTGTTATAAAAAAGTGCCTTTTCATGTAAAAAAATATCATTTCTTATGTCCCAATACTTTTTTATTTCAGCGGGGACGCTGCTTTTATGCTTTAGCCAACCAGCCATAACATAATATTTTATTTCTCGAAGAACTGGATCATTTTCAGTTGCTTCCTGTATTTTATGCGCAGTTTCTGGACGCGCGGCAATAATTAAAAACACTGTTGAACTTTTGTCCAAATATTCAGTATTAATTAAGTCCTTTATCGGTTCACAACTAAGTGTATCGGGAAAATATACAAGAGTAAAACTATATTTTAATAAGCGTATCGCAAGCCTTGGAATTCTAGGCGACATTTCATCGAGAGGTTTTTTTAGTAATGATGATCAGTCTCGATTTTAAAATTATCCTGCCCACACAAATAATAATTTCATCGTTCACAATCAAATAAAAGTCCTAAAGTACTTTTTCGATATGATTATATCGTTGCTGTGTTGGTGTTAACGACACACTAGCAAATTCGATGGAGTGGCTTCCTTGATTTATGACTGCTCCCAAATCATAAGGACTTGCTTGCATCCACGTACACAGTTATTTGCTTTTTTTGGATTAAAGTAAGATAACGCAGTTGAGGATGATACTAAATCCTTTAAACGATTAAATGAACTTTCTTCAAGGGTTGACCATTGCCATTCCGATTTTATGCTTAGTAGTTTTCGCAATAAATTAGTTTCTGTTGACAAATTAGGAATAAATTTAGCTAAATAAACGATCATTCCTAAAAAATGCTGTAAGTATTTTTTATTTTTAGGTAGTTCCATTTCACGAATGGCCTTAGTTTTACGCTCATCTGGAGAAACGCCATTTTTGTTTATTATGTGTGCCAGAAATCTCACTTCACCGACACAAAATTTTGATTTCTCTCGAGTGTTAGTCCACTATTTCTAATTCTTTCTAGAACTATACTAAGATTTTGGTAATGTTCTTCTAAAGTTTTTCCGTAGACCAGTGTCATCAAAATATGCCACAACTCCGCTGATGCCTGCTGGAATTTCAGACACATATTTGAAACGTTTCCGGAGCACAGGTTACCCCATACGGTAGCCGTAAGTACTGGTATCTACCGTAGCTAGTTGTTATCGTGCATAACAAAGAGCTTTTATAGGTCAAGGGTAACTGTAAAAACGAAGACGATGCATCTAATAGGCTAACATACGTTGCATCTGCAAGTTGCAAGAATAAAACGTCTTGAGTTGGTATTTCGAAAAATTCGCGTTTTATGTACTTGTTTAAATTTCGCAGATCCATACATTGTGCCGGTAACAGAACCGACAGATTGGGTACATATTGTGGTTGTTCAAAAGCCTAATGTCGTCATTAGGCTTTTGAACAACCACAATACGGTGTACCCAATCTGTCGGTTCTGTTACCGGCACAAGTAATTTTTCAGTCACCATTTGATCTAACTTCTCTTTAACCTTTGTTTTAAGGGCTAAAGGAAGTTTTCGCGCTGCGCTTACATATGGTATTGCATTTTCTGTGAGTGTTATTGAAAACTCTTTGTGAATTTTTCCACTGCCACAAAACACTGATTTATATGCATTCAAGATTTCGCCTATACTATTTTCGTTTACCGCACAAACGTTCTTATTGCATTTACTCGGTATTATTCCTAAATCGCGCAGTGCATCTAATCCTAAAATTGAGCAATGATTGTTTGAATAAACTATATAAAACAATAATTTTATACACATTTATTCTGGTGACGGCAATCGAGATAGATCTTGCCTGCAACTTTTATTTATGAGCGAAATATGACATCAGCACTGACTAAATGATTGTAAGTTTATCGTAAGGTATATTTAACTGATTAAAGTCTGACGTATTTAAAGTATTTACTTGACTTCCGGTGTCTACTTTCAGTTTCAAAATCACACCCCCAATTTTTACCTATTCCACCCAGTCAATTACATCAATATTGGAAGGGGTGATTGTCCACACAATTAAGTACGACTCTTGCCCACTATATACGGCATCTTCGCCGTAGTCAAAATTATCACTAGTGTTTTCGACAAGCTCATGCACATGAGTATTTTTACTACACAATTTCCGATAGTGACCTTTGAGCCTACATGTTCTATTATAAGCTGGACACTTATCTTGCTCATGCTGCTGGCTGCAGTATTAACAGCTAGGATTATCTTTGTTTTTTGGAGAAGTTCCTTTTGTCCGTAGATGTTTCGCACGATCATTAACAAACATATCGTGCGGTGCGAGTGCTGGACGATCTACCATTGCCTCCATCTCTACCAAAGCATTTATAAATTGTATTTATTGACACTGAATCTTTTTCAATTTCTTTTTGCGTCGCTACACTACTTTCCATCGAACGACACATATTTATTGCTTTGTCTAATTCTAGATTGGGATTTTGTAACAGTTTTTCTTGAATACGAAGATCTTTTATACCTAACACAATTCGATCACGAATAACAGTGTCCTTTTATTTAAACTCACTAGTAGATGCTAGTTGCCTTAAAGCCGTAATAAATTGATCGATAGATTCACCTGTTACTTTGTAATCAAAAAAAATTTTTACCTTCGCGAATATCAGATAACAAATTACACGTTTATATTTCCTAAACCCTTACCTGATATCACAAGGTCGAGAATTTCTTATTAACAATGAAAGCCCAAGGTAAAGTTGGATGGAAAACGGTTTGAAGAAAAGAAAAACTCTTTAGACATAAACGGCTAGTAGAGTATTAGTTCTGGGTAGATCATGAGCTTGGGTCATGGGTTGTCAAACGACCAAAAATATAAATAATAAGCGCCACCGTATTTTTCAATACAACAACCTACAAAAATTATCTGTGCTTGTATTAAGGGAATGCGGAAACCTTATATCAACACCACTAATATAGCCATAAAACATGAATTTCACTTTTTTAAAACACTTACCAAAATCTCAATTACCAGATGTCATACAGATGTCTCGACTTAACCTGTGAACAAACAAATGCACAACATGGACACCGTTTGTGTCCTGAAAAATATTTACCAAAAAATAATATAATAGAATTTAAGTTCTAAAAATATACGCTCAGGGAATTTATTATCATTACACACAATGTCTGATCATGAATGACCTGTAAGTTTTACTTGTATTTTGAATAATAAAAGAGTCATGCAAAAATGGATTTTATTTGATTAAATTCCTTGATTTGTTTTAATATAATCTTTCTCTACTATTAATTTTATAGAACAGAAATATAATAAGGTTTTGTATTCAAAAAACATAATAATTTCTAAATTGAATATTTCATAATAAATTTTCTGATAAGTTTGAGCTCTCTTAATAATTCATATTACATATTTTAATCTTTAGCCATCAGTAGTACTACGTGACCTCACAATCAAATTTAATTACTTAAGTTCTGATAAAATAGCATGTTTTAACATAGAGTTAGTTTTACTTAATATGTATAAAAAGAATTCATCACGTTGATTAAGAGTCAAAGTACATGACCTCAAAATTATTAAATATATTTTTAAATTAGCGTAACATAACATGTGATATTTAAATTGGACAGCTGAATATTTTTTTGACATTATATGCCAGTAACAACTTTTTCAATTTAGTTAACGCTATCTGTTTGTGAAATAATTATAATAAGCAAACAGCATCGCCATCTTTAAAATTTATGCAAGGTTATAAATTTATTACGGAATTCTTTCTTTGACTAAACAATTTTTAAGTTACTTTAGTCTAGGTAAAATTTCAACCTTGTATTTTCGTATTACAATTAAATAATTATAAATGCGATTA
Organism: Platerodrilus igneus; assembly: GCA_036346225.1. Lineage (NCBI taxonomy): Eukaryota > Metazoa > Arthropoda > Insecta > Coleoptera > Lycidae > Platerodrilus > Platerodrilus igneus. Next base: position 1,001,291 of record JARFIW010001286.1, read on the forward strand.
AATGCTAAATATCACTCACGTGTGGAAGTACAGTACGACCAAAAGAAATAGAACCATGACCTCAGCTGTGGGATATTCCATTAACATTTGCGTTCTGAGATGCACATACAGGAAACACATGAATACGGACGAATCTATCGCTGGAACTATGAGAATTCTTTTGAATAAAACATTATTTAACGAAACCAATTCCTCCTTAATTACATCTTATAAAATTTAGTAATCCAAATCCCAAACTAAATTTTCTTTTCAGCATTAAATATTCCTTGAAATTAACTGCATGATATTAACTGTATCCGACATATTTTCTAGATATTACTTTCAAGTTATTGCACTAAGAGGAAAATATTAATAAAGTTTATTTACTTGATTATACCAACTGTTTTAATGATGAGGGGGAGCTTCTATCTCCTTTGGCCTGTAGGAATCAACTGGACTGCTCTAGATAGAACACAAAAATGAAAACCATCACGCTAAAGCCGCTAGGAACTACCTTCAGACACGAAGATTCAATCAGTTTTATTTTTCTTTCTGACCGTATTACAGGCCACGTGCCTGGATACGACCATCTTGACGTTTCTATGCCGCTGATAGCGGCTTACCTGTTCAGACGCCGATAAAAAAGTGACACGAAATGACAACTCGACGAAGCTTATTAACGAAACTTAGACCTCAAGAGTAAAGGAGTCTATATGCTATTATAAATTTTATGAATTATTTTAATTGTACGGAAATTTACAAATTATATTTTTATATTATTGCTGTATTATTTTAGATTAATAAGTGAAGTGTAACTACGTAAAAAAAATACGTTACAACTTGCTCCCTCTTAAAAAATTTAAAATGTTCATATACTAGGTTTTTTGTAGTATTGTAATACTTATCAAATTTGTTTACAATCGTCTGTAATTTTTGCGAAACCTCATCCTCTTCGTATTCAAATGTATTAATGATTTTTATCCTACATCGCCAAGTAAATTTAGTAGTATGGCTATTTTAACACCATTCTTTTTCCATTTTTTCCACTTGCGATTAGATAAAGTTCAAATTTCTGTTTCCAGAGTTTCCAATTTTACCATTAAAATTGAATTGCTCGGGAGTTCTACTTTGTTCCGACATTTTAATAACAAAGCGATTGTTTAGTTTTTTCACCAAAATGTCGTAATATTATTTTCTATATCGAAAATTCACACATAGCAACCATGTGTTTGATTATTTGTTATTAACACCTAATCTCTAGCGCACTTTACCGCTGCCACCATGTGGTATATCTGTTACACGTAATCGTATAGCTCCATTGATAAGGTACACAGGCAACAAGTTCACGTGTAAAACACTAAACGTCAACTGACTGTATTTTAAACCTATTACTATTATTGATAATAACTATTATTAGCAGAGGTCAAGCAATCAATGCTTTGAAATAAGATATATGACTCATTGGACTATCCTGGAACTCTTAATAGTCAATTTGTAGCGTGATTTATTTATTTCAATTTACGAACTTACTAAGATAAAATAAGTATTTACATTTTTGTGTGTGTTTGCAACTTTCTAATACTTCTCCTTGCGAACATTATTAATATTAATACCTTAATGCAACGGTCATTTTCAAGATGTAATTTGACTGACAAACTAAATATTAAAATTGCTTCAATTTTTTTTTGTACTGTGAAAATTCTTTGGGATAATTTAGGTCGACCGTTACCGAACTTTAAAATTGTACGTAAACAAACAGTTAAAAGTAAAGAAATTGTGCGTAAATTTAATGGGATTGTATATTCTGAAAACGCCTGGCTTTGTGAATGCGAAGAAGAAACGTGTCTTAGTGTTTTCCAAGCGTGCTTTATGAGGACGAAGATGCTTGGACCAAAAACGACCTCACCGATTTATTCCGTATTGCAGCTAAGATTAAAAAGCAAGAAGTCTGGATTGGTCATATTAAATAATTAGATAACTCGAATATACAAGTTCAATTAAGCTCTGAATAAACAAACTCGCTTTTAAGAAAAAAGCGAAAAAATTGCAAAATATTGATACGTTTTTTTCAAAATAATGTGGTTCTTTCAAATTAGCACTAAGGGGTCATAATGAAAAGGATGACTTGGCAGATAAAGGAGTATTAGAGAGTTTGTTAATTTTTCTGCGGGATTAGATTCTGTATTAAAGGATCACTTAAAAAACAAAAATTTTTAAATCTACATCAGAAACTATTCAAAATAAAATTTTAGAGTGATATTCGAAGTTTATCAAGAAGAAGCAAAGTAGAAAGTTCAGACAGCTGCCTACGTTTCAATAATTGCTGATGAAACCACCGATATATCTTGCCAGTTCCAATTAATACTTATTTTGAGATACTTTAAGAATGACCTTCCTGTAGAAAGATTATGGAAATTTTTGATTCTTGATAGGCAGGACTCTGCATCTTTGTCTAGATGTATATTAAACGAATTAAGTTTTCTTCTAAACAGTTCTAATAAACAAACAGCCCATAGCTATAATAGCGCTGCAGTTATGAGCGGATCGCTTAATGGATTTCAGATGGTAGTTAAAGATAAATATCCGTTTGCGAATTTTGTGCATTGCAACGCACATCAAACTAATATTATTATGACAAAATCAACCTCAAACAATAAGAACGTCAGAATCTTTTTCTCCAATTTAACTGGCCTGTGTGGGTTTTTTCAACATCACTTCAGAGAACAAAAGTTTTAGAAGATATTATTCAAAAGAAGCTACCTCGAGGATGTTCAACAACGCTGGAATTTTCAGTCACTTTCTATTCATACCGTTTATGAAAATCAGGATAAATTAGTCGAGGTTACGGGGGTAATACAAAATAGTGATGTAATTACTATGCGAAGCACTATTCAGCAAGCAAGTGCTTATGGACGTTCACTTTTACATGAAAAGTTTATATTTTGGCTTTCCATTTTCCAAAAGATTATGCCACATGTTGATATTTTTTTTAACCAACTTCAGCAGTTTCCTGATTTATTTAGTAATGGTTAGCTCGGGAATGAAAAATATTAAAATCCAAAGCAATTAATTAACTTTTAGTCAGTCGCATGTTTAAATCTTCAATAATTTCGTCAGAGAGATGAAGGTTGTAACTCTGACATATCCTTCAGGCGGCTCAAATTTGGGATTTGACTAATTTTTTTTTATATTGAATTGTTCGTGGTTAGTAATTGTGATGTCAAGTTTGTTAGTATTTGCATTCTTCTTGTTAAAAAATAATAAAAAAACTTTCATTTAAATTTTTTCTCTTTGGCTTTGAAGTTGCTATCATTCGATTAACTAGATATTGTGCATAATTTCGATTAATGAACTGATTCATATTTTACCCAAATTAACGGGTGTGCTTAGAAGTTCTGATAAACTGTAAAAACTCACTAAAAACTGCTGGGTCAGTAGAGCATTTTACGATATGTTGCTTTTGGAGTTGATTCTGATTTTCGCTAGTTAGCTATAACAATATTTCTTAAAACACATTTGTATTGACAGATGTCCCCCTATACATCGAGTTTCACGTAGTGATGCAAATTGACTTCAGAATAGTCTTTTAGAAGATGCATCGAAAAAGTAATAACTTCAGAAATAACACCCAAATAGTTTCTTATAGATTGCATGGAATTACATTTATAATATGATAGATTCAACGACCATTCCGAATAGACCTGCACCTTGCCGAAGTTTTTAAATAAGAATACAGGGAACTTTTGGGTGGTAAATAGTTTTGATGGCTTACTGCAGGATCTGCATCTGAATCATTGTAGTTTAAAAACTACCGTCCTCTATAATATTATTTAGGTTGTTTAGTTTAATTTACGGATTAGTCAAATTGCTATTTGCGTTCTCCTCCGACATTTTTCATCAGAATGCTTCACTTTCTAACAATTAATAAAAATTTGTTAAAGATAAATCCCATTTCGAATGAACCTGCACCTTGCCGAAGTTCTAGATTACTAGAACAGGTAAAATGGCTTGCGTGTTCTAATGAATTAAAGAGCCAAACTACACGTCCAACCAAAGTAGTAGGGTCATAAGTGAGGAACCAGACTAAGACAGGTCCCCGAAAGAGGGCAGCGGCTCTTTCGGTACTTAGATTGGCAGAGACTATAGGAGTCGGTATGGCAGTCTAAGACACACTACCGCGATGTGGAAGGCAACGGGAAACCACCACATTATTTCCCAAGTACACAGCGTACTTAAATTGTAACAAACATGATGGAATTGTCTGGGGTAAAAGATTCCGGAGTTAAAATAGTCCCCCATTCTGATCTCCGGGAGGGGACTACTTCAAAGGATGCGATCGGAAAGTTAAAAATAAGAGTCGGAAACATTCTGCGAGTCGGAGCGTGGAATGTTAGAAGTATGAAGCAAGTAGGTAAGCTAGAAAACCTAAAAATCGAAATGAATAGGTTATCACTAGACATAGTAGAAATCAGCGAAGTTCGGTGACCAGGGGCGGGGGATTTATGGAGTGGAGACTTCAGGGTAATTCATACAAGAGCAGAAGAAGGAAATTTGGGTGTGGGGATAGTTATGCGGAAAAAGATAGGATACTGTGTAAAAACTTACTTACAAAAGAACGAAAGAGTGCTCATAGTTAGATTAGAATCTAAACCGGTAAACACAGTAATAATACAAGTATACATGCCCACCTCTAGCTACAGTGACGAAGAGGTAGAAGCCATCTACAAAGATATCGAAGACATTAAGATACGTAAAAGGACATGAAAATTTAATAATTACGGGGGAATTTAATTCCGTGGTAGGGGAGGGTAGGGAAGGAGAGGTAGTAGGTTTATTTGGTTTAGGCACGAGAAACGACAAGGGAAATATGCTGGTAAAATTTTGCGACAAGAACAATTTAATCATCACATTATTTTAACATCATGCTAGAAGACGATATACGTGGAAGATGCCAGGAGATATAAGAAGATATTATAAATAGATTACATTCTTGTTAGACAACAGTTTAGAATCAAGTAAAAGACTGTAGAAGCTACTCAGAAGCAGATATAGATACTGACCACAACATCGTAATTATGAAGACCGCGCTTAAATTTAAGAATGTGAAAAGAAGAAACGGAAAAAGGCACTCGGACTTAGAGAAACTGAAAGATAAAGATATTCAAGAAAGATTCAAAAAAAGTCAAAGGAATTGCTCAAAGATATCGGGAAAATATCTGATACTAAGGAAGTAGAAACAGAATGGAAAAACATTAAATCCAGCCTAGACATGGCTGCCAGAGATATTCTGGGGTATACACAAAAAAAAGAAACCATGGATAACAAAGGATATCCTAAATTTAATAGAAGAAAGACGAAAATACAAAAATAAATCAGACGAAACAGGAAAACAGAGGTACAAAGCCATAAAATGGGAAATTATTCAAAAAAGCAGGAAAGCTATAGAACAATGGATTGATGAAAAGTGCAAAAAGGTACAAACGAAGATGGAAATAGGAAAGACAGACGAAGTATACAAATTAATTAGAATGAATTTTAGGGATATAAAACCGTATAGCAAAAATATAAGGGACGCACAAGAAAACGTCATTATAGAAAATGTAGAGAAAGTGGGTAGATGGCAAGAACTAACTGCATTAGAACAAGAATCAGACATTGAAAATGATGACTTGGGATATCCTATACTTAGAGATGAGTTTAAATTAGCATTAAAGGGTCTGAAAAATGGTAAAGCGCCGGGTACAGATAAGCTGCAAGCAGAAACTCTAAAAGCCGCTGGACAAGCAGTAACAGAACGTCTCTTCCAACTTGTAAGCTATATGTAGGAGACAGGCGAGATACCCTAAGATTTCAAACGTAACATCATAGTAACTATACCAAAAAAGAAAGGCGCGGATAGATGTGAAAATTTTCGAACAATAAGTCTGACAGCACACGTGTCAAAAATATTAACTAGAATTGTGCAAAGACGAATGGAAAAACGGGCGGATGAAATACTAGGGGAAGACCAATTTGGGTTTAGGCGAAACAGGGGAACACGGGAGGCTATTTTAGCTCTGAGAGTGATAATGGAGAAAACAATAGAAAAAGGGGAAAGCGTGTATACAGGGTTTGTAGATCTGGAAAAGCATTTGACAATGTAAAATGGAAAAAAAATTTTGAAATACTCAAAAAGATTGGAATGAGTTATAGGGATAGACGAACAGTACATAGCTTATACAAAGAGCAAACAGCAGCAATAGAATTAGAGCGGGAACGTAGAGAAGCAAACATTAGAAAAGGGATGAGACAGGGATGTGCCCTATCCCCATTGATTTTTAACTTGTACATAGAAGAGGCAATGAATACTGTCAAATGCAAGAGGACATTTGGAATTACTATGCAAGGACAAAAAATTGATATGCTTAGATTTGCAGATGATATAGCAGTATTAGCGTCTAGCAAGGAAGAGTTAGAAGCTGCTCTTAATGAAATGGAAACGGTTCTAACAGAGAGATACGGTATGAAAATTAACAAAACTAAAACTAAAGTTCTAGTATGCAAAGGTGGGGAAAATAAACCAAAAACAAGAATACAAGTAATTTAACACGAACTTACAAGAGGTTAAGGATTTCTGCTACCTAGGAAGCCAAATAACGCAAGATGGGAGAAGCACAAAAGATATAAAACAAAGATTAGCTCAAGGTCGTGCTACATTTAACAAGAAAAAGCAACTACTGTGCTCAAAGACCTCAAACATAGAAAGAAGGAAAAGATTGTTTAAAACATATGTGTGGAGCACGGCAGTGTACAGTTGTGAAGCCTGGACAGTAGGAGAAGCAGACAAGAAAAGGTAGAAGCTTTTGAAATGTGGTGCTACAGACGTATGATGAAGATATCTTGGGCAGACAAAGTTAAGAACGAAGAGGTACTAAAAATGGTAGGAGAAGAAACAATTATGTGGAAAACGGTAAAAAAATAGGAGAGATAAGATGATAGGCCACGTACTACGACATGAGAGAATAGTGCAGATTATATTAGAAGCAGAGATAGAAAAAAAAAGAAGAAGAGGCAGACCTAGGTTAGACTACTGCACACAGATAGTAAAAGATGTAGGCTGTAAGAGTTTCAGGGAGATGTGCAGGCTAGTCCAGAATAAAAATCAATGGAGGTACGCATCCAACCAGTCCCAAGATGGATAAGCTAATGATGAAAAAATAACTGTGCTTAAACATGATGATTATTATAAGCAACTACAAGAATTGCTTGGGCAGTATTCTCGAATAATGTTAAGGGTGTAAAAGGATTTACTGGAAAACCATTATTTCGGCAAATGTCTAAGTGTTGGGGGATCTTGGTAGCCACAGACTGCTTAACCCCCGTCACTGAATCTCGGTGAAATAGGGTATAAAATTAGAAAACAATAGAAGGGGAGCGAGCTGTATACACATGCTGTGTGAGAATTTAACGGAACTATGTAGGCTAGCTCAGAATATAAATAAGTGCAGGTACGTGTCCAACCAGTTTTGAGACGGAAAACCTAATGACGAAAAAATAACCGCAGATAAATCTGATGATTAGTATAAACAACTAGTTGTTGGTTGCGAAATATCTGCAACTAATGTTGACTGTGCGAAAAGATATATTGGAAAATATATTAAATCGGTAAATGGTTAAGTGTTGGGGGAACTTGGCAACCACAGGCTGCTTACCTCCCTTCACAATTTGAGCGACTTTTTGTTTCAGAAACAGACAATTTTAATTATAAGATTATTGATATATTTACTGCTAAGAAAAGTAGAAAAATTGAATTTATTCTAAATGCCATTTCACAATTATAGTATATTATAATACAAACGTATAGCTTATAAACCATGCGTTTTAATGGCGTTTACACACGCATGTTGGATCGTATTAATGAATTTTTTTGTCATTGTTCGTGGTAAATTAACTCCAGTTAATAATATAGACAATCTTGCGGTTGGCGCTTCATACTCACCAATTATCGTTATGTGTCGAGTGGTCATGAATATTTTAAATATAAATATAAGAAGAGGATTTGGTGCAAGACTCGTTTTTGAACTTTCAATAGAGGAAGTCGTTCTTAGTGCCGGTCCGGTGAAATATGGTTAAAAGTGTTATCAAATGCCAACAATTCGCTTGCTCACAAGAATAAATACCTGTTCAGAAACTACAAGAGGTATTTTTTCTTATTTTTTAAATTAATTTTATTTATTTGTTCCAACGTTTCAGCAGTTTACCACCTGAAATTTAAGCAGACCTGGCTTCCCCCATAAATAACCGTGAGTAAGGTGTGTATGTATGTGTGCGCGCGCTAGAAGGTATGTGCTATGTGTGTGGGAGAAGCTGCGTGTGTGTTGTGTGTGTAGTGTTGATATCCGTATTACGTTCTCCTTCTAGAACCAGGACTATCGGCAGCCGGAAATCACAGTCGTCAAAGAAGAATGCTCAACGGATATTGCGATATCAGTCAGGACCATCGGCAGCCTGCAATCCAGATGTTGAAAAGGCAATGTAAGTGTGTGAATAGGCATTTGTGTTTCAACACTGTTTGAGAAAGTTTGAGGTGTGCTCGCTTTTAATGTATTTATGTTATTTGTTTGGCTTTTTATTTGACCACTATGCTGTTTAACAATACCTAAGACTGTCATACTGCCAGTAACTTTATGTTTATAAACGTTTTGGAATTAATTGAAGGTCCTTCGCATTACGCACTAAATGATAGGTATACATTTAGACCTGCAAAGAGCCCTATATACTTTTAGATGTAACGGTATTGTTCCAGTTTGAACTGTGAAGGGTTTAGGCTTTTAATCAGATCTGCGGCACTTCTTTTATCTAAACGAAACATTTGCCTGAATAGCCTTACTATCATTTCCAAAGGGTTTAGAGTGTTTCTTAAATTTTTTCAGATTACGTACGCAGTTCCTAAAGTGCAGCTTCATTAGTATTGTCAACTTGCAAAGATAAAAGCAATACTAACTGATGCTCATCTTCATCTTCTTCTAAAAGGGTCTCAATAAATAATATCTGCTTCACATTATTCATTCTTTTTACTGGCGAGGCAAACACATGTCAGTTATGTTTAATTCAACAGCAGGTTAACATATAACCAAACTGTTACTGTAAGTATTTTAAAAAATCTGTAACTGATTCTGAACCTGTAAGATACAGAGTATGCCCAGAATAGCATTTTGATATATAAGGCTCATAATGAACCATATATCCTTTACAGTTGGTCTACAGATGTAACAGAATTGCAGCATGAAACGAGAATAGTCAAAGCAATAAAAAGGAATGTAAGATCGTTGTCAAGGATTATAAATTAAAATATGAATATATTACGTATATTTATATAATTCTTTTGTATAGTATATGAAATTTTTGTTTAAGGTGGTTTTAATGTTTAATGAATTCTTAGGGTTTGAAAGTAATTCTTTTTCAATTTCAATGTTTTCTAAGGAATTTATACTTTTAGATTTTAATATTTGGGCAAAAGTGTTTTTTTCTAGAGGTTGTAGTGATCCATAATATTTTCTTTGGTCGATTCTTATTGGTTGATAATTATTACAAATATTATAGTGCATATTTCGATATTTGAGAGTATTTTTAACAGTACTGTAACCACTTTTAGGTTTCCGAACGCACTCCGTGACGTCAGAATGTACCGGTGTAGAGCCGATTGATATTCTTTGCAAGTTTTAATGAGACTTGGTTTTCAGATTTCAAAATGTAAGGTTGAAAAGCTGCACTTGTCGGTTTTATTAAAGGTAATGTTTTTAATTATATGCTATTTTGAAGTTATCTGATTGCATCAAAGCTTAAGTAATTATTTAATGTTATTTCTTTATATTTTATGATAGTAATTGTTTTAATGATCCAGTTATGCATATTTTTTGTTTGTAATTTGTAATGCCACGATGTGTTTAATTTTTAAAAACACGTATATTTATATAATTCTTTTGTATAGTATATGAAATTTTTGTTTAAGGTGGTTTTAATGTTTAATGAATTCTTAGGGTTTGAAAGTAATTCTTTTTCAATTTCAATGTTTTCCAAGAAATTTAGACTAAAACATTCGTTGAATAAGTATTATGTAGAATTTTGGAATTACAGGAAGGGTTAAAAGTATGGTTGCTGAATTGCAAATGATTCTCAAATGTTGAATAATATGAGTTAATAGGAGCGACAAGTTTTTTCGATGTACGTTGCATTACATCCTCAACAATTCAGTTTATATATCAATGTGTTACGGCTACTTTTGACTTGTAAATTGTTTTCAATGTAGTAATAACTGGGAGGGAAGATTCCTGGTAGTTACTATTAAAAACTGTGCCATTCACTAGCTTATATGGGGCAGCACAAAACTATACACAAAAGGGGGTAAGTTAGTAGGTTGACGCAAGAAAAGTTTTACACCACTTACAGCTTTAACGAATGTATATTTAATCAGTATAACATTAGGAGAAAACAAACTTGTTAGATTCTTACCTTATCTACTAATAACCAGCTGGTATAAGCATGAACTTGCCTAATAAGTACTTACTGTATTTATATTCGAGATACGCATTTACAAATATTATAAAATGCAACATAGTAAAACAATCTTACCAAGGTGATCAAAGATTATTTATAATAATTACGTAGTATACCTTAATTTGCCTAAAGGATCTGCTCAGCTTGGCGACCTGAATATACTTAGGTGGATACGGAATTGCAATCAATCATTTATAACATTTGTAGACACCACCAGACTGCACGCACGGAGTCCAATTGCAAGGCTTACTTTTACTTGAGCCCTGAACTTGAAATCTGTACTCGAAATCTTTTCTCGAAACCTACGAAAACAATTTGCTAAAACAACTGACTAAGTTTGGGTGTAACACATCCTCTTGTGCTATTGTTAAATTTTTAGTTGTTAATAAAAAAGCACATATTAAAAGTCAACAGCTATAGTTCTTTAATGCAACTTACACAATTAATTATTAGGCAAGTAAACAATGTATTTCCAATTTCCTGATTAATAAATTAATTAGTTAGGTATTTACTTATTTACTTTTCTGGATTGTAGCAATGGTCAGAAAAGGGTGGGCATTAGTAGTGGGGTAGGGCCGGTCCTAATTCAAAACGTGTTCAGACGTATTTTCCATATGTAAAATACACGTGCACCGTTTTGAATTAGGATCGGCCTTATATAATTTCAATGTAAAATAGTTGTGAAAACATTTCAATGTAAAATAGTTGTGAAAACATGAATTCTTATATACTTTCAATGTAAAATACTTGTGGGCACGTTTTGAATTAGGATCGGCTTTATATTACTTTCAATGAAACACACGTATGTTGAAAAATGTAAGTGCAGAGAAGAATGTGTGTAGCTGTTTTGAATTCGGTTTTCTAGCGAGAAGTTACACGTGCACCGTTTTGAATTAGGATCGGCGTTATATACTTTTAATGTAAAATGTGAAAACATGAATTCTTATATACTTTCAAATGTAAAATACTTGTGGGCACGTTTTGAATTAGGATCGGCTTTATATTACTTTCAATGGAACATACATACTTCAAAACACACGTATGTTGAAAAATGTAAGTGCAGAGAAAATGTGTGTAGATGTTTTGAATTTGGTTTTCTAGCGAGAAGTTATAAAGTATGCCAGATGCAAAATATCGCATTCAAGTCAATTGTGTTTAATTAAAGTGGATTCTGATTTATGTTTTTTATTTATGTTTAGAGGCTGCAAATACACATGGGCCGGTTTCAGTTCAAAATGGGTTCACTCTTGTGATAGGTTGAAAAGTGGGTTGGCAAAGTACGCAGATGGTGGTAATCTGCTATATAAGGAGATTACTCCTAATATTAATTTAACTAGTCGAAGTTTACTGCATATATTAACATACAAACATGTATATAATTGATATTCAGGGATTTAAATACAAGAAAAACGAGTTTGTGTGCAAAGAAATTGCGGTTTTGGACTTTTGTTAGGTGATGTTTGGCATCAAATTTTTAAACTGCCAATGCAGTCTAGTTGTTTGAGTCAAGATCATATAAAACATAACGACTGGGTGACAAGGAATATTCATGGTCTTTCTTGGGATGAATCTTCAACGGCTGGAATGGTGTCATCATATATAGCGCTTTATTTGAAGCAAATTATCCGACCCGGTGAAGAAGTATTTGTGAAAGGTCTAGAAAAGAAGAAATTGATTGAAACATATATAATGCAAAACGTTGTAACTGATATGCTTGCACTAGGTTGTCCTAAGCTATCGCAGTTAAAAAACAACAATCGTTTAAAATATAACATCCATTTTTGTAGACACAGCAATAATAATTTGCAATGCGCAAAACAAAATATCTTTTTATTAAAAGAATGGCTTGATAATAATAAAAAACAATAGAAAGATTTTGTCTGTATTATTTATTTTAATATAATTTTACAATGTTAGCCTTATTAACTATTACTATATCAACTTCTAGCAAACGATCCAGCTATTGTGTACGTTAGAGAAGCCTAACCATTTTACAAATACTTTATTTCCACTTTTTCTTTGGACTTTTTCTACCAGGTAAATTCCTGGATGTTTAACCTTTTGCAACTCCGTTTCATAAAATGCACCTTTGATTTCTTTCTCGTCTTGATCTTTTGTATTATTTATTTTAATATAATTTTACAATGTTAGCCTTATTAACTATTATTATTATTACAACAACTTCTAGCAAACATTATTTTTATCGATCCAGCTATTGTGTACGTTAGAGAAGCCTAACCATTTTACAAAGACTTTATATCCACTCTTTCTTAGGACTACCAGGTATTTTCCTGGATGTTTAACCTTTTGCAACTCCATTTCATAATATGCACCTTTGATTTCTTTCTCGTCTTGATCTTCTAATATATATGTTGTCGGATTGGTTACGTTTACCTTTTAATCTTAAAATTTCATTTGACCAGTTTAGTGTAACCTTTCGTAAATGCTTCCTGTGTTTACTAATCCTCACACTGTCTTTAATTGAATATTTTGGTATTTTGGTTGCAAGTTTGATGTGGGTAAATGATGATTTAAGAATAGTTTTTCATTTGATTTATCAACTTTTACAGGTTTGACTCGATAGTATTGTGAACTGTATTGTTGTATTGTTTCACAATATCGCTTAAATTTTTATCCAATTGTAAGAACCGTTCAGGTTAAACAAGCGCCACATTTTTCCTTTAAAGTTCTAATTACACGTTCTACAATGCATGCTTTCTTTGTAGAAAAAACACTATAATGGTTTATGCCATATGTCTACATTAAGGATTGAAAAGGTTTGTTATAATATTCTTTACCAAAATCAGACTGCAAATTTCTTGGTGGATTTTTAAATTTATTTAAAATTGTTTTCATTGCAGCAGTAACATCAATACCCGTTTTACTTTTAAGTGGTACAGCTCATACGTATTTGGAGAAACAATCAATAACTACTAAAATGTATTTAAATCCTTTGTTTGTTTGCGAATATGGTAGCATTTCAATCAAATCGGTCTGAAGAAGGTCATTTAAACCTCTTACTATCACTTTGCGTCTCTTGAAATTTATTCTTGCTGGTTTATGAAGTTCATTTACTATATCCTCTTTCACTTTTGATTGAGCAACTATCACAATACTTTTTTCCAATTAGGATTTATTAAATACAATTAATAAATACTCCTATGTTTGAATGTTGTGGGCTCCACTTGCTCTGAAAGGAACTTTTAATATAAAATCAAGAAACATTGTGGTATTGTTTATGATAGCACCGCTGTCACGAAAGCTGATTACATCCATACGTTTAAGCAAAAATCCTTATAACTGTGCAATTACATAACTTTTTTCGTTTATAAGAATTTCAATGTCTTGCGGGTATCCTTTAATATTCTCAATGACTGCTTCCTCATAAGGAAATTCATAATTCTGTTTAATGTTGAAAATAAGGAATGTCTTGTCACCGTCGAGAAATGTACTAGAGTAAAATGTTGCTACTACCGTGTAATGTAGCATATGTAACTTGTACTCAATCAAGGTTTCAAAACCTTCACTTTTGTTTTCATATTCCTGTTCACTTATATCTATTTTACGGTTATATAAGTGCCTTCCAAATGTGTCAATTGTCATATCATCTAATCACTTTTGTTTCACGCAATTCTTCAATGATCGAATTTATTTCGTTGCCGTGACCTGTGTGTCCAGCAGTCTGAGATGAAACTAAAAGTCGTAATCTATCAACAAGTTCATTGGGATCATTCCAATATAAATAATCTATAGCGTTATTTGATACTTCCATTGTCATACCGTCTCCAAGACGCTTTCTATAGGGTAATGTTCTATGTCTACGGGGTGTTTTGGGAAGTATGTTTAATGTAGATATTATATTTTTGTACTTATATGAATTATTACCCTGAATTTGTTCTGTTTCAGAATAATATCTTCTATTAGCATTTGTTCTTTTCACAATATCAAGGTACGACTTTAGATCTTGCGGACTGTACCCGACAGGATATTTTTTAAACAGTAGTTCGTATAATCCAGGAGTACCTTTATATTTCAAATCATTCATTAGAACATTTTCATCATCCAACGCAAAATTCGAATTGCCTATCATAAGACCATTTGAATCAGGGTTAAACCTAATACCATATTTATGATCAAATTCGTTCTTAACATCTTTAAACATATTGTAAATATATTTTAGAGGTAGCGGATGTAGCTGTTCGAGATAATGTGTCATACCAGGTGAATCGGCAAAGCTTTGTATATATTCCTGGGCTTCTTGTGCATTTCGATTAACTTCTGCTTCGTATTCATTCTCAACATCATCATCATCATCTTCCTCTATGGCATCATTTTTTATATTCGGTATATGCTGAGCAATAACCGGCGAATCAAAATAGTCAACGTTCCTTTCTAGCAATTTAGGTTTAATTTTTTTTACGCTGCTAGAGGCAGTTCTTCTTCTTCTTTAAATTTTTCTTTCTTTACCACACTTTCCCCATCCAGTTTATTAGCAATAGTTTCTAATCGTGATGTTATGGGTAAGATTGATTCCACTTGGACGACTTCATTATCTTTTAACTGGCGCAATTTGTTTTTTACAATGTTTCTTTTCTTAATTAAAATTCTTTTAAGTTTTATCGCCTCCTTGTTCATTGCGTAAAAAGTTTATTGTAATAAAAAAAAAATTCTTTGATACTAACGATACTTGCGTCTCTCAAGGTTTAAATATGTATGAAGTGATCCAAACCTATTCGGTACCTGCCTTGATCTGGATCACTATCTTTGTCTACAACTAAGAAACCGTATTTGTCTTGCCAACAAGCAGCACATATTTTACGGAATTTATCATACTTCATGTCAGTATTGACGTGATCGTCATATATGTGTTTTAAGTTTAAATCATTTTGTTTAAATAAAACTAAAAGATTAGCATTATCACGTAGTAAGTGCTTAACTTTGACAAAGGTAAAAAACTGTCTACTTGTTTATGACGCCCCATACTAAAGTATTCCCTAATGATACCTTGTTTATCGCAAGCTACATCATCAAAAACAAATATAGAATTATTTCGAGTATCAGATGGAGATATAATATTATCAGAACTGGAAAATGTATAATATTTAATCCCTTTTATTGGTCACAGTAGACTTTCAAGGTATTGATACTTTGGTTGATAAAGTGATTTAGAATAAACATATACGTTTTCAAACTTTAAACCATTAGGATGTTCTATCAACCCAATCATAACGTTGGTTTTACCGCAATTTGATGGACCAACAACTAGACATCGAATAGATAAAGGCAGAAGAACGCTATGTTTTTTCTTTTTAGCTAAGGATTGCACGCCAATGTCATTATTGTTTATGGTTAAAGGTGTTGATTGTTTCACAACACGCATGTTTGCAAGTACTAAATTCGATTGTAAAAAAAAGTGGAATTATATATATATATATATATATATATATATATATATATATATATATATATATAATATATATAGTAACAGGCTTTTGGTCTGCTGGTTAATAAAATATACTCTTTATTATAAACTAAGCTTTCGGTTTATTTTAAACCATTATCAAAGATACTAAAATTAAGAAACGTTAGTATGGGCATAAAATAGTTAAAAACTTACTTACTAATGTGAGGTTTTACAATGAAATCGTTGATATATATAAATTTTGAATATAAGTTGAAAGTGTGGTAAAAAGCTTTTAAAAAGAAAACAGTAATGTGGTTTGTTAATTACATTTGAATGTTATAATGACAATTCCTTTATAATTTTGACACTGTTCGAGATAACTTTCTAGATTGTAATTAATTTCTTTTATGGTCTGACTGAAATTTAGATATTTTTAGTATGTATGTATGTTTATATATGTATGTTGATGTATGTCTATTTGTTTACGTATGTATTTTAGTGTGTTTATGTTGTTTGTGTGAATGTATGTATGTCTGTGTATGTGTGTGTGGGTGCATGTGGATGTTTGAATGTGTGAATGAATGCGTGTGTTTGTTTGTGCATGTATGTATGTTTATGTTGTGTTTTATTAAGTAATTTGATCAGTTATGTTGAATTTGTTTTGGATTTAAAATGAAGTAGATAGGTGTATATAGAGCTTAGTGTGTTAATGTCAGTTTTTATTAATAGTGTTTAGGTTTTAAATATGTAACACATTTCTAGGAATTCTCTTTTGGATTTTTTATTTTCAATTTGTAATATTATAGGATTAACAAAATCTATTTTATGTTTGTTTGCGTTTGCGTGTAAGGTCAAAGCACAAGCGTTTGGCTTAACACGGATGTCGCTTTATGTTGAGTTAAGCGTTGTTTTAATTGTTGTGAGGTTTGACCAATGTAGGTAAGATTGCAGCCTGAACAATTTATTTGATATATAATATTCCGTTGTAGAAGAGTTGGAGTTTTATCTTTTAATTTAGAAAAAAGAGTGTTTAACGTTAAAAGGTTTCGTTTAGCAATATTGATGTTGAATTTTTTGAAGACTTTTTCGAATTTTGTACTTAAATTTTCAATGTAAGGAATTACATGGTATGTAGGTATATTTGCAGAAAGTTCACTATTGTTATTTAAGTTTTTATTAGAAGGGTCAGCGTTTAAAGGAGCTTTATGATTGTATAAAAGGCTTTTATTAGTTTTGGTGGATAGTTATTGTTTTTAGAATAATAAATAGTTTTTCTAGATTTTTGAGTATAGTGAAGGATGGCATAATTTTTGATCCTATGTTTTAGGCCTAGAATGAAATTTATTTTTATTTTATATTGATGGTATGAATGATAATTTAGATATCTACCAGAATTGGTTGGTTTTGATACCAGTCTAAAATAATAGTATTATCATTTTTCTAATTAGTAGAGTGTCAAGAAATGGGATGGATCTGTTGTTTTCTAATTCTACGGTAAATTTAATTTTATCATCGTAACTATTGAAAATTTTAAGAGTTTCGTTAATTTTGTCTTCTGGTACAGATGTTATGATATCGTCTGCAAATTTTTAATGAATGGAATTGTGAAGTTTAGTTTGGGTATAACTTCATCTAATAAATCGTCCATAACAATTCTGGCAAGTATAGGACTTAAATTAGATCCCATTGGACAACCAAAAGTTTGTAGAAAAATTCATTATTAAAACTAAAATAACTTGTATTGAAAACTAACTCTATGATATCTGTAAAACACATTTTGGAATAGTGCAATTAGTAGTGATCTTATACCATAGCTTTTCGATACTTTTAGGACTAGAAATTTTGAAATATTGGTATAGAGCGAGATTGCATCTAGGCTTATTAGTACATGATCATTAGGTAGTTGAAAACTTTGTATAAAGTTAGAGAATTCAAAAGAATCACATACGTTGTAATTATTAGTATTAATGGATTTTTGTAATATACCTGCTATAAATTTTGAAAGATTTTCTGTAGGATTGTTGTTTGAAGCAACTATGGGTCTTAAAGGATATTCTGCTTTATGGATTTTGGGTAGACCATATAGTTTTGGACTTGTAGAGCTATAATTAGTTAAGGTTTTTGCTTGTTCTTTAGTGATGTATTTTTCTTGTTTTAATTTTTTTATCATATTTATTGTTGAATTTTGGAAACGTGGAGTTGGATCTTTATCAAGCTTTTTGTATACTGCAGAGTCGTTTAGTAATTCGTACATTTTTTCCATATATTGATTTTTAGATATACCTACACTTACGTTACCTTTGTCGGCTCTGATTATAAGTAGATTTTGTTTCTCTTTTAAAAATTTTTTGCATTTATTAAATTCCATCGTAAATCTCGAGTTGCATTTAGAATTTTTGTGTATAAAGTTTGTTATAATGTTGGTGGTGTAAGCTCTACATAGATTCCTTTCTTCATCATTTATATTTTCCAAGATGTCTTCTAGATCTGCTAAAATATTTGTAACTGTTTTATTATTAATTATAGGTGGAATACTGAATTTAGGACCTAAAGATAGAATTTTTTGTATATCATTTGGTATGTCAAAGTCACTAATGTTTTTGAACCATTTGTCAAAATTATAAAGGTTACAATTATTTGAATTTAATAGATTGTCAATCTTTTTTAGGTTACCATTTTTAATTTTATAAAATATTTTATTATACGAAGTATTTTGACGCCAATTGTATTCAGTATATATATAATTTGGTAAAATATCAGCTATTTTGGATTTGATGTCTTTCAATTCTTTATCAGTGTTATATATTAAGCTGTGAGTAAGTTTAATTTCCAAATTTAATATTTTTTGCTTCAGCTTGTCATTAAATCTCTTAATAATTGGTGCAAAAACCTTACCATCACTTTCTAATAATCTGTATAAATTTTTTAGTGCTTCTGGAATATGACGTGGTGAGACGCATTTCTTTCTGCATTGTAAAAGAAAAATTTTTCTATTGTTCAACGATGCCAGTTTGGTGTTAAGTTTAGCCCAGCGTTTCAGGAGTAGAGTGGTGTAAGCTCCATAAGTTGCGGTTGTTTGTTGATAAAAACCCATATCTTCTTAATATTTTCGTGGTATAACGACCTTGCAATTATAAAATATAATATATATAGTAACAGGCTTTTTGGTCTGCTGGTTAATAAAATATACTCTTTATTATAAACTAAGCTTTCGGTTTATTTTTAAACCATTATCAAAGATACTAAAAATTAAGAAACGTTAGTATGGGCATAAAATAGTTAAAAACTTACTTACTAATGTGAGGTTTTACAATGAAATCGTTGATATATATAAATTTTGAATATAAGTTGAAAGTGTGGTAAAAAGCTTTTAAAAAGAAAACAGTAATGTGGTTTGTTAATTACATTTGAATGTTATAATGACAATTCCTTTATAATTTTGACACTGTTCGAGATAACTTTCTAGATTGTAATTAATTTCTTTTATGGTCTGACTGAAATTTAGATATTTTTAGTATGTATGTATTATATATGTATGTTGATGTATGTCTATTTGTTTACGTATGTATTTTAGTGTGTTTATGTTGTTTGTGTGAATGTATGTATGTCTGTGTATGTGTGTGTGGGTGCATGTGGATGTTTGAATGTGTGAATGAATGCGTGTGTTTGTTTGTGCATGTATGTATGTTTATGTTGTGTTTTATTAAGTAATTTGATCAGTTATGTTGAATTTGTTTTTGGATTTAAAATGAAGTAGATAGGTGTATATAGAGCTTAGTGTGTTAATGTCAGTTTTTTTATTAATAGTGTTTAGGTTTTTAAATATGTAACACATTTCTAGGAATTCTCTTTTGGATTTTTTATTTTCAATTTGTAATATTATAGGATTAACAAAATCTATTTTATGTTTGTTTGCAGAAAGAAATGCGTCTCACCACGTCATATTCCAGAAGCACTAAAAAATTTATACAGATTATTAGAAAGTGATGGTAAGGTTTTTGCACCAATTATTAAGAGATTTAATGACAAGCTGAAGCAAAAAATATTAAATTTGGAAATTAAACTTACTCACAGCTTAATATATAACACTGATAAAGAATTGAAAGACATCAAATCCAAAATAGCTGATATTTTACCAAATTATATATATACTGAATACAATTGGCGTCAAAATACTTCGTATAATAAAATATTTTATAAAATTAAAAATGGTAACCTAAAAAAGATTGACAATCTATTAAATTCAAATAATTGTAACCTTTATAATTTTGACAAATGGTTCAAAAACATTAGTGACTTTGACATACCAAATGATATACAAAAAATTCTATCTTTAGGTCCTAAATTCAGTATTCCACCTATAATTAATAATAAAACAGTTACAAATATTTTAGCAGATCTAGAAGACATCTTGGAAAATATAAATGATGAAGAAAGGAATCTATGTAGAGCTTACACCACCAACATTATAACAAACTTTATACACAAAATTCTAAATGCAACTCGAGATTTACGATGGAATTTAATAAATGCAAAAAATTTTTAAAAGAGAAACAAAATCTACTTATAATCAGAGCCGACAAAGGTAACGTAAGTGTAGGTATATCTAAAAATCAATATATGGAAAAAATGTACGAATTACTAAACGACTCTGCAGTATACAAAAAGCTTGATAAAGATCCAACTCCACGTTTCCAAAATTCAACAATAAATATGATAAAAAAATTAAAACAAGAAAAATACATCACTAAAGAACAAGCAAAAACCTTAACTAATTATAGCTCTACAAGTCCAAAACTATATGGTCTACCCAAAATCCATAAAGCAGAATATCCTTTAAGACCCATAGTTGCTTCAAACAACAATCCTACAGAAAATCTTTCAAAATTTATAGCAGGTATATTACAAAAATCCATTAATACTAATAATTACAACGTATGTGATTCTTTTGAATTCTCTAACTTTATACAAAGTTTTCAACTACCAAATGATCATGTACTAATAAGCCTAGATGCAATCTCGCTCTATACCAATATTTCAAAATTTCTAGTCCTAAAAAGTATCGAAAAGCTATGGTATAAGATCACTACTAATTGCACTATTCCAAAATGTGTTTTTACAGATATCATAGAGTTAGTTTTCAATACAAGTTATTTTAGTTTTAATAATGAATTTTTTCTACAAACTTTTGGTTGTCCAATGGGATCTAATTTAAGTCCTATACTTGCCAGAATTGTTATGGACGATTTATTAGATGAAGTTATACCCAAACTAAACTTCACAATTCCATTCATTAAAAAATTTGCAGACGATATCATAACATCTGTACCAGAAGACAAAATTAACGAAACTCTTAAAATTTTCAATAGTTACGATGATAAAATTAAATTTACCGTAGAATTAGAAAACAACAGATCCATCCCATTTCTTGACACTCTACTAATTAGAAAAAATGATAATACTATTATTTTAGACTGGTATCAAAAACCAACCAATTCTGGTAGATATCTAAATTATCATTCATACCATCAATATAAAATAAAAATAAATTTCATTCTAGGCCTAAAACATAGGATCAAAAAATTATGCCATCCTTCACTATACTCAAAAAATCTAGAAAAACTATTTATTATTCTAAAAAACAATAACTATCCACCAAAACTAATAAAAAGCCTTTTATACAATCATAAAGCTCCTTTAAACGCTGACCTTTCTAATAAAAACTTAAATAACAATAGTGAACTTTCTGCAAATATACCTACATACCATGTAATTCCTTACATTGAAAATTTAAGTACAAAATTCGAAAAAGTCTTCAAAAAATTCAACATCAATATTGCTAAACGAAACCTTTTAACGTTAAACACTCTTTTTTCTAAATTAAAAGATAAAACTCCAACTCTTCTACAACGGAATATTATATATCAAATAAATTGTTCAGGCTGCAATCTTACCTACATTGGTCAAACCTCACAACAATTAAAACAACGCTTAACTCAACATTAAAGCGACATCCGTGTTAAGCCAAACGCTTGTGCTTTGACCTTACACGCAAACGCAAACAAACATAAAATAGATTTTGTTAATCCTATAATATTACAAATTGAAAATAAAAAATCCAAAAGAGAATTCCTAGAAATGTGTTACATATTTAAAAACCTAAACACTATTAATAAAAAAACTGACATTAACACACTAAGCTCTATATACACCTATCTACTTCATTTTAAATCCAAAAACAAATTCAACATAACTGATCAAATTACTTAATAAAACACAACATAAACATACATACATGCACAAACAAACACACGCATTCATTCACATTCAAACATCCACATGCACCCACACACACATACACAGACATACATACATTCACACAAACAACATAAACACACTAAAATACATACGTAAACAAATAGACATACATCAACATACATATATAAACATACATACATACTAAAAATATCTAAATTTCAGTCAGACCATAAAAGAAATTAATTACAATCTAGAAAGTTATCTCGAACAGTGTCAAAATTATAAAGGAATTGTCATTATAACATTCAAATGTAATTAACAAACCACATTACTGTTTTCTTTTTAAAAGCTTTTACCACACTTTCAACTTATATTCAAAATTTATATATATCAACGATTTCATTGTAAAACCTCACATTAGTAAGTAAGTTTTAACTATTTTATGCCCATACTAACGTTTCTTAATTTTTAGTATCTTTGATAATGGTTTAAAAATAAACCGAAAGCTTAGTTTATAATAAAGAGTATATTTTATTAACCAGCAGACCAAAAAGCCTGTTACTATATATATTATATTTTATAATTGCAAGGTCGTTATACCACGAAAATATATATATATATATATATATATATATATATATATATATAAGAAACGGCGAGTATATAAAGAATCGTTAATTCACAATATTTTATTTATTTACTGCACAGCTTGGGAGGACAGTTGTCCGCTAATGATTACATATAATAATTCTAAAACTACTGAGAACGGACTATTAAATACTGCAATTAACAATTTACCATTTGAAGCGCATATTCCGGGTTACAAATTTTGCGGTCCGGGTACAAAACTAATCGAACGGTTAGCTCGGGGAGACAAGGGAATAAACAAATTAGACGAGGCTTGTAAGGAGCACGATATTGCATACTCCAAAGGAAAGGATCTATCTAAACGCCATCAAGCAGATTTGAAGTTAGCTCAGTTAGCTACAGAAAGACTAAATTCTGGTGACTCGTCTTTAGGTGAAAAAGTAGCAGCATTTGGAGTAGCTACCGCAATGAAGGCTAAAGTAAAACTTGGTATGGGTGCCTGTGCATCACTGAGAACAAAAAATATCAATAAAATAAGAAAACTGATAAAGAAACGTAAAATAAGAAGTACGCTAGGTATTAAAAGTATTATCAAACAAGCACGTACAGCTTTAAAAAAGGCTAAAGGATCTAATATTATGGATGCAATCAACATAGCAATTAAGGCCGCCAATACAGCAAAACAAAAGAAGCATATTAAATCAGCTCGTATTATATCAATTCCTAAAACAGGAGGTTTTCTACCACTAATACCAATTTTTGCAGGCCTAAGCGCCCTTAGTACTCTTACTGGAGGTGCAGCTGCTGTTGCAAAAACAGTTTCAGATACTAAAATAGCTAAGGAACAACTAGCGGAAAAACAACGTCATAACAAGGCAATGGAGGACATTGCAGTCGGAAACGGCATGTACATCAAACCTTATAAAAAAGGTTTTGGTCTTTTTAGCCCTGCAAAACCTCAAAGGAACGCAACTTGATTTTACCTAATCGAGCACTAAGCAATGTAGAATTAATAGAGTTTGTTAAGCAATTAGAAGTACCATATTTCCGTGGAGTGTTCATGAGAAACAATCTTCCCAAGAAAGTTAATTTAAAAGAATGTGGTATAATTAATTTAGATGGAATAGAAGGTTTAGGCACGCATTGGACCTCATAAAAAGTACGGTAGTAGCGCTATTTACTATGACAGCTACGGAAACCTGCGACCGCCAACAGAGTTGATAAGTTATTTGAATAGCGGGGGTAAATGTAAAATTCATTATAACATTAACCAAGAACAATCGTACGGTACTGTGTTTTGCGGTCATTTATGCTTACAATTTCCAAGTAGTGCATAGAACTGCGTACGAAGTTGTCATGCCGTACACTTTTACTTTAACGGGAAACACTTCAGTTTTAACAAGCAATTTTAATCCGCATATCAACTTGGATTATAACACAATTCCAAACATAGAAAAAGGAATAAATAATAAATTTTATTATGGATCTAACGGAGAATTCATAGAAATACCTAAAGGTGCTTATGAGATTAGAGAAATTAATAAATATCTTCAAAAAACTTTAGGTGATAAAAGATGGCGTGGTCGTATGGAACAATCACGAAGCGCTAGAAAGACGCCAGTGTATATAGAAATTACAGCTGACAATAATACACTTAAATGTAGTATTAAATGTAGTCTAGATGTGGATTTTACCAAAAAGGATTCAATTGGTTCTCTACTTGGTTTTAATTCGCGAAAATTGCTAGCATATGTCACGCATTAAGCAGACTACGCGATCAACATTTGTAAAGTGAATGCAGTTTTAATCGATTGTAATATTGCAAATGGATCCTATTTAAATAGTAAACCAGCCCATGTAATACACGAATTTTTTCCTCAAGTACCTGCAGGTTTTAAAATCGTCGAGTGCCCACCTACGATTATATATCTACCAATCAGGTCACGTATAATAAATGAAATAATAGTTAAAGTGTTAGATCAAGATGGAAATTTAGTTAATTTCAGAGGAGAACTGCTAACTGTAAGGTTGCATTTAAAAAAAATCTGCAATAGCCATGGGTATTAAGTATAATGCACGCAACATGTCAAGAATTGATATAAATGCTGGAAATTTCAAAGCAATCGACACTCGATTGATTGTTTCAAGACCGCTAACAACACAAAACCGGCAGTTTCTACAATCGTTAGGACTGCATTTATTTAATTAAAAAGTAGAATGAATAGTGAAATACTGAACGTGCGTGAAAAAGTTTACTTCGACAATGCAATTGTTAATATTGAAAAACATACTCATCGGCCTTATGCTAATACATCTTTAAACAATAATGATGAAATTCGAATCCCTATAGAACAACAAGATGTATACACCTTACCATCGAAGAGCATGCTGTACATAGAAGGCAAATTAATTAGAACAGATGGAACGCCGTCTCAGACAACAAAGTTTGTAAATAATGGAATTTTGCTGCTTTTTGATGAAATTAGATATGAGATTGGTGGTATCATTGTAGATCGTGTTCGGAATCCTGGATTAACGTCTATAATGAAGGGATATGTTTCATATAATAGCAATCAAAGTAAACATTTACAAAACGCTGGGTGGTTTCCTATGGATGATTCGCAAATGGTTGATGCCAATGGGAATTTTAATGTTGCAATAAACCTTTCAATGGTTCTCGGATTATGCGAAGATTTTAAAAAATTATTTTAAACCTCCGTCATGAGTTAGTTTTACTACGTTCTAGTTTTGATACTAATGCTATAATTAATCCTACACCCGATGAAGAAATAAAAGTTGTTTTAAACAAAGTTTTATGGAAAATGCCGCATGTAGCCGTTGATGATACTCAACGAATTAATTTAATAGAATGCGTTGCACAAAATCAGGATTTGCATATTCCGTTTAGAGGATGGGAGTTGCATGAATATCAACTTCTACAAGAAACGAAACGTCATACATGGAACATTAAAACAACAACACAATTAGAAAAACCAAGATTTGTAATTGTTGGTTTCCAAACCAACCGAAAAAATAGATACATGAGCAACTACAGTCGTTTTGATCATTGCTATTTAACCAACATGAAACTATATTTAAATTCAGAAATTTTCTTGTACGATAACTTAAATTTGAAGTTCGAGAATAAACAGACTGCGTTGTTATATGAGATGTATGCCCAGTTTCAGCAATCATACTACGAAAAGGAAAATGAGCCACTTTTTAATCCTGAAGATTTACGAAGTATTGCACCATTAGTAGTCATAGATTGTTCTGGACAAAACGAAACGTTAAAATCTGGTACTGTCGATATTAGATTAGAATTTGAAACTAGCAGAAACGTTTTGCCAAATACATTTTGTCATTGCCTTATACTTCATGATAAGATAGTCAAATACAATCCACTCTCAAACAGCATAAGAATATTATAATTACTTTATTATTATTATTACTTTACCTTTACAAATTATGAAAAAACAATAAATCATTTAACAATCACAGTCTATTTATTAATATTTTTACATGTTTTTACAATATCTTTTACATGTTTGAATTATTAAGTGATTTGGTAAACAGCCATAAACATTGACAATTTTAAATAAAAGTTTTGTTATACATTTCTCAAATAAACTAACTGGTATCTTATTAACAAACTGGATTTTTTTTTAAACAGAACGGTTACTACTACTATTTTTCTCTACAATACATTTATACTAATATAGTTCAAACTCGGGCAGATTGAAAGGTATCCTATTTTTAGATACATCCAAAAACGAAAAACGGCGTACTTGTGCAGGTATAAACATAACACTGAAGTTTTATAACTAAAAAATATTATATGTTAATCGTGGAAATGTTTAAATGTTAGATACTTTTCGGATTCTTCGGGTAATCTTATTGAGCAAGTATTCTGTTTTTCGCAATAATTCGAATGACGCTTAAGTAATGCTGCTGTACTAAAATTATTTAAACATCTATAACAAAAAAATTTTCTATGGTGATGTGAAGACAACTGTTTTGCAAATAATTTTGACATATCCTTAATCCAAGTAAAATGAAAGTGATTCTCATTAGCATTTTGTTACGTGATTCGGGGCAGCCACGTTGGGCGCCAAATTTATGCTACGTTGGCTCGTAGCGGTGCGTAACACAAAGAAAATCAAAGAAGTGACCGGGCTCAATCGGAGATGGGGGGGGGGGTTTGTAGAAAGCATACCAACATATAATGTACGCGGCTGTAAGGAATTAGTAACAATACCTGCAATAAAAAAAATTAGTCCTGCAAACCTGAAATAAAGAAAAAGCATAGCATGCTGATCGAGCATAAATTGTTCAGTACTTTGTAGAATGTAAAAAAAACTGTTTGGATAATCTTTATAATATAACAACGGTAAAAGCAATACAAAAAATTTTTAGTACAAAGTGAGGTAATATTGGGGAGTAGCAGAAACGTTTCCTCACACACCAATTAAACATAAATCAGACAAAATGTTAACAAAAGATAAATAGGTAAGACAAAATTGATATGAGTAATCCAGTAGTGTTGATTTTTTTTTTTTTTTTTTGTTTTTTAATAGCAGGCAATTCGATTGTAAAAGGTATCAGAACGACAAAGATATGGCAAAACAAACGCATAGATATTTAAAGTAATCACAAGTAGGAAATAATTCAACTTACAAAAAGGTCCTTCAGTAACGCTTCCTTGCAATTGAAGTGTGGGATTCACGATGTCCGGCACTAACGAAGCACTTCACCCTTGACTGTGAGGGCGTTGATGGAACTTATCACACGTAACCCTAATCACACCTACGTATTTCACTGGTGTTAGCAGCAGACCTTATCACACGACGGAACTATGTAGCATTGATAAATTTCTTGTTAATTCTATTTCCTGAGACAATAATTTCGAAATATTTTGTAGCACTAGTTTAATTTCAACTGGGACCAAATGTATATTATTTTCATAAACATCCAAAAAGCAGTGAGAAACTTCAACCAATACCTTTGTAAACCGGTAATCTGTTATATTTCGCAAATAACGAAATTTGCGCAAGCAATGATCTATTTTAGATTTTTTGGGGTTAGAAAATTCAGAAACTACAGTATCAACTGTATTTGGATAATCCAAAGTATGCACTACTCTGATAAAAAAAAAGGCCGCGAAACTAGATCGCACACACAGTTTAAATATCAAAAAACGAAGCACCAACAAAAAAAAACACAATGAGTAAAGCACATGTATCACTAAAGTAAGTCCGTCAAATGTTCTTAAAAACACACGTGCGTCGACCAAACACGTTCGCCTACAAACCATACTACTTCAATCGGAATTAGCACTCCACTTTTCTACAGTTAATATACAATTTTTATTTCACAAGAAAAACATCTAAAATCGTGCCGTGTTTGTTTATGAACAATCGAAAATTAATACCGCATTAATCCTCACTATTGTCAAAGTAAAAAGAAACAGTATTTTCAACGTAATTAATATATAGGAACCAAGAACAAACTACAACTGCTCATCTGTTTTATATCAACTCGTTGCTAGTACAACCTCTTATCGTCTATTATCTATACTTGTATATCCACATAAGCAACAAAATTTATACCAACGGCAAGACAAGAACGATGCAATCCACTCACTCAACTTCAGCATAATTAACTTTTACCTTACAAAATATCAAATATTTGATACACATATTCTGTGCTAAGTTTGTTATATACTAAAAGGCATTAACACTTTGTGGTTCGCTTATCTACACTAATATTTTTCCAACATTTAAATATTATTTTATTATTACATTAATTAGACTAGAATTTGAAGCAAAACATTATTTACACTTAACTTAAAATGTCAAAATATACATGAGGAACACCATCAAATTAACAACAATAAATAAGCTATAAAAATGCACGTTACAATTTGTCGGACGAGAATATTGTAAGGAATCATTATTTAAAACTAACAGATTAATAAGTTCAATTTTTTTAAAATTTTCACTTAAACAAAATGGTAGTATTTTAGTATTTTCTATACAATATAGGTTAATTGCGAGATTGTTAAGCTTCTCAATTTTTTTATGTCTTTTAATGCGATTGGAAACAGAATTGAATTGTAGCGTAATACTGAATCAAAATGTGGATAGCTAGATATTCTCTGACTATTTTGTTTAGCAGGATATAAAGCGGAAACCAAGCTCCAAAGAATGCAATATTGGTCGTTATTTATTACATTTACCACAGCTTTTTTTTTTATAAAGTCCGGAAGCGGTATAAACGTTGAACACCCTCCTTTAAGTGGATCATGATTGTTTATATCTCCCTTCAAGTGTAAAACTTCTTGGATTGCCCAACCAGAATCCTTCTCGCTAAATTCTTCTAATCGCTTCGAAATCTTGTTCAATACGTTCTCCTTATACCACCGCTTAAGATTGGTATTTATATCGATGTGACGATTTGCAGTAGGAAACGTTTTCAAATCTATTTCGCCAGTTGTAGGCTTAACAAAGTTAGCGGCAAATATTACATTAACTTTCAACATTGACTTTTTTAAGCAAGCAACAATCTTGCGTTTAAAACTAGCGAACGCCTTGTCTAAGAACACTAGAGGATCTCTATAACTTAAATTGGTAATAAGTCCCGTAATTATTCAACTTCCAAAACGTGATTGTACATCATGCCAAATCAAATTTTTTCGAGTATGACCTCTAGAAAGCGTTGCATCAACACCTTTACCACGATATTCCAAAGAGCGTTTCAAGTGCCTCAATCGTACAAGGTAGCTGTTAAGATGTGCCAAATTAGTTTCCAGCCTACTAGGATTTTCTTGTCGATTGTCTTCGTATACCTTATTTCTAATAGCAAGCTTCAATATACTAATATTTGCTTTGATAATTAAAATGTGTTTCGTTATTTCATTCACTGATTTGATTAGATTCACGCATTTTACAGTTAATCTCAAAATACACTACCTAATATACGTATAGCTCTATTTACTATTTATACAAAAATATCATCTGACGTAAGCAAAACAACTGTAAAAAGAATTAGCATACAACATCATTTTTCATTCAGCTGCGTTTACGACAAAAAATTTTTTGTTTGCAGTATAGTAATAAAAATGTTTTATACGACCTTTGAATTATGATGTGTGTACAGAAAATACACTATCATTACAGCGCTATTTTTTTATGGATACATATAAAATCTTTTAATCAAAAACCCAGCAAATTTGAAAAAATGTCTCAGATTAAACCGTCAATGTTGTTTAATAATTTACACGCACTCATGGTTTTTAAAAAACCCAGTATTAAAAACCATTTTGCAGTTTTTTTATATAACAGTGCCTTTAAAGAATTTCTTATGCGACATAAATCGTATAAACACACAAATTACCTATATATGCATATAAATTGTGTCAGCGGTAATCTAAAACTTATTCTATATATATTACTATTTAAGGATCATTTGCATTGCATTATTTTAAACGAAATTAATCTAAAGAAAAATATAATAATTTACACGTACTCATGGTTTTTTTTAAAAATCCGATATTAAGAAAAACATTTTCCAGTACGTTGATAGAATTAAAAGAATTTCTTATTCAGCATGATTCGCGTAAACATACACACACACAAATTACTATATACCTATATATGCATATAAAGTCAATTTTTGTTAATTTTTTATGGAAAATAAATTATGCTAGCAGTAATATAAAACGAAATTAATCTAATTTAGGTTTTTTATTATGCGCTTTCATTGCAATTTCTTTTTCAGACAATGAATCTAATTCATTATTTCTGCTGAGCAGTACCTTTAAAAAATTTCTTATTCGGCATAAATCGCGTAAACACACAATTACCTATATATGCATATAAATTATGTCAGCGGTAATCTAAAACGAAATTAATCTAATTTAGGTTTTTTATTATGTGCCTTCATTGTAATTTCTTTTTCAGACAATGAATCTAATTCATTATTTCTGCTGAGGTATAATTATATTCTCTTACATACTGTTTTGTTCATTAGAATAGATTACAGAGCTGAATTTTTTCAGAAAACGATGCAAATTTTTAATTTTTTTTATAACAGATCAGTTTATTATTTAATATAAATACTTCACGTAGATTTTACCAACAGTGTTCAATCAGATCTCTTGTATAATTATTAGTTACTATTACTAGCAACTTTTAGAAATGAGTAACTTATCATCAATCAAAAATTGTAATAGTACCAACATAAAAGTTCTAGAGCAAATTATATTACATTCTGACGAAGATTTGATTAAAGAAGTTTTTGGTTCTTCTTTGCCTCAACTCGATACTGCTGCTATTTTTGATAGAGACGTAATAGATATATCACGGTAAGTGCTTTTTCACATTTATACATGTGTTTTTAAAACACTACTAATTTATAAGTTACATGAGATCAAAAAACCATTCTGGAAATTCTGAGGCTATCATCGGATCGTTGACACACTCTGATCCTCTCAGAAACATCAGGTAGTATACAAAAGAAAAGGTGAACCTACAATAATCTTTTATGCTATGCTCACAGATCAGGCAAAAACATGTTGGCTATGAAAAAGTTATGTACAGAATCTAATATGGCTGTTTGCTGTAAAGATGACAAATCCTACGAAGATGACACAATAGAGTTGCTTAACGCATTTAAAAAGCGTGGAGAGAAGCTACTGCGTCGTATAGATTTGGAGCTAGAAATAATAAAGCAAAAGAGAGGAACTGGCTGCGAGGGAGCAGAAGATACTTCAAGAACGGGAGTTAATAAATACTTTTTCATTTATAAATAGTTAGATCAAAATATTCAACAATTTGTAAAATAAAAAAGTATTTTATAAAAGTTTCTCTTTTGAAACAAGACTTTCTCTAAACAAGGTAGTAAACTTAAAGTAAAACGCACATAAATCAGAACCCACTTTAATTTAATACATCATTCTTTATACAATCGACTTAGATGTGTTATAATAATTTAAACAGTAAAGAATAAGATGTATATTATTATAATAATAAACTAATTTCTTAGATTAGTGACATATTATTCTGAAAATTCTATGTTGACAGTTAGACCGATCGATCCCTTAGTAGTTATGTATACGTGTTTGTTCGAGCCAATACTTTCATTTAATTGTTTCACTCCATGTGCTTGAAGGTATTCAAAATATCTCAATGGCAATATACTCTTGAACTCTTCTGTTTCCATTAATACTCTTTCTCCATATTTTGTCTTGATTGTTTCCACTTTTAAAACTTCAAACCTCTTATTCACTACAAGATCTTTTGAATTTACATAAGGTTTGCGATATGTGGTTTTATTAAGAGTATTAAAATCCATATTGCTTTTCTTTGACTAATTAAATTAATATTAGGAGCAATCTCCTTATATAGCAGATTACCACCATCTGCATACTTTGCCAACCCACTTTTCAACCTATCACAAGAGTGAACACATTTTGAATTGAAACCGGCCCATGTGTATTTGCAGCCTCTAAACATAAATCAGAATCCACTTTAATTAATCACAATTGACTTGAATGCGATATTTTGCATCTGACCTACTTTATATCTTCTCGCTAGAAAACCAAATTCAAAACATCTACACACATTTTCTCTGCACTTACAGTTTTCAACATACGTGTGTTTTGAAGTATGTTTCTTAGAAAGTAATATAAAGCCGATCCTAATTCAAAACGTGCCCACAAGTATTTTACATTGAAAGTATATAAGAATTCATGTTTTCACAACTATTTTACATTGAAATGTTTTCACAACTATTTTACATTGAAATTATATAAGGCCGATCCTAATTCAAAACGGTGCACGTGTATTTTACATATGGAAAATACGTCTGAACACGTTTTGAATTAGGACCGGCCCTACCCCACTACTGGCATTGATAACTCTGCTGAAAAGATTTCTTATAACGGCCTCCAGTCGCTGCCAAGAATGGCGGTCGCAACTAGATTCGTAGAATCGCCAATGAACGGGTAGTCCAAGTTTCCAACGGCTAAACCACAAGCCAGACGATGTCTTGATACACCAAACGGAAACTCGTGTAAAAGTTGCAAGTATAGAAAAATCCTAAATCAGAAAAGCTCATAAACGGCTCTCAAATATACCTGAAACCACGTTTCTACTATGACCTACTTGTACAACAACGAACGGTCAAACGGACCCCACCAACCATCCACAATAGCACTAGGTTGGCTGGTTACAGAAACACGAACTAAAAAATTCAAAATAAGCAATTAATAATTAACATGCTCCAGGCAAATCGCTCAAATCCAATAACAACCGCGATTTTACATACGGTATACACGCAAAACAAAAATACACTAGCTAACATTTTAAGAAATAACCTCCAATTTAATTCACGATTACCAACAAATACGGCACGAAATTTGTTGTATTATTCAACTTATTAACTCATCGATAACATCAAGGACTTTGCATCGTTTGAAATGATTTAATTTAAATTAAAACACACCGGGGGTGTACACAGGTGAACATGAAACGGTCTATGTATTTGATGTTTGCATTTGAATTTTAAGTATTATTTTCCAAATTATGGTGCATACTAAAAAATGCGGCGTGACACGTGAATGTATTCTTGACTGAAATGTACCTAGAATACGTTACCAATATGATATTATTTTATAGAATTTGTAATTTAAAAGAATATTACTTTAGGTACTGATAACTGTGAACATTGTTGCGGTTTGCTAAAAACCATAAATAAGTACTTGAGGGCGCGATCGGATGTATGGTTGGCTGCCTAAAAATCCATCAAAAACAGGTTATTCTGTTTGATAAATAACTTTTGTTGGATTGAAAATATGCAAAATGTAACTTCACCATTAGACTCACAAAACTTTGTAATGTCTAACGAAGGTTTGCTTTTTTTCTAAAGTGGAGTAATAAGCAAGAAATAGCTGTTAAAGTAATGTTAAAATTCACTTACTTTATTTTAGTTACTACATCAAACAGAATCAATTTGTATATAAAAAAACATTCGTTGGATAGCAGAATACATATATAATCGTTCTGTTAAAAAAATTTCAAAAATATTGATCATGATAGCCGTAGTGTATTGAATGGATTTTAATGAATTATTACATTAATTGTACGCCATTTTAGTAGACGTTGTTCACGACTTTCGCCGAAGATGGCACTGTTAATGATGTGTAGAATAAGGTTTAAAACTAGAATATTTCAAATTGAATTATTCTGGACTTTGTTTTTGTCGCATTGAAATGAAGTAAACTAATAATATATGGTGAATTACCTTTTGATAAGTGTAATATAATAATGATTGGATTAATTGCGAATATTTATGAAGCCAAAAATGGCATAACCTCAACATCCATGGTTGTTTATAAACTTCCATATTTATGTTTACAAGCGATAAGTAAATTATTACAGCAGTGTTACTTTGAGAAGCTTGTACTATGTTATAATAGTTTTTAAAAAAAGGATAGTGTGCCGTATCCCAAAACGTAACTAGATATTCTACAATATTCAATATAAGCAAAAAATTGCATCATGTTAGCAAGAGTAATGTTTATTAAAATATCTTAGTGGAACCATCACAGGGAAATAGGATACATTTTGTTACAAATTAGGTTGCGTGTTTGGTACTCAACAAAATGATTTACAAATTTGAACGATCTGGGGGAAGACGTTCTCAAAAAACGATAATTTTTCCTACATTATTTTACACTTCACTTTGGGGACGTTCATTGTCTTGTGTATCTTCACCAGGGGTCTGCAATGGTAATTATATTTTCAATTTGAAAAGTGTCAAAATCAGCTTTAAATATATAGGCAACTTATTAGTGTTCCCATTCTTTACCCCCACGTAGCAGACTTACGTCATTTTTTGGTCATACAAAGCTCACATATAACGTCAAATAGTAGTGATAACATTATCTCAAATTGTGCTGCCGGCAAAAAATGATTATAATAAACAATAAACTTCAAAACTTCCACTAATTATGAAATATATTTTAGACTAAATTAAAAATAAAAGTGTAAAAGTTTAGTTAGGATTAAACAATTTACGAAACTAGACCTAACTTTAGGCATTAGAAATAAACCATAAAAGAATTCCTTTTTGGTTTATTCTGTCAAAAAATAGCTATTTTGTTACATTAAATTGACTCTGTCAAAAACGACTAAACGTTTATTTCAACAAATATTTTAAAGTAATAGAATATTTGGGGTCTTCGGTTTAATATTTTTCATCAAATGCTAATATCAAAAAAGGTATTTCCAATACAAAAAACTTCGAGTTGTTACCTGTAAAGTGTGCTTTATTAAAACAAAATTATTACAAATGTTTTATTTTTAATGAGTAACTAAGAAAATAAAAATAGGTTCAATTGTTGTAACATTTACAATAATGTGTATATAGGTATTTTTGAACATAGCCTGTTTCACATTCTCTGTAAGCAATTTTATAATATAGGAGTTGAATATTTTTATTTTCTTATCAATACTCGATTCCCATAGAACATCAGTCCAAGATAGTCTAATCAAATCCGCAAAGAATCTTTCATGATTAAATCGAGAAAAACTTCTAATAGTTACATTTATTGGTTTTGTGGTATCAAAATAAACATTTATTTCGCAAAAAACTAATCTGTGATCCGAAACAATATCAGCATCAATAGTACACCTGCACGAACAAATAATTCATCACTTGATAAATATATGGAATCAATAAAGAGTACTGCTGTTATTTACTAGGTGCGTAGGTTCGTTTATTACTTGGATGAATCCAAAGAATCAATGCAGTGTGTAACGTGCCACTTCTTTACATTGCATAAATAACTATCATTTTTAAACAATTATCTATTTCGGTAACTTAATGTAACATTTTTCACGTAGTAAATGTATATAAATACTTCCTTAAAGGATAATAAACCTTTAAATAGATGTATCATTGTCCCCTAGTAAAAATGTAAATAAATTTGGATATAATTACAGTATACTTGTGCAGGCCTCTGGTGTTTAGATGCCGTAATTATAAAGTTGAAGAAATAAAGACTTGTTCTTATTTAGAAGAGTGGTATAAGTAGTTCCATAGGTTTTCCCGCAAGATGCTAGGAAATTTTCCTTAATATTTATCGAGTTTTAGTTAGTTAGAGATATGGTATCATAAGGCTAACAGCAGATTGAAGTCGAGCGCTTCGAATATTTTATGATTTTGCAATCATCCTTATGGGAATTTATTTCGTAGTGCAATTATGAAACGTTAAGTGTTGTAGATTTGTCTAAATATTGATTGTTTATTGCTTCGCTAGTTTCTACCTCTTATGAGTGATATATTCTTCATTTTACTGCTGTTAAGCCACCTGTGGAATTTCGCCATATTGATCTTTTGGAAAGGCGAAGATTATTGAACATCATTGTTGGACGGAAAAACCCCTTACTGTAGGGTTTTTTTTTCTTGGGTTGTTAATCTGGAATTTTACATTCTGGATCGTAGTTTATGGTAGCGCATTTGGTAAAAGTTAGAGCAGCCGTTGCACCTGGCTTCACATTGAATGCGGAAGACGTTCTTGGATCCTAGGAACACGCAAGTTTTTAATATCTTTTTATGTGACGATTTACTCGTCTTATAATGATAAAAATTAATTCAACTAATTCAAATCTTATATGTTAAACAACAGTTAATGCGATTATTTAATTTACGAGTAGTTGATATAATTGTCTATCCTTTGACTTGTCGTGCAACGACACCATTGTTGAATATAAATCTGCGTGCGCCTGAGCTCAAGCGGCGTCCATAATATAAACCATCCGTGCGCATTAACCATGTTTATTTTGTTTTATTATTTTTGTCGTACTGAACGTACCTTGTTTATGATTGACTGAACATTCTCAAAGATTATTTAAATTAAGAACAGAAACTGCCTCCAATATATATTTATTTTTACCTGACTTACTTACTGGCATCATTTAATAATTTAATAGTTTATGACAAGGCATTATTTTAGTAACAATGTCTCGGCATATAGGTACTCGTACTTATTTGGTATTTTTGGTAGTGCGAGGTACTTAGGTGGTTGCCTGGAGGCAAATTTACCTGGCGCCCTCTTTATTTTACTTTTATTGGTCCATAGCACTTTTAGGACCCACTCCGTCTCCACTGCAGCTGGTCGGCGACCCACCTACTTGTCAACTTGAGCCGTAGGTAGCGACACGTAATTGTTACTCGAATAATATAGGTAAATTGTACGTCGCAAGTGTGTGATAATATTACTTAAATTGAAAAGATTCACATTGACATCACCTAAACATATTATATTATCCATCATTGGTGCTAAATAAGATAATATATTAGCTAGTTCATCAACAGAACTAAGCAGTTTAGAGTTTAGGGATCTGTATACTGTGCCTACAGTAAAAGTTTTGCGATTTAATTTAAACATTATCCAAAATATGTTCAAGTATACGAGTCAATTGCAAACCAAACAAATTAACCTGACATATAAGTTCCTTCCTTAGGTACACACCAACCCCACCTCCTGGACCCACTCTATCATTATGAAAAAAATTATACCCATTTATATTGACTGAGGTATTGGCGACGTATGAAGTAAGCCATGTTTCAGAGACACCAACCAAATCAAAATGCACATTTAAATGAGCAATTTTCATTTATAAACAACTATACTAGCCTAATAGAACTATTTAATTTACTTTAATTTAATTTAAACAAAACAAATACAAAAAATTAAAGCACTTGTAGCTAAATAAAAATGGAGCAAAAAAGAAAAAAATGCAAAGGGGCTATCCCCAACGTAACAAATTATCGTATTCTAACAATCAGCAACTTAAGTATAATGTGCTGCATGCTTAGTAAACTATAACTACTATAAACCTGTTACTTATTACCAACTATGCTACAGAAATTTAAATTACTAGAGGTTACAATGCTGTACGAATGTAAATTAAAAATATTTTCAGTAAATAAAGACAGTGTGGCATTTACATTTGCTCTAACTGTATGGTATCGTTGTTTATGATGTTCTACAAGTTGTATTAATATTCAGCATCTGTCTCGTACATACATCGTTTCACAGGATGTAGTATCCAAGTGGATTCATTATATTCCTTATCGTCTTTCAACGTTTGATCATATTTGGTTTGCTCCTTGTAAAGGGGCCAATATACCTTCTTTTTCATAGGCGTGATCCAATTTCAAAGTGCAATAGACACCCCACTTGATCGCTACTCCACAAGTACCAATTTTCCCAATCTAGAAATATATCATGAAAAAATTATGTTCAGATAGAAAATTGTACCAAACCTACTTTGTGAATGAAGTTTCTCTGTATCTAGCACTAATAAGTAATCCAGCGACTTTCTCATCAACAAAAGTCGCCAACTGCAATGAATAATTAAAGTCATATGTCCGTTTAACATCCATCTATCTGTCGCTAACAGGATTTGACAGCATTTCCATTTGCATCGACATCAAGGTTTTATCTCAACTCTAACTCTACTTTTCCATTTTCTTCCAAATCTTTCGTAAGATTGTCTTTCGATACCTAAACAAACTGTCAAGTAAGATATTAAACAATTAGATTTTCTTACAGCGCCTAATTCAGCTTCAATTTTTCAAATTGGTAGAGTTTCATGGGAGGTATATCCATAACTGAAAATAGTTCCTGAAAATGGCAAAGTGTACTGCCAGTTGCCACAGTACCCCAAACAAATCCATAATTAATTTTTGATTTTTGCGAAATATCTTCAGTGTAATGCTTGTATATCTTATCACACATTGTACATGCAAACATAAGGCAGCTTACTAGACCTAATCCTCTGTTACATTCCTCTTTCAGATATAGTTTTCCATCAGTACAAATTTGGGAATGTCGGTATTGCAGATCTATGGACCAACTTAATACATATTGGAAATTCACAATGCGGTTTCCACTAACAGTTGGTTCTTTATAAGAGTTATTTATCTCGAAATATAATTCACGAGCCTCTATTCTGAAAAACAAAACAAAATATTAGATTTTTTAGCAACCCACAATTTAGCATATATACAGGACAACACATTATAGCTAATTTTGACATACTAAATGTATCACCCTGTAGATAAATTTCCTACCTATACATAGTTCCCGACATGGATATGAAATACAAATAACGATGTATTACCTATTATAGTCTGCTTCTGGTATAAATGATCAATTATTTGTGTATATGTGACCTTTCCTCAGTTTATTTTTCACAGTTCTCTAAATATGAAATACAATGATATAATAATTTAGATCATTTATACAAATTAGCATACTTTGTTTCAGTCTGCGACTTCATTGTTTCTGGCTCGGAAGTTTCTTCAGATAAAGTACTTGGATTACTAACTATCTCAGGTAATCTTTGCAAACCTGATGGGCCAGGCTTGTCTAAATTATCTGATGTGGATTTCAAACTGAAAAAGTTAGGGTTTTATTATGACATCTAATTAATATGTGTATTTGGAAATTATAATGTAACAGGGGCATAACCAGTGTAGTTAGAAGGCTTGAACCATTGTTTGCAGGTGAGGCAAAATTACTCATTTTTAGTGTCAGTACTTAATAATTATATAAAAATCATATGACGCATCCGAGAGCTTACTTCGTTCAAAATAGCACAAAAATTCTTCGCATTGTTGTCAAAAAAAGTCTAAAGCTTATGAAATCCTATAG
Source organism: Platerodrilus igneus (assembly GCA_036346225.1). Classification (NCBI taxonomy): domain Eukaryota; kingdom Metazoa; phylum Arthropoda; class Insecta; order Coleoptera; family Lycidae; genus Platerodrilus; species Platerodrilus igneus. The sequence goes on from JARFIW010001286.1 coordinate 1,040,785, forward strand.
AATTTTAAAAAAAATTAATAATATTTTGTAAAACACAGTTATCAAAATTCAACGAGGTAAAAACGTAAATGATATTGTTATGTATGTACCCTACAAATTTGACGAGTATTTCTAATACAGTACAGATGTGCTATTCCGACGTACATTTAAAACTATTCATTGAGAAAATACTAAGTAATTTTTTTACGTCATAATTTCAGGGTAATCACACTAACTTAGTTCTATGAAGAATGCGAAAACACTTATATTTTTAGTTTGCATTATCATATTTATAAATTCCAAATAGTCATAAGTGGAGAGTCGGGTAATTTGTAGTTTTCTATTCTCAAGGCATCTGAAGAATGTATAATTCTTGTGGGTGGATATGCGACATTTAAATAGGTATACTTTCATTGTTTTTGGATTTTATATTCCAAAATAAACAGCCACATAAGGATATCCTAGCTACACTACTAAATGTATTAAATCTTACAGCGGTAATTGTTGCATTTTCAGCCATCTTCAGCGGGCTGCTTTAGACTTGGACGATCGTTTTCTGGTACCACCTGGATTTTGGTTATACACCTTCTTATATTTACCCATCTGAAAAATGTAAATACGTAAATAAAAGAAACTTTACACCAGGCGACAACAGGAAGTAAGTATACTGTAACTTTTTCCGTATTTCAGATAAATATTTGAAATTTGAAAGGCTTGTATAAGACAAAGCGGGAGTACAAATTTTTTGAAATAATTGTGAATTTTAAATTATTGAAGATCTGACTAGAAGTGAAAAGTACTGTATAAACTACACACCCTATAGTTTTGTACATTTTTAAAATCAGTTAATCATTTTTAGTCCTAGGACATTATTTCAAATTTTTTAGAAAGAGGTTTTTTCTTATTTAAGTTTTGAAAAGAAAAGTAAGCGACTGTAATTCTCCTAAATTAGTGTATAATTGTGAGAAAAATTTGAAATCTAACGATTTTTCATGTTATTAGTAATAGTTATATTTTTGCCAGAAATTCAAAATATTGTTTTTTCTTAAAAGTAAGATTTTGCAAAATGTATTAGGCTGGATTTCAATAAATTTTAAAAGGATTTTTTAAAGTTTTGGTACCCTAAATAATCACAACATGATAGGATATTTTTCGGGGACTGCGTAAATTATAAATAGGGTTTATGTCGTTTTCAAACTGATTTATATAGGACAAAAAAAGTTAGTGTATTCAGTTTCTGACATTTTCACCATTCGGTGTCATAAATTAAATAATGAATATTTTTGATAAAATAATGTATGCAAAACAAATAATTTATTTATTCAAAAAGACAGTAGTTGCTCGACTAAATCAAATCTACAAAAATTAATGTCAATATTTGAACACGCATTTTCAAAATCGAATGAAATATATAATTAATTTTGTCCATTACTTCTCTGTCTATCCACAAAGTATAAGAATTTTAGAATATACTCACCTTAAAGCGTAAATACACCCACACTAAATAAAGCATTAAATGTTTGTTTATAATAATAACGAAATGTCACTCTATGAACAATAAACTACACATTCAAAAATAAAAATTAGCGAATACCATATGCACATAAATGAAATAATACAATACAATACAAATTTGTTTCGGCAAACGACCTTGGCTATTATTAGAATGCACTATATGTACCTAACGCTTTGCTTGCTGTTCAACAAATTTACGACGAATAGTTACAGGAATGGAGGAAAATAAACCAGCATCGTTCCGTATCCTAGCAACCGTTATTTGCCTACCTTGGAAACGAACCACTAAACTACTAAAGCTAAAATAAAGTAGTTCCCTCTATCATGCGAAAGCTATACCACAAAAGCGGCTATTTTAAAATTAGTTCGTGTTATGAAAATAGAGGGATGCTATCGCGCCCTTAAAGTCGAATAACTTAACCCTCAAAATCTAAAAAATAGTTTGAAAGTAACACTATGAATATAAGTGCAACCTACAGAATAATTTTTGTATAGAATACAGACACTAAAAGTGGTACAGAATATCAGTTTCTGTAGATCTATAAGAAAGAAGATATAGATATCCTGTAGGCTACAGTGTTACGATTTTACAAGCTTACGATCAAGTACACAGAATTGCAGCATTCGTCTACCTACAAAACTCGAATAGAAATACAATTTTATTTTTATGTATACCATATCATGTTAGTTCTTAATGTCGATGTATAATTACAAAATTTTAAACTGTAAATTTTTTTAGGCCAGCTTGTTAGTTACTGTATTTTTACTTATACTTTAATTTCAGATCATTGATAATGACTATATAGGTCGAAAGCGCTCTGGTTCTTTTATTTTACTTTATGTAATTAATAAAAGAACTTTTGGCACGTCCAGCGCCATAAATTACCTAACTATTAATTACATGCTTTTTAGATTATTTCTTTCTGGTAAGAAATAACCATATATTTCAAACAAATGGGCGTTCTTTAATATGGGACTGCACATGTCTTTGTAAGACTTTTGCGTGATGTAGAATCACACAAATTGCAGGTGATACAGGTTCGTTAGTATGCGACTGCGTATGTGTTTTTAGAGTACTTTTCCGTTATGCAGCATAATCACAAATTGCATACGAATGGACGGTCGTTAGTATACGATCGCAATTGTTTTTTAAAATAGTCTTCTGTGATGCGGTATAATCACACAAATTGTATGTGAATGGAGGCTCGTGACTATGCGACTTCATATGCCTTCGTAAAACACTACTTTGTAATGCGGCTAACACTGCATGAGGATGGACGTTTGTTAGTATGCAACTCCATATGTCTTTGTAAATTCCCTTTTAGTGATGCGGCATAATTACACAATTTGCACGCGAATGGACGGTCGTTTGTATGCGACTGCATATGTCTTTTTAAAGTACTATTCTGTATTGCGACATAATCACACAAATTGCATGCAAATAGACGTTCATTAATATGCGACTTAATATGTGTTTGTAGATGAACTTTTTGTGATGCTGCATAGTTACACAAATTACATGCAAATGGACGTTCCTTAGTATGCGATTGGATATGCCTTCGTAAAACACTCTTTTGCGATGCGGTATAATCACAAACGTTGCATGCGAATGGACGTTCATTAATATGCGACTTCATATGTATTTGTAAATTACCTTTTAGTGATGTGGCATAATTACATAAATTGCATCCGAATGGACGAGCGTCAGTATGAGACTGCATATGTCCTTTTAAATTACCTTTCACTGATGTGGTATAATTACATAAATTGCAAATGAATGGACGTTCGTTAGTATGCCACCTCATAATATGTATTTGTAAATTACCTTTCCGTGATGTAGCATGATTACATAAATTGCATGCAAATGGACGTTCGTCAGTATGCGACTTCATATGTCTATGTAAAGTACCTCTTAGTGATGCTGAATAATTACATAAATTGCATATAAATAGACGTTCGTTAATATGCAATTTCATGTGTTTGTAAATTACCTTCTCTTGATGTGGCTTAACTACATCAATTGTGTGTCAATGGACATTCGTTAATATGCAACTTGATATATTTGTAAATTACCTTTTCGTGATGTGGCATAATTACACAAATTGCATACGAATGGAAGTTGATTAGAATACGACTATAGATGAATTCTTAACTTATTTTTACAAGATGCAGAATAAGTATTCACATAGGCTTTCGCTAGCATGTGAGTGCATGCGAACTTTGATGAAACCTCTACAGAGTGAATAATAAACAAATTAAACATTAACAAACGTTTCTTAGCATGTGATGTCGTTGATATATATTTGTAAATTTTTCTTTTGTTGTGCAAAAAGTATGTCAACGGATAGTGTTTGGAGATGAGACTGTACACGTCTTATTAGGTCAATCATTCGTAAAATACAATAAACACTTAAATTCCTGCCTATACAAATAGCGTATTCCAATAATACTCCATTTTTGAGTCGAGTTGGTTGAATGTTCATAAAAGGATTTTCTTTTAATGCTAAACACCATCTGTTTGTAATATAATAGATTCAACAGGACATTTTTGCTTCGATATTTGCTATCGATCATGCCGTCTACAGGAGCTTGTTGAAGGAGTTAAATACAAAAGATTAATTATACAATTATTTAAACTGCCTTAATTTTAAATACGTTGCTTCAGTAGTTGTATGGATATTAATTTATCTTAGCGTGTTCTTCATGAATGCTTAAAACTTTAACAATATAAAAACCATTATTAATTTGGCAGCCATTTTTATAAATGTCCTTGTAGGTATTCCATACAGCTTGTAACATTCGAGTCTTCTATTAAACATGACTGCTCTACCATACAAGCGGCAGAGCCTCGATAGATCACGAGTGGTTCCTGTTTGATGGACAAGCCCAGGGTAAAAGGATGTTGAATGGCTTTGAGAGAAAAGGATCCCTCTAAAGAGTTCTTCCAGCCAGCTAAGTTTCTTCAACTTAGGGCACAGCTATGAGCTAGGGTCGTAGGATGGTATACGAAAAAAACAAAAGGAGTTTTATTGGACGCCACCGTATCTTAATGAGTGTTTTATAAGGAATTATTCGAAGATCAGATACGGAAATCTTCGAAAGAAAAAAAATTTACGACAAGCAACATATACAACAATACTTACTGTGGTTTCTGCAACCTGTAATAGGAACGACGATCTCGTGCTATCTGAAAATTTAATTATACCTAGACATTTTCCAACTAGGGCCTCATGAGAGCCTAGTCACTTTATCACAAAATTAATTATATGTAAATTACTAATCAAAATTATACCTTTAAGAAAAACTTTTAACATTAACACTAATAATACCTTCCTTCAGTACTAAAGCTTCTAAATTATAAACAGTTTGTTTTTGTAGGACAAGCTTCAAAGAAAGAAAATTTTGAGACAACTTAAAAATTTTTTCTATTAATTTTGTTTTCAAAAAAAATATTTATATATACATTGTTTATACAACTTATTTATACGGAGACTTTCGAAACAGTTCCGTGGAATAGTGTTTTATTAAATGCATAAATTATTTTAGTTTTCAGTAAGAAATATGTTACTTTTAATTTACGTTACAATGACTTCATTTTACTTGGATAGGATCCTTTCCAGTTCACAAACAAAATTTACATATTCAAAAGTAATTTCTCAGGTTATGGTTACGCATTCTTAATAACAATTTTTAATAAAATCAAAGGTCAAAGAAAGTACTTATTGACGTCATTGAATTATACATCAGGTGTATTATTATAGGCAAATCACTTTAAGAAGAACCCAACGTCATCATGCGCACAAAGCAAAAATTGGTAAGGAACAGTTCATTATATGTAACTAGGGATGGCAGTATTCAGGTTTTAGTGGCGTAGAGTTTTATGATCAACCAATCGGAAATTACCTTGTAAAAGTTTTAGATTTCATTACTATTTATTTTTACTTGATACACAGACGGACAGTTTTAAACCGCCATCTAACTAATATAAAATATTCTTTATATAAGAATTAACATTAATAAAACAATAAGTTACTCAACAGATGTGTTTGCAGAACACTAGAATGAGATAGAAACCACTTAAGTAGGCCATGGTATTCAATCATTTGGTTTATCGGATTTTACAAAATAATCTTGCTATAGCAGTATTTTTTAGGGATATTGATGCATACAACTCATATGGCGATATTATATTAAAAATTTTAAATTATAATTTAATTGGTTGTTTATTTTTTTACTATTTAACGCCATATCTTCCGTTTATACTGTAATAACTCAACTACGCCACTGTTATTACATTTCTGCGCAATCTGGCATATGACGTTGGGTTCTTCTTAAAGTGATTTGCCTATACCATGTGTTATACATTATAATTCGGCAAACAATTCTTATCCTATCACATGTTCGATAAAGCAAACCCTTTAATACAACTTTGTAACTTCAAACATAACATTGCACCAAGATCTTAAAAATGTTAAGGTCGATTATGCCCTATTCAAATACTAAATTTTTAAATTAAATTTTAAATGAAACAAATTAATTGAACTATGAACTTTAGCAAAAATTTGGAGAATTAATTGTAAACAAACTTAGGTATAGCTTCTTCGAAAATTTATTTGAGCATTTAATTGAAAGTTTCTTGAAAAAAAAATATAAGAATAAAAATGGAGGGTGCTCACCGCTAACCATCTGCTATATCTGCGTCCTTACTCTTATAGTTGAGCGTAGCTGACACAGGGGTCCGGATTTAACCTTCGTATTAACCAATAACATGTGCGGGTTTCTACCTTCTTGCCTAGTAACAATTGAAACTGCTTTTAAATTTCCATAACTTCTTTACTTGTAACTTGAATTTAATATTTCAAAAATTCGGAATTATAATTATCTCCATATTTAATGATAGTTAGTTTAATCCTTAAAACGCTAAACTAAAAAATGAATAAAAACTTGAAGATCTCAAGAACTTCAAAAACTTGCGCTGAAATGAAACGAAAGAATAAAAATTTGGGGTAAGCTTGTGCAATCTTTCTTACCGTAAAAATATTTCCATCACCATTTTAGGTCGATGCTATTACCAAAACTAAGACTAACTTATGGAACATGTTGACTCCACTTAAATAACTGGTCGGGCGGCATGTTTGATTAAAATCGTGCAAGCTCCGAAAAATACGTGTCTACGGACTACATCTGATATTAAAAATGGCTTATTCCACGAGGCAGCCATCCTTCTACTCGTATGTGCGGGAAAGGGGGATATTGACACAAGATACAAACAACTAGAAGTCACTTGATGTGTACTTTTGCTATTCTAATGTAGAGGGCGTACTATGTATGAATTTTATAATAAAAGGTTTCAATAGAAATTTAACATTTATTGATTAGGTGTATCGAACAAAACTTGAGTATTTGAATAACAGAAAATTGAAATTGTTTCACAGCCTCTCTCCAAAAAGAAAAAAATCTTGGATAAACAAAACAAATTCTAAAGAAGGATCAAAGATTTTTTTTTATAATCGTTGTAATAACAATCTCCACAAAGTTAACGAACTAATTGACGATAAACAAATATCAACTAACTTAACCCTAAACATTGACGTAAAAGATCAACTCACAAAAAAATATATTTTTTTTTGACTAGTAATATGGGAAGGTGGAAGTACAAAAGAACAAAAAATATTATGAGCGAATGAGTGTTATAGTAACTAACGCGTACAACACGTCCAAAAAGGAGACATCCGGGAAGACAAAATAGATAGGGCTTTATCAGGGAGGTTTGACACTCAAATATCACTCAATAGAATAGAAACAACACTAAGTATCTGCCTATGCACAACCATACTACTACTCACTAACAAAAAAAATGAACCAACGCAAAAAAGGAAAGACCTTTAAACCTATAAATACTTTACACAAGATTCTTTATGTCCTAAACTAACTTTATGTTCAAACTATTCACACACGGTCAATTGCCATTCGCACTAGGCTTCGTAAAGTCCTAAGTAAAAAAAAAATTCAAATTGGGAATATGATTGTCTATCAAAAAAAAATTTGACAACCCTACCCACATAAACCTTTTTTTTTTTTTAAAAAAATTGTCTTTTAGATTTAGACAGCATAAATTCAACCCAAAAAAAGTACTTGAGAGCTACGTCCTACCTTTCACAAAAAAATTTGGTAAAACTACCTCATTAGACTTCCAACTTCATAACGCCTAGTCCTACCTAGACTATTATTTTTCGACTCTATAATTCTCTAACTATACTGCATCCAAAAAATTCAACTTCACTAATATATGTCCGCTCCACAGTGGACACACACAACATTATTCGACTTGATATCAAATCAAATCCCTATACCAACATAGTGGTCAAAACTTCTGCTACCTAAAATACAACCATCAACTTTGACCAACTTCACAAAAAAATCTCTGTAAAATGCAAGCGACTTTCGCTTACCTAAACTCTAAAATCTCAAATATGTTTAACATAATCGATGCCAACACAACCTCTATATTCGACCTTATCAGCATCATCCAAAATCAATAACCTAAACTTAAACAATATTATCGCCATAGTCGTCCTAACAAACATCAACCTTACCAATACGATCGACCAACCAACACAAACACATCAACAGCCTAGACATGTTTTTACGCGCAAGTCTTTCAACAAAAATCTTTATGACACTAAACTTATACAAATTTGATACTAATATAGTCTCTCTAAAAAAAATTATAAGTACAAACACGAAAGCATGATCGTTACTTAAACAAAATTATCACCGAAACACTCGATACTCTTCCTACTACAAAAGTTTTCTTTGACAAACAGAATTCCATGCCAAAATTTACTTTTCTAGAACGTCATTATCTGGATCTAAGGCAGAGTATGGTTTTAAATCCTTGAGGTACCATCTACCGGCTTTTATGTAGTAAACGATTTATCAAAAAATAAACTCGACGATAGCTAACAGAAAAAAAATCAGTGTTCAGATACATTCTCACCTTACTACCAACCGAACTGTAGAAACAACTAAAATGCCTCACAACGCCTAAATTTGCTACAATGACAAACCCTCTACGAGTCTCACCTAGACTAACAACCAAAAATTACATCAACTCAAAAAAATTATGATGCATAAATTACTAGAGCGACTAACTCACCTCGAGTCTCGTCTAGACTTACGTAATGCTGAACGACCAACTCTTCCTGAGTCTCGTCTAGACTAACATACTGCTGAGCGACCAACCACGACGACAAGTTCCGCTTAGACTAAATTGCGTTGCAGTGCCGATCTAAATCAAAAATTTGCTATCAAAACAAAAACGTGCCTATGCACAAGAACAATTCTCAAATGATATGACGACAGCTCAAACCGATGTACCCTTAAAAATAGAATCCGTAGCCTTATCATCAAATCCTGACAAAACGTTCTTTAAAAATTTTCCTTTTCTCTACTATGGACCTACTACTTTCTATACCGCTAATGTTTAACTCGTATTCCAACTCTCCTTTGTGCAAATAAACAATCTGTAAAGTATCTGCCATTTCAAAAATTTAAAAGAAAACTTTTCAACGCTAAATTTCTAACACTATAATCAAAAATGAAAAACAGCACTCTCGTTCCGCTAAATATTCTTCTTCACTAACCACTAAGAAAATTTTTTATGTTGCAGTGTCAAAAATTGAAAAAACTAAATCGAGGCTTGTCGTTTGAGTTGCTATAAATGTTTGAATCATCAAAATGTATTCGAGCGCCACGTTGTGAGCGCTATTTATGTATTCTAGCCCCACGTTTCGGGCGTCATTTATGTAGCATTCGAGTCTTCTATTAAATATGACTGCTCTACCATACAAGCGGCAGAGCCTCGATAGATTACAAGGGGTTCCTGTTTGATGGACAAGTCCAGGGTAAAAGGATGTTGAATGGCTTTGAGAGAAAAGGATCCCTCTAAAGAGTTCTTCCAGACAGCTAAGTTTCTTCAACTTAAGGCACAGCTATGAGCTAGGGTCGTAGGATGGTATACGAAAAAAACAAAAGGAGTTTTATTGGACGCCACCGTATCTTAATGAGTGTTTTATAAGGAATTATTAGAAGATCAAATACGGAAATCTTCGAAAAAAAAAAAAATTTACGACAAGCAACATATACAACAATACTTAACAATACTTACTGTGGTTTCTGCAACCTGTAATAGGAACGACGATCTCGTGCTATCTGAAAATTTAATCACACCTAGACATTTTCCAACTAGGGCCTCATGAGAGCCTAGCCACTTTATCACAAAAATAATTATATGTAAATTACTAATCAAGATTATACCTTCAAGAAAAACTTTTAACATTAACACTAATAATACCTTCCTTCAGTACTAAAGCTTCTAAATTATAAACAGTTTGTTTTTGTAGGACAAGCTTCAAAGAAAGAAAATTTTGAGACAACTTAAACATTTTTTCTATTAATTTTGTTTTCAAAAAAATATTTATATATATATTTCGAAACAGTTCCGTGGAATAGTGTTTTATTAAATGCATAAATTATTTTAGTTTTCAGTAAGAAATATGTTACTTTTAATTTACGTTACAATGACTTCATTTTACTTGGATAGGATCCTTTCCAGTTCACAAACAAAATTTACATATTCAAAAGTAATTTCTCAGGTTATGGTTACGCATTCTTAATAACAATTTTTAATAAAATCAAAGGTCAAAGAAAGTACTTATTGACGTCATTGAATTATACATCAGGTGTATTATTACCATGTGTTATACATTATAATTCGGCAAACAATTCTTATCCTATCACATGTTCGATAAAGCAAATCCTTTAATACAACTTTGTAACTTCAAACATAACATTGCACCAAGATCTTAAAAATGTTAAGGTCGATTATGCCTTCTTTAAATACTAAATTTTTTAATTAAATTTTAAATGAAACAAATTAATTGAACTATGAACTTTAGCAAAAATTTGGAGAATTAATTTTATACAAACTTAGGTATAGCTTCATCGAAAATTTATCTGAGCATTTAATTGAAAGTTTCTTGAAAAAAAATATAAGAATAAAAATGGAGGGTGACTCCCCGCTAACCATCTGCTATATCTGCGTCCTTACACTTATAGTTAGCGTAGCTGACACAGGGGTCCGGATTTAACCTTCGTATTAACCAATAACATGTGCGGGTTTCTACCTTCTTGCCTAGTAACAATTGAAACTGCTTTTAAATTTCCATAACTTCTTTACTTGTAACTTGAATTTAATATTTTAAAAATTCGGAATTATAATTATCTCCATATTTAATGATAGTTAGTTTAATCCTTAAAACGCTAAACTAAAAATGAATAAAAACTTGAAGATCTCAAGAACTTCAAAACTTGCGCTGAAATGAAACGAAAGAATAAAAATTTGGGGTAAGCTTGTGCAATCTTTCTTACCGTAAAATATTTCCATCGCCATTTTAGGTCGATGCTATTACCAAAACTAAGACTAACTTCTGGAACATGTTGACTCTACTTAAATAACTGGTCGGGCGGCATGTTTGATTAAAATCGTGCAAGCTCCGAAAAATACGTGTCTACGGACTACATCTGATATTAAAAATGGCTTATTCCACGAGGCAGCCATCCTTCTACTCGTATGTGCGGGAAAGGGGAATATTGACACAAGATACAAACAACTAGAAGTCACTTGATGTGTACTTTTGCTATTCTAATGTAGAGGGCGTACTATGTATGAATTTTATAATAAAAGGTTTCAATAGAAATTTAACATTTATTGATTAGGTGTATCGAACCAAACTTGAGTATTTGAATAACAAAAATCGAAATTGTTACAAGCTGAAGGAATTATAATCTACGACACGGTTTTTAGAGTAAACCGAGGAGTTTAAGTTGTACAAATGCTCTAGTGAAGCGCCTGTAACAGCTTTACAATACAGTCAAGCGAGTCTATTTGAATGATTTTTGGAATTTTTTTTAATATTTTGCCGCCTTGTCCGAAATATGCAATAGAAATGATTGCAAAGAATGACAGTACAACTTGTAAGTTTCCAGAATGCACCTGAAACAAATTTGTTGTTAGAGCTTAAAATTAGCAATAATTTTTTTTGTTTGTTAATCCACCCAAATATTCCCGGCTTATGGCTACTTGGGAAGCAATGAAAACTCGTTACAGATTAATTAACAACGAAGTGGGGGATAATTGGTTTGTTGATAATTAAAAAAAATAAACCCTTTAAAGAAAAATATAATTTTATTCAAAAACAACAAAGATACATTAGTTTCATTATTGAATTTATGTAAAAAACAACTTAAGTAGCATTATAAAATGAAAAGTTTAAATCTTATTGTTGTAGAACGAAAGACATATATCTTCAAACAACATTAAAATAACTCAATCAACATTCGTGGTAAATAGAACTAAAGATATTGCAAAACATTTTTTATTAAACCTAACTGATCAGATACGTTTAAATCCGATTTTAAAGGGGTGGATATTGAGTTACATAACTTATTCTGACAAATCTTGTAAATAATAAGATTTAATTAATGAGTTACTGGTGAATGAAATTAAGATTAAGATGTGCTCATCCTGATTATACAAGAATCTTTGGACTCGATGTTTAATATGAGTGAGTGATTATTCAGAGGTTATATTTTTGATAGATTTAAGATATTGTTTGTAAGGAAAAGCCGTTATGGCAATTTTGGACTCTACTTTTAGATTTTAATATTTGGGTGAAAATGTTTTTTCTAGAGGTTGTAGTGATCCGTACGATTTCCTTTGGTTGATTCTCATTGGTTAATAATTATTGTAAATATTATAGTGTATATTTCGATATTCGAGAGTATTTTAAACAGCACGGTATCCACTTTCAGGTTTCCGAACGCACTCCGTGACGTCAGAATTTCCGTTGTAGGGGCGATCGATATTCTTCACAAGCTTTAACGAGACTTGGTTTTCAGATTTCAAAATGGAAGATCGAAAAGCTTCACTTGGCGGTTTTATTAAAGGTAATGATTTTAATTATATGCTGTTTTGAAGTTATCTGATTGCATCGAAGCTTCAGTAATTTTTTAATGTTATTTCTTTATATTTTAAGATAGTAATCGAATTACCGATCCAGTTACTATACATATTTTTTGTTTGTAATTTGTAATGCCACGATGTGTTTAATGTTTAAAAGCGCGTTTTAGCCTATGCAACCCTAATGAATGATTCTTTAACTTTTGCTTACTAGATTGCATATATTTTATTACCATGCATTTATGTTAATTTAGAGCCTGAATCTGGGCTTTTGTTTCTGTTGAATTTTGGTATGTATTTGTTACAAGCATATTTTATAATCCGTTTTCAATGTTCTAATGGTTTGTTATGATTATGTAATTGTTTATTTCAGTTTTTAGTTGTGCGTTTATAACTGCATAATTCATGTCTCGATTTTATAACCTAACCATAAGTTAGTTTGATGTGGTCTGACGTATTATAACCTACAATTCTATCGGTAACTAATATTGAGATTTATTATTTTTGTTATGATGTGATTATAGCGAAACTCTGCTATGATCCCGAATTAACGCGTTTGCATTAGTAGGAGATGATCGATTCAATTTGTACCCTTTGCTTGGTACTATCATTGCATACGTTCATGTTTAACTTTATTGTTTATTTATAAATATTTGTTTTGCCAATGTATTTGTAGAATGTTTATGCAATGATAGAATGCAGGTTAGCCATTGTGTACCATACTGCCAAACAAGCTTGAAACTGTTAATGGTATGTACGATAAACGTGTATGTTTGAGACTTTGTTAAATTTACTCGTTTTATGTCCGTGCGGGGTAGAACATTGGTAGTCAAGGTCTATATCTTCCCCGGGTTCTTCCTCTTCAACTTTAGCCATGTAGTAATGGCACAGCCGACCCTGGTACCTTCTAGAAAAGATTAGCTGGACTACACTAACATTTTTTTAGTCTCATATGTAGAATGTCTGAGTAACAGGTGACGTCCCGTGAAATTAAAGGTGCAAAGGGTGCTTGTTCGCCGCCCCATCCTTGGAGAAGTGGATTTATGCAGTTACAAGCGCATGGTTGTTGAGGTCTTATCTGCCGATATTTTTTCATCAGCGCTAATCCAGGAAGTTCGGCACTGTTTGCTCTTGTAGTTCATATATAATTGAAGGTAACATAATTTTGAGGTTATCATATAATACGAGGGCGTTTTTTTCAACCTCCGATAGGCTATAAATAAAAGATAAGTTCATATAAAACAATAATTTGATTACCAAAGATCGGTACACTTACGGTTTTTTTCGACATAATCACCGACGAGATTAAGACATTTGTCATATCTGTGTTCAAAGAAAGTTGCCACCAATGAATTCAAGTAGTCCTTGACGTTGGTTTGAAGGTCCTCATTGGTTTGAAAGCGCTTCCCACCAAGCCACGTCTTCAGGTCAGGAAAAAGATGAAAATCGCTTGGTGCTAAGTCAGAACTGTATGGCGGATGATAGAAAATGTCCCATCCAAATTGTTCGAGAAGCCGTTGAGTTGCTCCAGCTTTGTGTGGACGGGCATTGTCGTGGATCAGAACAACTCCAGCGGTCAGATTGTTACGTGCCATAAATTTTGGCACTAGACATTTTTAATTAAGTTTTAATATGTGAGAATTTCGCGCCATAAATTTAAAAACGTGTGCGTTTTTCCGTCACTTCAGATAGCGCGTTGCGCGAGATTTCGCGCCAACGCATGTGGCCGAAAAGGGAGTGGTGAATTTTCGGGAGACGCGTTAGGACTTGCCTCCTAAACGCGAAGAAGAAGGTTGTGTCTTTGGTATCTTACCGTGTCTTTTTTTCTGATAGGTAGGTTTCCTGTGTTTCCAAATTATCGTACCTTTTACATGTCTTCCCTACCTTATTTTTGTCTACATATAGGAAGAAGACAAGTGAATTTGGATGCAACCTGGCTTAAGAAATCCCACACCCGAGAAATATTAGCGAAGCCAGGGGAGACCATCATGCAAATCCTGAAGGAAGCTCTTCCTATTCATGTGAGTACCCCGTGGGGGTTTTTATATAATTTGTGTAATTGGTATATGGTGTCGCCCTAATTTGCAAATTGTGTGACGTCATCGACAATTTGCGCGTCAATTTTCACATTATGTAATAGCGCTACCAACTGTCATTAGTGGCGCTCATACCGCGTTTACGGCGATGTAATAGTGGCGCATTCGACGTGGTTAGGTTGTGAAATAAAATTTCTTGTGATTGGTTTTATGCCTTATAATGTATTAATTGGCGGTGTTTATAGCTTTTTCATTTAAAAGAAAATAAATAATTGTGTAAATTTTAATACCTGATAACTATGAAATTTGGGGTGGCGACTCTGAAACTTACGGTGGAGCTACCTGAGGTGACATGACAGCTGTTTTGATGATTTGACATGAACCGCTATATTGACTACTAATTCATGGTGTATGTTTTTGTAATGTTTTGCTAATCCAATTGATTCTCTGTAACTTTGAAGATGGTGTGTTTTCTAACTTGAATTGTCTTGAGTAGGTGCCTGGTTTGTTTGGAATGGAATTGAAAGTGTTTTTTGGGAGTGTCTGTAACTTAAAATAACCCAACTTTCGTATTTGGAGTGGATACAATTTCGCTTGTAAGTACATTTAAATATAAATAAATATAAATCATTAATTAATTCATGCTTTATTCATTGTCCCTTATGGAAATTGTTTGGTTAATAATATATTAAACATTATTATGTGCCTGTTTTTTTGGGCTCAACTTTTAAAACTGTTTTTAAATCATGTATAAACACTGTCTTGCTTTGATACCGTTTTATAAGTGTTTTTTAGTAATTTAAATATTTAGCTATGACTTACAAATTTCTTTTAAAGGAAACTTAGCGTTTTAAAAACAGTTACCGTAATTATTTGAGTTTTTAGTATATGTCCTAAAACGTTAGAGTAACTTAATCTTGATGTATTTCTTTAATTAAACACTATCTTGCCCTGATACCGTTCTAAAAGTGTTCCCTTGGTAATTTATATGGTTGTGATCTGCAGGTGTCTTTTTAAAGAGTTTTGCCTTCAAATACGGTTAACGCAATTATATGGTCGTGTCCTTTACCTTTCGAAACGATGTAATAAACTGAATCTCTTTATATCTGCTCCTTTAAACACTGCAATATTGAAGTTGTCGTTGTCGTTTTGTGTTTGGGCTCATTTACGATAGTTGTTGATGGTTTCCGTGATATCGAAAGAATATTCTAATGATTTGGAGTGCTGTTCTCTTTATACATGTGTTGTGGAATGTTTCTTTTGTGTAGTGAGTATGATTTTGCCTTGATTGCATATTTTTTAGATATATCAATATTTCAACGTAGCATTTTAAGATCTATTTGGTCTAGGCCAGATTTTTCTTCCAAGTTGGTCGCGCAGCTGTATGTAAGTCTAGACGAAACTCATCAAGAGTTGGTCGCTCGGAATTACTTGTCTAAACGAGACTTTGGAGCTAAGTTTGTCGCTCTAGTAATTTGTGAATCATTTTTTTAAGAATGATTTTGAAATTTTTCTTTATTAGTTTGGGTGGAACTCAAACGAGAGCTTCTCATCCTAGTAAATATATGTGTTACAAGATATCTTTCCGTTCTTCAACAATTTTATTAGTAAATCGAGTTTTGATTACTCTTACCTCTTCATATATCGATTTAAACCTCATTAGATGGTATAAAATTATCTTTAAAATCGTTTAACCCTACGTACATCTAAAAGTTTTTCACGTTTTATTTCCTTAACAATGTATCTGATGTTTTTAGTCCCCACTATCAATTAATTAACTATTATTACTTATCCCCTCTGTTATACAGTATATACCTTTTACACGTTTAACTTATTTACCTTAAATTAGCTATCTTTTTCCTTTTGGTTGACTTTTCCTTGAACTTACCGTTAGTTATATATCGCTTTATTCTCTAGATTCCCCAGCATAACTCTACCGTTTGATTTAACTAATTCTCGCACCTTTTCATACAACAGATTATTTTGTCTTTAGTGTTTATCTTACATCGTTTAATTGTGTGGTAATTGTCGTAACTTTGGTTGTAATAACTCATTGAATTTTTATGATTGGTTTGAGCTGATGTTAGAGTGGATGCTTTTTTCTTTGGGCTCACATAGGAAACGCGGCCTATGCCATTGTAAGAAGTAGTTCATATTCGCAGTTGCAAAAAACTAGGATTTTCTATTCCATGTGTTTTTCATCTGAATTATTACAGTCGCTCACATTATCCGATATTATTATTTGTTTCTTTTCCTACTAAATCATCATAACATATAAACATTTTTTTCGTTGTTTTTTATTGAACTTCGTGGTGAGGTGCTATTGCTTTCTATTGATATCTTATTAAATTCTCGGTGTTTTAGC
The DNA here is from genome assembly GCA_036346225.1 of Platerodrilus igneus. Lineage (NCBI taxonomy): Eukaryota > Metazoa > Arthropoda > Insecta > Coleoptera > Lycidae > Platerodrilus > Platerodrilus igneus. Next base: position 1,057,703 of record JARFIW010001286.1, read on the forward strand.
ATATTGGAACAGTGTGTCTGTATTTAATTGTATATAATTAGGCATCTTTGTGTGTTTAGGGCGTTACCGTTTTAAAAATTACCTTGAAACAGTTTGTTTTCGTGTGATTGTATCTGTAGTGATACTTTTAAGTTGTTGTGTCAACTTTTGTCTGATTTTCTTATCGTAGTGGATGCACTCGTTAGGAAAATGATTGTACTAGTTCTCGTTAAGAGTCTAGTGAATTTTTAACTTATTATATACCTTAACTTGTCGGATTAATATCGCAGGTGGTCCTTCAGACCAATCTGTATTTTAACAGGGACAACTCTCTACCTTCTCTCGGACGCTTGTCCAAAAACTCTACTTTTTCGTATCCTGCTGTCTCCGTTTCTGCCTTATCTTTCCTTCGGTAGACCTGTTCTCGTCCCGGAACACCCGTCTACCACATCAGAGTGATTTTTCCCTCATTCCGGACTACTGTGTACATTGGCTGGTTGAGTAGTGCTTTGCTATCCACCTTTTCTGTCTCTTGAATATTAAGTGTAAAAGCTAACCTGATGATAGAAATGTAATTTGTTAGGTTAGCAATGTAAGGATTTAGTAAGGTGGTACTTTTGGTAAATTTGTTGATTCCCAACCATGTCATGGACAAGTTTTGATGTGTATTGTTTATTAAACCAGAGTACCGGTTACTAAAAATTTGCTAGAGTGTAGAGTAACTCACTCTTATAAACATTTTTAAATTTGGGCACTTTTTTGCCAACAAAGAAACAGTTTAGATGCAACGCTCATGTGCGTCTGCACGTAGGAAACTGTAATGTTAGCTTTGGGTTAGTATATAGGTTAGGCGACTTGTCGCATTTGTTTTACTTTAAGTAGTGTTTCATGCTCCCCGACAAATTAGTGCTGTCAATTATAACTGCGGCACACCAAAGACTCGTGTGTGTACTTTTCCGTTTCTTGGTAATCCGGAAGACGTTATCGGTCGGAAAAACCAGGTGGCGCCTCAAATAAACATTTTGTAGGATTTAAGTTAGGATTTATGTAGGGTAGTTAGGATTTAGATTTTAAGATGTTACTGTGCTAACAGTCATTTTCTTTTTTTAAGTTTTTTCTTTTATGGCTTTGTCGCAATTGTTACGTGCCGAAATCAGCACTAAACATTTTTAATTAAGTTTTAATATGTGAGAATTTCGCGCCATAAATTTTGCGCCGTCGCGTGTGGCCGAAGAGGGAGTGGTGAATTTCCGGAAGACGCGTTAAGACTTTACTCCGAAACGCGAAGAAGAAGGTTGTGTCTTTGGTATCTTACCGTGTCTTTTTTTTGATATGTAGGTTTCCTGTGTTTCCAAATTATCGTACCCTTTACCTGTCTCCCCTACCTTATTTTTGTCTACATATAGGAAGAAAACAAGTGATTTTGGATGCAACCTGGCTCAAGAAATCCCACACCCGAGAAATATTAGCGAAGCCACGGGCGACCATCATGGAAATCCTGAAGGAAGCTCTACCTATTCACGTGAGTACCCCGTGGAGGTTTTTATATAATTTGTGTAATTGGCATATGGTGTCGCCCTAATTTGCATATTGTGTGACGTCATCGACAATTTGCGCGTCAATTTTCACATTATATAATAGCGCTACCAACTGTTATTAGTGGCGCGCATATCGCGTTTACGGGGGTATAATAAGATTTCCTTTTCGTTTGTTCTGAATGGCTCTACGCAACCGTCGTAAAGATTCCCAATAAACAGCTGCAGTGATTTTCGTTCCGGGCTCCATAAACTCCACAAGCAACACACCATGTTGGTCCCAAAACACAGTAGCCATAGTCTTTCTGTTGTTGAAGGTTTATTTGAATTTCTTTGGATTGTTTGGTGAAGTTGAATGCATCCATTGTTGTGATTGTCGTTACATTTCCGGTGTGTCGTATTGAATCCAGGTTTCATCCCCAGTCACGATTGATTTCAAAAAGTTGTCTCCTTCATCATGATAATGCTCAAGAAACTCCAACGCTGACGCCATTCGTCGAGTTTTGTGGCCGTCCGTCAGCATTTTTGGGACCCAAATTGCGCAAAGTTTTTTGTAGCCTAACCGTTCAGTAACAATAGAGTACAAAACAGACCTTGAAACTTCTGGAAATTCCGTAGACAAAGCAGTAATGGTGAATCTGCGGTTTTCTTTAACCATTCTGTCAACACGTTGAACCCAGTCATCTGAAACGACAGATTTGCGCCCTTGGCCCCTTGATCATGCACATCATTACGGCCATCTTTAAACTTTCGACACCATTCACACACAACACCATCACTCATGAAGTTTTCCCCATACACACGACTCATTCTTCGATGGATTTCTGCAGCACTATGGCCTTCAGCCTGTAGAAAACGAATCACACTTCTCACTTCACACTTGGCGGGAGCATCAATAATAGCTGACATGTTTACGTAGCTGTAGCACAACGCCGACTGACACCTGAATGTCAACAATGCGGAGTGTGTAGTGCAAGAGCTGCGCAGTCGCCTACAGCGTATGCCCGCTTTCTGCTACACGCGTAGCGTCTGCACGGAGCGATCGGAGGTTGAAAGAAAATGACCCTCGTAATATTCATGCGATATTAGAACCTACCTACCCCTAACATTTAGTAGGGATGTTTTCTCCGCATTTGATATTTTAACTGCCTTTTTTAACAGTTTAAAGCTTTTGCAAGAAATACTATATAACAAATCATTTAAAAACAATTCACAAGTAAGCTAATACATTTTTTATTTTTAAAACAATAACAAAACTAATGAATTATCAGTCGCGCCCAATTTTATGCGTTGTAATTGGCTTATCCATGCGATAGATATATTCAGCTACATTAAAATAACCTAAATATTCAGCAGTCTCCGGTGTTGTATCAATATGATAATGGCCTGCTTCACCGTGGTGACTAAAGCTATGAAAATGTTGGACACGTAGATCTAAATTCTAAAAATAAATTTAAAAATTGATGTGCATTAAGTTTTTGTCAATACGTTGCTGCTATATTGAAATACAATTGGTTTTCAGCCAAAGATTACTATTTTATAAGAAGTTTTCAGCAACAAATAGCCCAAATAAACATGGGATACCCTCGAAATACGCAGTGAGTAGATAATTGTATTTGTAAAAATTTAATTATGCATATATGAACTAAAATGTATTGGTAAATTGTTATTATTTTTGTAGAAGGGAATTAGTTTTAAGGTGACAAAAATAATTATTGGATAGTACGAATTAGCGGTGGAAAGAGTGAATAGTGATTTGAAGTTTATTAGTGAAATGTAAGTTAAAAATGGGATAAAATATTAGATATTTCATTTGCTTTTAAGAACATTACCAATAATTTGGAATTCATTAATGTCTAATCTATAAATAAGAATACAGGGAACTTTTGAGTGGTAAATAGTTTCGATGGCTGGGAATTAGGTTTTTCGAAGGCGTTGAGGATATTTTTATTTTAGCGACATCAGGCCAGATTATAGAGTATGATGTATTTAGAAAAGTATCTTCTCACGACTATCCAGTAATATATTTGTTACGCATTTAAGAATGGGTCAATAATGAAACTCATTATTCTGTAGGTGTATACGAATTCCTAATGTAACACCTTTAACCAATTAGGAACATCCGGGTCGTGGATTATGATCGTAATCCAACACCTGTGACCAATCAGTAGAAACCTTCATTTTTCATAATCCGCGAGGTGTAATTTTCGTTTATCATGCAAAGTAGGCTGTTGTACTTCGATAAATAAATTTTTGATTGTTAGTGTTTGCGATATTAGTTAAAACGTTTACAAAATATCTGATAATGAAGATTTGTATAGTCGTGGGAAATTATAGTTTTCTATTTGCGAGTTATGGCCATTACTCATTCGGATTACGCCGTAAGCCCGTTAGGGCGAGCGGTGCAAAAATAAATAATGGTTATCATAACTCGCTCGTTGTATAATATACTATTATTAAACTTTATTTATACTAGTATATTTCTATGTGCATATGTAATGAAATGTTAATAGAGGTTAAGTTTAAGTGAATTTTTATTTTAACGTATTCAGAAAATAGGTAGTCAGGATTTGTAAAGGATATCCAGCTACCCCCGTGCCAGTCATACCTGAAGGAATATTTTATTTCGACAGAGAAACTGGATTATCATCGACTGTAGAATAACTAAAGGGAGTTTTATGCGGAATATCAGTCTTCCAAATAGAAAAAGGACATCACAAAGCTTGCAGTGAAACTATTTGGCGCCTCTCGATTTTGGCAAAGATACTACTTTTCAGGGTTAAGAGTTTATGCAATGTAGAATTTTTAATTGGAAACTTTGATAGTTATCATTTTTGTAATTCTTTATTTATTCTTTTTATTTTTTCCCATTTACCTATAGGAACTTACTCCCACACCACTGAGGTTAGCCGACGTACCGCTTTATTGTTACAGAATCCACACCCCTTCAATGCTAATCAAAAATTAAATTGTCTTAACGCCGATATCACCCGTAGCGGTAATATTTTACCCGTATCAAATTACTTGTCGTATCGTTCTCCTATCAGGTACTGACGTATCAGAATTCTAAACATTTTGCTGGAGAGGTAAAAGACTGAAATAAGTATGACTTTAAGCATGGTGCATCTCTTATTTATTAAGACTTGTTTCATATTTTGGTATTACAACTATTAAGTTATGTACTTAACACTAATGTGATTCCCGTTATTGTATTATGAGTTGCCTTCTTTTTTAAAACAACGAAATTTGTATATACGCCTTTGCGCGTGAATAATTATTTACACCTTGGTAGGATACCACTTTAGTAGGGATAATGCACAATGATTTTTAAACCGTACAGTATAACATTTTAATTATCAATTAGCTAATTCAAAACAGTTGTCATACAAAACTATTCTAATTATACACAAGTAAATACAAAAATACATATTTAGTTGTGCAGTCAGGTAATTTACATTGACTTATTTTAAAGATCATTGTTCTTTGTGAGGCAAAGATTCATAAAAGTTTTGAAATTTCTGCATTCGTATAATCGGAGTTTCTTCTTCACACACATCGATATCAAGTCATCATATTTTATTTTAGTTATTTTGTCAGTATTTAAATTAATTAACTTTATTTGAGATACATTGTTCTTTAACCGCTTTAGAGTAATTGCGTCATATTCTTGATCAAGATGACTATTTTTAAAAAACAGTTTGTCGGGTGGCTTCTAGTAATCGTTACTTCGATAACCTCAGTCCATTTTATTTGATTTCCACATTCGGTGTTTCTAATTGATAAAATGCGCATTTCTTTTGAAAATTACTTAAAATTCAGAAAATCATTGTAAGTCATCGGTATAATTGTATATGGTTGTCTTTGCCTGGCTAGTCGAAGTATGGGATGAAGTTGTGAAGGAACAAAAACACTTTCCGCAGTAGAAATGGGCGTAGAAATGGCACTATGCGCAGAATTGCCCGCAATTTGACCATGATTAGTTACAAAATACCGAATAGATATTTGTTCTAGAAAATACATTAACATTGCAGGAATAATAGTATTCTTATTTTGCCCATAGCATCCATCTGCAAATAGAGAAATATTTTTTAAATCATGACTATCGTACTCTTGTAACACCTTAAAGATACAAGTCGCGTTTCAGAGGCCCTCGTTTGCTTATGGCCTTATTCCAAATTACACAGTAGCACTCCTTTGTAGCTAAATTGTAAAATGTGAAATTGAATTTTGTTAATCAACTTTTGTAAAAGATGGCGCCGCTCTCTTTTTAGAGATAAGTAAATAAATTACTTCCTGCAAGTCAATCACAGAACATAACATACTTTGATTTTATTGAGCTTGTTCTTTCAGTTCCGCTTTAATTTTTCTTACAGTGGTTTTCCTAAAATATGGGCAGTATACTTTTCTTTTAAACCATTTTGTAAGTTTTTGTCTTCTTCCAAGTAACGCATAATAAACATTGATCTTTTTTAGGAGTAACAAACGAAAAATTTTGTTGTTTGAAAATTTTTCTGTAAAGACTGTAACTTGCCTTCAATTCACGACAATAGTGGGATTCTACTTTTAGAAACCTATTTATATGTTGTTCTATCGTATTGATTACGTTTTGTACCTTTTTTAGAATGTTGTTATTTCTTTGAGGCCACGTCTTTTGTCCTTTTCTAAAACGCCTATGTCATTTAGTTTTGCTAACGCAGTTCGGCACATCTTGTCTGTTATTCCTAATGTATTCAAAAATACCTTTTTGCGTACCACAATAGCTGTATTTTCAATTGTTAATGTACAGCGTATTGTTTGTTACCTACAGGATTTTCTAGTAATAACTAACGTTCTTTTCGTTTTTCTTACCTCTAAATGTCGTGTCAAAAATTCTTTCTGGCGATGTAAATCTCTAATGTTATTAAAACTTTCAAATAAAATTTTACGATTATCATCGTTTACTTTGTTGCAGTTCTTTCTATACAGTTTGCAGACTTGTTTCGCAACGGTCTTTCAGTTATCCATCAAGAAGTTTTTTTTTTGTATTCGGTGTAAAATATTCGCTGCCTAACAACTAAACTTATTTCAGTGGTTCAATCAATATTAAACGTGTTTATCTTTGTTTTTCAACTGCTTTGCAATTTTTTGTTTATTAACTTTCTGCGCTTTTATATCATAGTGACGCCGTTTTCATTTCTTCACCATCCATATTAAACGATTCAGGCATAATCGTTGCTACGGTTTCAAAACTAATAGTTGCTTGCTGGTATTCCTTTTCGCAACTAAAGTGTTTGCCATGGTGGCAATGTCTAAGATCTTTGCTATTTTAACAAAGATCTTAGACATTGCCACCATGGCAAAAATTTTGCTGGAAGCATAATAAAATTTCACTGTAGGGACATGTGAAAAACTTCCTTCTTGCACTAAGCAACCTCACAGTTTACTGCAGGATCTGCATCTGAATCATCGCAGTTTGAAAAACTACCCTCCTCTGTAATATTATTTTCGTTGTTTAGTTTAATTCACGGATTAGTCAAATTGCTATTTGCGTTCTCTTCAGAATGCTTCACTTTCTGACAATTAATAAAAATTTGTTAAAGGTAAATCCCATTTCGAATGGACCTGCACCGTGCCGAAGTTCTAGATTACTAGAACAGGTGAAATGGCTTGCGTGTTCTAATGAACTAAAGAGCCAAACTACACGTTCAACCAAAGTAGTATTGGTCGTTTGTGAGGAACCAGGCTAAGCCAGGTTCCCGAAAGAGGGCAGCGGCTCTTTCGCTTATTATATTGGCAGAGACTATAGAGGTTGATATGACAGCGATGTGGAAGGCAACGGAAAACCAATACATTACCTCCCAAGTACACAGCGTACTTAAATTGTAATAAACATGATGGCATTCTCTGGGGTAAAAGATTCCGGAGTTAAAATAGTCCTCCGTTCGGATCTCCGGGAGGGGACTACTTCGGAGGATGTGATCGAAAAGTTCAGAATAAGTGTCGGGAACATTTTGCGAGTCGGAGCGGAGAATGTTAGAAGTATGAAGCAAGTAGGTAAACTAGAGAACCTGAAAATTGAAATGAATAGGTTAGCACTAGACAGATAAGTGAAGTTCGGTAGCCAGAGGCAGGGGATTTTTGGAGTGGAGACTTTAGGATAATTCATACAGGAGCAGAAGAAGAAAATTCGGGTGTGGGGATAGTTATGCGAAAAAAGATAGGATAGTGTGTAGAAAATTACTTACAAAAGAACGAAAGTGTACTCATGGTTAGATTAGAATCTAAGCTGGTAAACACACTAATAATACAAGTATACATGCCCACCTCTAGCTACAGTGACGAAGAAGTATAAGCGATCTCCAAAGATATCGAAGACATGTTAACATACGCAAATAGACGAAAATTTAATAATTACAGAGGGATTTTAATGCAGTGGTAGGTGAGGATAGGAAATGAGCAGTAGTAAGTTTATTTGGTTTAGCCACGAGAAACGACAGGGGAAATAGGCTGGTAGAATTTTGCGACAAGAACAATTTAATCATCACAAACACATTATTCCAACATCATGCTAGAAAACGATATACGTGGAAGATGCCAGGAGATATAGGAAAATATCAAATAGATTACATAACTTGTTAGACAACGGTTTAGGAATCAAGTAAAAGACTGTAGAAGCTACCAAGAAGCAGATATAGACACTCACCACAACATCGTAATTATGAAGGCCGCACCTAAATTAAAAAATTTGAAAAAGAGAAACGGAAAAAGGCACTTTGACTTTGATAAACTAAAAGATGAAGATATGCAAGAAAGATTTGGAAAAAGTCAAATGCATTGCTGAAATATTTCGGGAAAATACCTGATACTAAGGAAGTAGAAACAGAATGGAATAATATTAAATCCAGCCTAGACATGGCGGCCAGAGATATTCTGGGGTATACACATAAAGAAAATAAGAAACCATGGATAACAAAGGATATCCTGAATTTAATAAAAGAAAGACGAAAATACAAAAATAAATCAGGCAAAACAGGAAAATAGAGATACAAAGCCATAAAATGGGAAATTATCGCAAATGCAGGAAAGCTAAAGCACAATCAATTGATGAAAAGTGCAAAGAGGTACAAACTAAGATGGAAATAGGAAAGACAGATGAAACATACAAACTAATTAGAATCAATTTTAGGGATATAAAACCGTATAGCAAAAAAGAAAGGCGAGGATAGATGTGAAAATTTTCGAACAATAAGTTTGACAGCACACGTGTCAAAAATATTAACTAGAATTGTGCACAGACAAATGGAAAAACGGGCGGAAGAAATACTAGGAAAAGACCAATTTGGGTTTAGGCAAAACGGGGGAACACGGGAGGCTATTTTAGCTCTGAGAGTGATAATGGAGAAAACGATAGAAAAAGGGGAAATCGTATATATAGGGTTTGTAGATCTGGAAAAAGCATTCGACAATGTAAATTGAAAAAAAATGTTTGAAATACTCAAAAAGATTGGAATGAGTTATAGGGATAGACGAATAGTACATAGCTTATACAAAGAGCAAACAGCAGTAATAGAATTAGAACAGGAACGTAGAGAAGTAAACATTAGGAATGGGGTGAGACAGGGATGTGCCCTATCCCCATTGATTTTTAACTTATACATAGAAGAGGCAATGAATACTGTCAAATGCAGGAAGATATTTTGGAATTACTATGCAAGGACAAAAAATTGATATGCTTAGATTTGCAGATGATATAGCGATATTAGCATCTAGCAAGGAAGAGTTAGAAACTGCTCTTAATGAAATGGAAACAGTTCTAACAGAGAGATACGGTACAAAAATTAACAAAAATAAAACTAAAGTACTAGTATGCAAAGGAAGGAGAAATAAATAAAAAACAAAGATACAAATAGGTAACAAGAACTTACAAGAGGCTAAGAATTTCTGCTACCTAGGAAGCCAAATATGCAAGATGGGAAAAGTTCAAAAGATATAAAACAAAGATTAGCACAAGGTCGTGCTACATTTAGCAAGAAAAAGCGGCTGCTGTGTTCGAAGACAATAAACATAGAAATAAGGAAAAGCTTGATAAAACATATGTGTGAAGCACAGCACTGTACGGCTGTGAAGCCTGGACAGTAGGAAAAGCGGACAAGAAAATGAAATGTGGTGCTACAGATGTATGATGAGGATACCATGGACAGACAAAGTTAAGAACAAAGAGGTTCTAAAAATGGTAGGGAAAGAAAAAATATGTGGAAAACGGTAAGAAAAATAGGAGAGATAGAATGATAGGCCACATACTATGGTATGAGGAAATAGTGCGGAATATATTAGAAGCAGAGATAGGAAAAAAGAGAGGTAGATGTAAACCTAAGTTAGACTACTGCACACAGATAGTGAAAGATGTAGGCTGTAGGAATTTCAGGGAAATGTGTAGGCTAGCTCAGAATAGAAATCAATGGAGGTATGTTACAACCAGTCCCAAGATGGATAAACTAATGACGAAAAAAATAACTGTACTTAAACTTGATGATTATTATAAGCAACTACAAGTATTGATTGGGCAATATTCTAGAATAATGTTAATTGTGTGAAAGGATTTACTGCAAAACTATTAATTCGGCAAATGTCTAAGTGTTGGGGGATCTTGTCCGCCACAGGCTGCTTAATCCCCTTCACATACCTTACATGTGATTTTTTCCAATGTTCCACCCGAAGGTACTGCATTGGCCAGGAATCGAGTTTTTTTACCTAAAAAATTTGAATTTTGCTGAACCCTTGCTGTTCCAAGCAAGGTAAGCATTTTTAACGTGCGTGACAACACTCACACACGGGACCTCCATTTTACCTCTCACCCGAACGAGGGCGTATTTTTGTGAAAAATGCTCGCCTAACATTTTTGAAGCGAACCGTGTCGGGATTCGAACCCGAGACCTTGGGCGTAGTAGTCACACGCATACCTACTACGCCACGGAGCCCCCCCCCTCTTCACATACCACAGAATCTCGGTGAAATAAAGCATATAATTAGAAGACAATAGAAGCGAAACCGAGCTGTATATAGGCTGTTGTGGGAATTTCAGGGAGCTGTGGAGGCTAGCTTAGAAAATAGATAAGTATAGGTACGTGTCCAGCCAGTTAAAGACGGAAAACCTACTGATGAAAAAATAAACTTTGATAAATCTGATGATTATTATAAACAACTACAGGTGTTGGTTGTGACATATCTGCAACTAATGTTGACTGTGCGAAAAGATATATTGAAAAAAATATTAAATCGACAAATGTTCAAGTGCTGGGGAACTTGGCAGCCACAGGCTGCTTACCCCCTTTCACAACCACTGAATGTCAGAGAAATAGGGTATATAATTGTAAAACAATACAAGAGGACCGAACTGCATCTAACAAGAAAGAACAGCGGCTATGATCAAAGACAACAAACATAGAAACAAGAAGAAAATTGTTGAAAGCATATGTGTGGAGCACTGCACAATATGCCTATGAAATACGGGCAGTAGGAAAAGCAGACAGAAAAACGGTAGTAGCCTTTTGGAATGATGTTCTTCAGATGATGATGATGATAGCATGGACAGATAAAATTAATAACAAATAGGTTATAGGAATAGTAGGGGAATAAAGATATCTTTGAAAAAGAGATAGGAGAAATAGTAGAGCAGAATACGTTGTAAGCCATTTTTGGGGAATAGTATGGGATATATTTTAAGCAGAGATAGGAAAAGGAGGTAGATGTAAACCTAGATCAGATAGTGATAGATGCAGACTGTGCAAATTTCAGGAAAATGTGTAGGTTAGTTCAGAAAAGGAAACAATGAGGGTGCGCGTCTAACCAGTTCCAGGACTGAATACCTAAGGATGATAATGGCGAATGGTAAATCATCTTCAGAGTTAAATGCGGTGTCTCGTAATTTACTTAAGCATTCAATTTTCAAAACCATCCCATAATACCACCGGTATTTGTACAGCATTCTCACTGTATTGTCCACACTTAATTGTTTGCACTTAACAGTTTTAAGTTCATTAGAAGATACCACATTTTTATTACCATCAGTCCAACGCACAAGCACATCCATAGTTCTTTTTGCAATACAATAAATGATAAAACAAAATTTGGGTGGAAAATGATGCAAATCTGTTAAGCATATGATTTAAACTAGCGCCTAAAACCTATACACACATATCATTTGGTTTTGTGTCCAAACGTGTCTTAAGATATGGCACTGCTCAAGACCAACATAATTGTTTCTGGTACGGGTAAAAGTGTAACGTTCTAGTTATGCCCTAACAATTTTTCGGTAGTATAGAAAAAAAAAGTTTCACAATTTTACGCCACTACGTAATAAATTGTACCTACCATTTGGCATATACACCTTTCTTATGTACATCGTTCGTGAGAAAGTTATGAAAGATACACATACGACTAATAGTGGTATAAAAGATATACATATTTAAACTGCAAATCACTATATATCACAATTTTTCCTACTTCAGTTAGATATGTCAGTACGTGAAAAGCGGACGACATTTTTATAGATACGGTTAATGTTGTTTCACTAAATTTTTACTTTTCTTATTAGTGACACAGCATTTCAATAAGAAGAAAGTTTAAGGTTACTAAGACAACATCCTTGTCACAATATTCTATTAAAATACTTAAAACTATTGTGTATAAGTGTAACATATTCATATCTTTAGGTTTATGTTTATCAACATTTGTGGAGGACATTAGACTGCACATCAGAAAATGGATGAAAAGTATAGTTGATTAACCCGAAGCTTTGGACTTTAGTAAACATAGAGCACACCATACATGTAAACTTTTAGGTATTATTATCTATGATATTGAAAATTACAATTAGTTGTTGAAGTGACAAACACATTCATACATCAACATTCATGTTAGATCTCTATATAGATTAACTATCTGCATTCATTGTTAGATTAGAAACGCTTTATTTTTTCCATCACCTTGTAATAGCGATCCCTCGAATTTAAAATTTATTACATTATTGCCTGTATTAAAGTTTCAAATCTGATTCAGGACTCGCTTTATTTAAGTTTAGTCGATTACGAGTGCTTCAACCATGTGCTTTTTGTTGTCCTGATAAAGTTTAGCAAATTCACTAACCGAAACAGTTTGTTGTAAAAGCTCCTCAACAAAGTGTAAAGTTGTGTATAGACGCAAATGAGCTTCAAACTAATTAACAACTGCAGTGTAAAAATTGCAAGTGTTAATATTTACTGTTAGATATGCTTTTCCTTAAAGGCAGGCGAGTTTCATTTAAGGGATATCAAATTATACTTGAAACGTCGCAGACTCCCTTAATTAATTTTTTAACTTACTTTAATGTACGTCCTCTTTTTGATATTTAGTAATTAAATTAAAAATTACGAACTTGTGGCTGTTACGAAGAACTAATCTGATTTGCATGTAATGGTATGAAATTTAGTATTTTAAAAGTTTGATCCTGTATTATAAAATGGCAGCAACGTATTAACAACTAAATAAAACAACTTACATATTCTCCTGTAACGAGCGTACCAACAGCTACTAAAGGAGCAGACATGTTGAAAAATTTCAGCCATTTGTTTACATCCTCGTCGGTTTGCAAGGGAACTTCTGAAAAGTCTGGCATGACATGTTGTTTAGCTTGTCCTTCTTTAAATAAAAAAGTTCCTCCCAAACCTGCAAAAAAGTCAATCTTTATTTCCATGTAAAATCAGTTTTTTTTTGTGAATGAAAATCAGTTGACCATTAAGGAAAGCGCTACAATTTTGCCAAATGTTGTAACATAAAAGGTTTCTTTTCTTTCATACTTCCGAAGAAGACATTTTCATTGCGCAACCTTTAACCGGTTAGGCAATTATGTCCGAGTTTGAGACACTCAATGTATGAAAGTTTGGAAGAATGAATACTTTAAAAAAAATAATTATTTAAGTTACAATAAAATATGGTGAACAAATAGCACGACCTAGTGTGTTTCAACACTAGAGGGAACATGTTCTTGATGAATCTAGAAACTTCAGTGGAGTCAATTTGACTGAAAATGCTTTTAGAGTTTCCTTCTCAAAAATATGAATTAAATTTCGACTTTAAGAAAAGAAATAAATAAAAATTTACACAAAATTTCTAAAAAGGAATTGGCTACTACAAGATATACAAATATACATTTTTTTGTATTTGCTTTGTACAGGAACTATACACGATTTTCTTGTACATATTGTAAATTTCTTCACCTTCTTTTTGAGCATTTCCCAATTAGGCGGTATCGGTGTTTCAATCTGCCTGAAGATGTAGCCTTTTATTATTAATAATATGAGTAGAAAGCCATTCAAGAATTGCTGTTTTGTTGTTTATAAATTCTTGTGGAAGTTCTTCGGCTAACGTGAAAATGAAATACCTTTTCCATGCAAAATTCATTAACTGACAGCAACTGTTAATCAAAAATGTTAATTTGCATTTACAATCACACAAAGGAAATGATAATTTAAAGGAATATATCACCTACCTTTCACTGGTTGTAGTGGTTGATTGTACTTGCACTGCTATCAGATAATTATGGACTGTATAATGTTCACTAATTGTTGCTAATTACTGATGCTCGATGCACCGCACTAAATCACGAACCAAAGCCAAGCGAGAACGAAGTTGAATAGTCGTCCACTCGTAAATTACCAACCCTTTTATGTCGTTGCACTAAAGGTAGGGATAATGGAGGGGTTCTAGCTGGGGAATAGTTTAAGGACTTAAATTAATTGTGATTGGCATAATACAACTACAAACAAAATACTTATAAAGCCTTAACAGCAACTAAGTCAAGATTTCCGTAAAAATCTCCCTAAAGGCATTGCGTTCATTGAGTATATTATTAAATCAGCTGATAAAAAGAATCGCCTCCAAATTTTGTCGTATTGCAAGAAAAAGTAGATTATCTGATTTTCTCGGGACCTGATAGAAAAAAGTACGCAATTCCTGCATCCCGGTGTCGATTAAGAGAGAATCGGCACATAGGCCAAATCAATAACAAATTCACTGTCGACGACTATAATGTACATCATCGGGAGACAGTGGCGATACACAACTAGACGGAGGTTCTCCACGGCCACGATCCAATATAGTGACGTAACAACCTTCAACTATGCAACGACTTAGAAAGATAACGAAAAGGTAGAAAATAAAGAAAAGATAAAAGATGTACGATGGAATCTGTCGCAAGGTTATAAACTAAATTTACGTAGAAATAAACGATATGAATGCTTAATAATTAGATAATATTTGGACACAGAAGACATAGCTAAAATAAATATAGATCGAAATAAGAATGGAAATCGAAAAATATATTCAGATGAAGGCATGAATATAAACGTAAATAAACACTACTCGTTAGAGGAAGACAAAAATGGTTTTAGATCTTTAGTAAGCCAACGTTCTTGAGGTTTGCCGATTGTAGTTCGTAGATCAATGGAGAAATTGCACGAGATAAAACATAATATGAATTTAGGAGCTAGTTTAGCGGAAAACTTTGTAGTGGCATCAGATAGAAGGTGATTTTTCTTCCATATTTGTTCGTCCAAGGCAAATAAAATGTCTCTTTTACGGATATTGTAATAATTTTTGCTTGTTTCATAAGCTTTGGATAAATTTTTTCTAACATCGGTAAAGATAGAAGGTAATAACTCTTGATCTTTGTTCCAACGTATTTTCTCATCAAATTCAATCACATCTGTATTGTCTTAGACACATCCATAATAACTACCGTCAATTTGAGTATAGCGGCCAAAAACTAAAAATGCTTAAAGATACGCAACGCCAGTGCAACTTTAAATACATTTTCGTCCTATTTTATATGATCACATTTGATGTAGGAAGAGATTGAGGTAATAATTACACGGTTGACACGTTTTGTTTAATTAACTTGCGAATGATACCTGGCATTAAACAATATTTTCTGAACTTTATAACTTTTTACGAAATTTTGAAATTCTTTTCAAATGAACTTTGTACCACTGTCACAAAGAAGATTTGACGCACACCGAAAATAAGAAAAACTTGTAGCTGTATAAATTTCATAATCGCCGAGGAGGTAGCCTTTGGTAAGGGATGAACAAAAACAAATTTGGAAAATCAAACAAATACAATCAATAGGTATTGGCTATCTATCTTAGATAGGTGGAAAGGTCCCAATAAATTGAGAGAAATTAATTGAAAAGGATAATATACTTTTTAAATGCACCTATCAACTCAGGTCGAGCTTCTTGTGAACTTTTCTGTGCACCACATACGCAACAGTTTTTAATATAATGGCAGATATTTTTGCTATATTTTTTGTGACGCCTTAGTGTGCGGAGGTAGGATCATCATGAAACATTTTCATAACTTCAGGTTGATTAGCGATAGGTATTACTAGTTTCCATTCGGGTATATTTACAGCTTTAGATGAGGAAGAGGTAACGATCTCCTGTAATATGAAAGGATGGGTAGTTTTCGGAATGTTCGATAACTTTTTTCACCAAACTAGAATGCCAGGCATCGGGTGTTAAATTTGGAAGATTTCAGAATGCTAAATCACGAGAGAGAGCGTCAGGTATAATATTTAATGTTTCAGGTCTGTGGCGAACGATGAAGCTGAATTGAGAGATACCTAAGCTCTATCTGGTCAAACATCCAGTAGGTTGTTTCAAATTGTTTAACCAGGTAAGAGCAGCATCGGACCATCGGTAATGACTATGAACTGGGATTCCTTCGACATAACCCCTAAATTTTTCATTCCGAAGATTACTCCGAGGGGTTCCCGTCCCGTAGTCGAATATTTTTGTTCGGTTGTAGTTAAAGTACGAATTGCATAAGCAATAAGGTGTTGTATAACATTTGCTCTTGAGAAAATTGAACCTACGGCAATAAGTGAGGCATCTGTTTGAATGCAAATTTTTTTTTCGAAAATTGGTGAAATTAGAATGGGAGCAGAAGTAAATAAAAGGGTTACTTGATTAAAAGCTCTTTGTGCATAGAAAGTCAAATCAATTACATTGCCTTTTCTTTTTAGTTTTAATTAGAGCGGTAAATAGGAGCAGAAATAGTAGATAAATTAGGTAAGAAGATACGATAATAAAATATCATTCAATTAAACATTTAAATTTCAGTGACATTATTTGCCGTTTTAAAATTAGTGATGGCATTTACCTTATCAGGCTCAGTTTGTAAGTCATTTTCATCCACAACAAACTCTAGAAAGGACAGAAAGGTAAAACAAAAGTGACATTTTCCCAGTTAACTTTAAAACCAGCATTACATAAGCAATCAGCTACTTCATTTAAAGTTACGATATGTTCTTCAAAAGTATTACAGATAGCTAAAATATCATCAAGGTAAACAAACGAACGTTCTTGATGCAAAATTTGACCCAGTGTTATATCCATAGTACGTTGAAATGGTGGGGGATTAGACAATACCAAAAGGTAAAAAATTAAATTCATATAAACCTTTTCCAGGTACGCAAAAGGCAGTTTTTTACGAGAAGTTTCTTCCTAAGGTATTTGTTAAAAGATCTACGGACGATGTGTATTTAGCATTATGAAACGGCTTAAAATCTAGTTAGTACGAAGTAGAAAGTAACTATAAGGCATTATGACAGAATTTAACTTACTATTTCAAGGAGACGAACTTGGAGAGATAACAATAGACTGGATACTTTCATCAATTTTGGAATACAAGTTGTTTTTGTAACACAGGCGATAGAAGACATCGACATTTAAGCAGTTTGGCATTGCCAGTTAAAATTTTATGCGATACAGTTGTAACACATTCTAACTCAGAAGTAGATAGTTCACGAAATTTATTCATAGTTTTTTCTAACGAAATGTTTTCTTGTTTGGTGAAGAAAATTTTATTTGCAAATCATAAGGAAGCACCATCGTTTTTCTTGAGGCTAGGCCTGTCAAATAAAATCTAAGAAGTTTAGGGACAAGGTTAAACGGCGACAAAAATCAACTCCTAAAAAAAAGAATACGTAAGGTAGGTACGACTAAAAATGTAACTTCACGTTCAAGTAATTTTATACGGATTTTTAATTTAATAAATCCATTTACCTGAATTTAAGCAGAACCAGCAATAGTCATAGAGGTATTCTCAGGTATTTTCTAAAATCAATGTTTCGTTTTCTTAATTGTTGTAAGCATGTAGAAGTAATTAAAGAGAAGTTAGAACCAGTGTCCAAAGATGTATTGACGGAGAGAGAAGCATTAGAAATAAGTGTGGACACTTATCAAAAAGTTTAGTTTTGAGCTATGCAGAGTCAGAAGAATTAGGAATTATGAAAAGCATAAGCAGTTTTCAACCAGTTTGACCATTCTAACGGGATTGTACGACACATTTTGGAGATACGTTAGGAGAGTTACAATCGGTATTTTTTCGCAATGAAGGTGAAGGTATAGTAGATTTTAAGTTTAATTCGTGCGGTGACCGTAATTTCATTGTGTTGATGGTGAGTGATTTAGTAAGGAAAGAACTCGTACACCCTAAACAAGAGTATCCCTTCGGAAGTTTTCCAAAACGTTACAACGTGGACATTTATTTTATATACCTTGGAATTTCCACAACTGGAGCAAAACACATTACGAGGTTCCGTACAATTAGTACAAGTGTGCTCACTTTTTTGACAATTCCAAAAAGAAAGAGAATTAGTTTCTTTGGTATTCCATATTGGAAACGAAAAATTATTCAAATTCCGAGAGGAATCGCTGAGGTAAGAAACATTTTCTTGGGAAGGTTTTGGTTGGGATTTTACTGAAAGGTGTATTTCACTAATAGGAGTTTTACTTCTGACAAGAACGGCGAAGATCTTTAAGTTGGGAAATAGAATCAATTTTTTGAGAGCCAAGTGTTCAGAATAATAAGCATTTAAATTTCGAACTAATTGGATCAAAATTTCGGTTTTATTAGGATTCTTATCTAATCTATTAAATATTGTATGTACTTCGATAATATAAAATAATATACTTTCGACAGGAGCTTGAAAACACGAGATAAGATCTCATAATCGTTATCAAACGCTGCAAAGTCTTCTTTCAAAAGCTCTACTAGTTCAGGCCTACTATGAATTTGATGTTTGAAATTACGGTGCCATGCTAAGGCAAGTTATGTATCCCCCAATTACCTATATATATTGATATATTGAATCTAATAGGAATTATTAGAAATTGTTAAGTAAAGTATAAGTTCAATGCAACATTGTAACACAAGGATAACCCAGAGAGGTTATCGACAGTTCATGAGAACGGACATGCAACTTTGCATCCGTGAGGACAGTGATACTGCAGGTGGCAGGTCACAGGCGGTCAACATACCGCAATTACTTAGAATTAAGTTGTTAAATTGTAATAAAGTGTACAATTAAGAGAAACGCAGACATGAGATCTGCAAGTTCCCACAGCCGTGTGAGGGGCAGGTTATTATAAAAAGCCCGGGAGCTCAAGGTCCGGCAGTCAGTCTGAGTAATACAGCTTTTGCATTGTTGTCTACCTAGACTACTCGCCCAGTACAATAATTATTTTTAAAGTTATTATGTACAAATTAATCTAAATTTCATAATAAAAATTTGTTAAGTGTTTAAGTTGTTTTTGAAAAACACAGCTCCAAAGGCCCGAACCTTAACTGGCGCAGTCGTAACGGATGTCAAAAGGGCACTAAGAATCCAAAAATCGGAAGATTGGTGAACAAGAATTTTAATTCGAAATTTTGACAGAAAGCAAACCAAGTTGGAGGAAAAACAAACATAGGCTAAATCCAGCAACAAATCAAGTTGGACAAAGAACAAGAATCGTCTAAATCCAACAAACAAACCAAGGTGGACAAGATACAGCATTGATCGAGCCCACCAAAGAAACAGATGAAATTAATGTAAGTTCATTTCCATTTTATACCTTTTTTTAAACCAGAAACTATAATTGATATATGCTAGTATTATTATTATTGATTACCATTTATTATTATGTTATGAATTTTATTTTATGAATATTGTTTTGAAAATAATTACAAAGTGAATTATTTCCAAAAGAAAACGAGACTGTATAACATTTTATGAGACGAATGTTTAAAGAGATTTTTTTTCTTTAAAAAGCAAAAAAGAGACTTGATATTTAAGAGATTCTTACTACAATTATTAAAACAAACTCAAAATAAACCAAAAAAATAACGAACGCACACTCACTAACACCAAAATAAGAAACATTAACTACCGCAATTCAACGCACGTTTATAAACCAGTAAACTAACGCAAAATTAATTTCAAAGCTAAAGCTAATTCTTCAAAGCAATCACGGAACGATTATTTAAACCATTGACCTTATAAATTATAGCAAAACACTCTGCTACGGTAACCTAAAACCACTGTAATCTAAAACCACCTTAAGAAAGCAAAGTCCGCGAACGCAATATTATTATTACCTTAGAGAAATCGCTTTCAGAACTAAAGTATAACTTTCAACAACGCAATTTGCATCATAAGTAATAAATCCATCACGACATAATAAAGCAACGCAGTTTTGCATTAATACCCATAAGTAATTAAATCCATCACGGAATAATAAAAGCAACGCAGTTTTGCATTTAATACCTACAAGTAATTAATCCATAAAAGCGCGTAAAATTGCAACAAACACGGAATAAAAAGCTAAACGTTTTTCAATTAAAAATTACTCATCATTTATGAAGTGCATTATCTGAGTGAAGTTAAACGGTCATCATAAGAAGCTTTAATTAAAACCTACATTACGAGAGATTCAATTGCCAACAAGCATTATAATTAAATACCGAGAGATCTAAGAATAAACAGACATAACACTTTGTGCAAGCATTAGCGAGTACGGAAGTAAATTATCTAATTCCTATAAATTGAAATTAACACCTGTAAGTGCTAATTACCTCAACGTACGTGACTAAATAACAAAGACTACATCTTTTAGTAGTTAATGGCAACAATAAAGTGCAGAAGTAATTAACTTCAAGTTATAATTAGAATTCAAGACAGACGAACTGTACGTTCATGCAACTCAACCCACGGAAAGAGTATTAATTACAAATTAACAACAAAGTAAATATAGCGTGAACAAATCCATCCATCCAGAAACTCAAGACATTAAAAGCCGCATAAAAACAAGCAAATTCAAGACTACGGTAATTAATTCAACATTATTGAGTATAAATCTCACGAGTACATCACCGCACTGTGTAACTAAATATAAATAACAGCGACTACGATTCTAAAAATAACGCTGAAAAAATAGCAAAATATATCTCGATCTTTGCCAAATTTTTATTTACCCAGTCTAAACTGAAAATTAACAAATCCAAACCGAAATTAACGTTTCAAATAGGAAAATCATCCCCAATTTTTACAGAATTCAAAATTACCCAATCTAAATGAAAGATTAATAAACCCAAACCAAAATTAACGTTTCAAATAGCTAAATCAACATCAATTTTTACAAAATTCGAAATTACCCAATCCAAACGAAAAATTAATAAAACCAAAGCAAAATTAACATCACAAATAGCAAAACTAACCCCAATTTTTACAAAATTCAAAATTATTCAATCTAAAAGGAAAATTAATAAAACCAAAGCAAAATTAACATCGCAAATAGCAAAACCAACCCCAATTTTTACAAAATTCTAAATTATTCAATCCAAAAGAAAAATAATACATCCCAAGCATAATTAACGCTACAAATAGCAAAACCAACCCCAATTTCTACAAAATTTGAAATTTTACAACCTAAACGGAAAATTAGTAAATCCGAAGCAAAAATAACAATACACATAGCAAAATAAACCTCAATTCAAAAAAATAAATTTTTTTTTTGAAATTACCCAAAATCGAAAACAACCCTTAATCAACATGAGTAGCACAGGCATGCGACTCTATTTGGAGACAATACAGATATTTGATGGCACGGAAGCACATCTCTCAAATTTCATTGGAGCAGCCGAAATGTTCCTAAAAACCTTCTACAAACCCGGAGATAACAAAAGGAATTCATTGCTTGTACGCTTGATAATAAGTAAACTAACCGGAAGGGCACTAACTTTAATCGCCAGTAGAAACGATTTACAAGAATGGCAGGAGTTTAAACAGCTACTAATTGCATATTTTGGAGACCAACGTAACATAAAATGCCTGGTACGAGACCTAATAAACCTTAGAATGGAACACAACCAATCCCCCTATCAATTCGGAATAAAATGCCAAGACGTGAGAAGTTTAATACTAACCAAGTTAAAAATCGAAGAACCCGATCAAAACGTTAGACATTTAAAAACAAAAATGTATGACGAAATGGCACTGGACACGTATATAAACGCTTTACCAGAACGACTATCGGATAAAATCAGATTCCAACGACCCCAAAATCTAGAAGAAGCTATGAACCTAGTAATAGAAGAAGAAAATGTAATGTATTACCGCAACAGACTATACAATCCCAACGCGAATAAAAGTTATTCACCAATAAAAACCATACAAGCCACAAGACAAACAATCCCTCAACAAAATTCACACCCTTTAACGCACTAACAAATCAACCGCGAATTAATAACCCAAGTTTCAACAATACAATTTTAATAATCAATATAAACATTTTTCAAAACCAACATTTAACCCAACTTTTACGAAACCAGCATTCCAACCAAGATTTAATCAAAACCTAAACCAACAAAGACCAGCATTCAACGCAAACCCCAATAGAAATACACCAATGACTAATAATAATAACAACCCTAATAATTATTACAAACCAACACCAATGGATACCTCATCTGGTAACACCAGACAAAATACAAAGATAACACACATCCGACCAAACCTTCATCAGAAACGCAATTTTACATCGGAAGAACTATTCCATCAAGAAATAGAAAAATTTGACACTGACCAGAATAATTACATTGAGACACCTACGAACAATGAATCAAACCATGCAGAAACTTACGAACGTGACGAACAATACGAAACTTACGAGAAGTACGACGACGAAAACTCGAATTCAAATTTTCAAATGGACCCATTCATAGACAACCAAACTTAATAAACTTAAATAACATAAATCACTTAGTATTACCATACATAGAAATACCCCACGCCAAATTCAAACTATTAATCGACACCGGATCCTCAAAAACATTAATTAGCCCCAGAACCGTACAAAAGCATTATTTAGATTATGTAGAAAGAGAGCCATTTAAAATTAAAACAGCCCATCAAACGACAATACACCAATTCGTAGCTAATATACCCTTACCGAGAACATTTAATGTTAAAATGAAACATAAATTTTGTGTATTCGAATTAAACGACAAATATGACGGATTAATCGGAATGGACCTTCTAAGAAAATTAGGAGCCAACATTGACATTAAAAATCGCTTATTAAGGACGAAATACGGAAAAATCCCAATTAAATTTCAAAACACACAAATCGTACAAAAATACACTATAGAACCCCGAACGGAAAGAAAAATAAAAATCCCAGTAAAATCTAACAAAAAAGTAGGAATAATAAATCATATGACTTTTCAACAAGGAGTAGAAACCCCAACCGCTTTAGTACAAATAAAAGATAACTATGCAACCACAACAATATTAAATTCAAACGACTATCCCGTAGAATTATCATTGACCGACCCAATTAACGTAGAAGAACTAAATTTTAACGAAATGGAAATAGACGAAAATTTAGAAAACGATTAGAACCCAATAGAACATGACAAAATGTTAAGAGAAAACTTAACTAGCATCCGCTTCAATACCGACATCAATCAAGAAGAAGAAAGAGCAATTAAAAACTTATGTTTTGAATACCGAGACATATTCCATTGTGAAGAAATACCATTAACATTCACCAACATAGTAAAACATAATATCGAGTTAACAGACAATAAGCCAATTTTTACAAAAGCATATAGACTACCTCATGCAAGCCAAGAAGAAGCTGACAGACAAGTAGCAGACTTATTAGACCAAGACATAATCCAGCACTCCAACTCACCATGGAGCAGCCCCGTGTTAATAGTACCTAAGAAATTAGACGCAACCGGAAAGAGAAAGTACAGAATGGTAATAGATTATAGAAAGTTAAATGAAAAAACGGTAGATGACAAATATCCACTACCAAATATAACCGAAATTTTAGACAAATTAGGCAAATGCCAATATTTTTCAACATTAGACCTAGCATCAGGATACCATCAGGTAGAGATGGAAGAAAAAGACATATCAAAAACAGCCTTCAGCACACCTAGAGGACATTACGAATACAAACGAATGCCATTTGGATTAAAGAACGCACCCGCTACTTTCCAGAGAGTCATGGACAATATACTACGATGAATACACAATGAAAAATGCCTTGTATACCTTGACGACATCATAGTTTATTCCACATCATTGGTAGAACACATAGAAAGATTGAAAGAAGTATTCGAAAGACTTAGACAAGCACATTTTAAAGTACAATTAGACAAAAGTGAATTTTTACAAAAGAAGTATCATTTTAGGACATGTAATAACACCCCAAGGAGTAATGCCAAATTCAGACAAAACAAATGCAGTTCTAAATTACCCATTACCAAAGACAACCAAAGAAATTAAAGGATTTCTAGGACTTAGTGGTTACTACCGCAAATTCATTAAAGGTTACGCTCAGATAACCAAACCCTGACAAACTGTTTAAAAAAGGGAAACAAAATTGAACACACCCCGGAATTTATTAAAGCCGTAGACAAAATTAAAAACGTATTAACGAATCACCCTGTATTAGAATACCCAGACTTTTCAAAACCATTTATACTGACGACAGACGCATCGAATGTAGCATTAGGCGTAGTATTGAGCCAAGGAAAAGTAGGTAGCGATAAACCCATCAGCTACGCATCCAGAACTCTAAATGAAACCGAACAGAAATATAGTACCATAGAAAAAGAATTATTAGCCATAATTTGGGCAACAAAATATTTTAGATCTTATTTATACGGAAGAAAATTTTACATATAC
Source organism: Platerodrilus igneus (assembly GCA_036346225.1). Taxonomy (NCBI): domain Eukaryota; kingdom Metazoa; phylum Arthropoda; class Insecta; order Coleoptera; family Lycidae; genus Platerodrilus; species Platerodrilus igneus. The sequence goes on from JARFIW010001286.1 coordinate 1,082,258, forward strand.
ACCGATCATAGACCACTAGTATGGCTATGCAAACTGAAAGAACCGAATTCAAAATTACAAAGATGGAGAATCAGACTCGAAGAGTACGATTACGAAATTATATATAAAAAAGGAATTTATAACAACAACGCAGACGCTTTAAGTAGAATCCAACTCAATGCATTAGAAACGGAATCCATTATAGGAAACGTAGACGAAGCAGAAATAAGGGAAGATCCAGACGAGATCGACACGATACATTCGACACAAAACGAAGAATCTAAAAACGCGATTAAAATTTTAAACGAATCAATCGATATGAAACCCAATCAATTTATAATAACCGAAGTTTTAAATAACCCCAATCCCGTAAAATATACAAAAGTAGGTAACAAAAAGATATACCAAATTCAAATAACTAAAGCCTGCGTTGGTTTTAGGTGGAAGCTGGTATGATACTACGAGCATTAAGTTCCCAGGAGAGCTCTCTAGTTTTTAAATGCAAATAATTCATATTAATACGCTGCTATTTTAAAACTGCACAGGTTCAGCCCTATTTTATATTTGTATGCGAAGTAAGTAAATAATAAAGATAGCTCGTCATATCTGGTTAGCGATGTAAATAATAGTAAAGGTATTCTTTTAAATTTATAAGCGATATTTTTAATATATGAATAATTAGCGCAAAAAATCGCGAATTGTAGGTTCGTTTTTTATTGGAAGTTTTTAAGGAAAACAAATAGAAATTATATGTTAGATATTTTATACAGTGATAAATTATAATGTCTCTTCTTCTTAAATATTTAAAACCAATCTAAATTAACAAATATTTTTCTGTAATTTGATGTAACTAAAAGCTGTTCCTTATATAGCGGAAAATTCGAGTAGTGAGGTAGGGCCGGTCCTACTTCAAAACGCGACAGACGTATTTTCCATGTGTAGAATACGGCTGAATCGTTTTGAATTAGGATCGGCCCTATATGATTTCAATGTAAAATAGTCGTGAAAACATTTCAATGTAAAATAGTTGTGAAAACATGAATTCTTCTATACTTTCAATGTAAAATGCTTGTGGGCACGTTTTGAATTAGGATCGGCTTTATATTACTTTCAATGAAACACACACGTATGTTGAAAAGTGCAGAGAAGAATGTGTGTAGCTGTTTTGAATTTGGTTTTCTAGTTAGAAGTTATAAAGTATGACAGATGCAAAAAAAATATCGCATTCAAGTCAATTGTGTTTAACACGTGCACCGTTTTGAATTAGGATCGGCGTTATATACTTTTAATGTAAAAATGTGAAAACCTGAATTCTTTCAAATGTAAAATACTTGTAGGCACGTTTTGAATTAGGATCGGCTTTATATTACTTTCAATGGAACACACGTATATTGAAAATGTAAGTGCAGAGAAAATGTGTATATGTTTTGAATTTGGTTTTCTAGCTAGAAGTTATAAAGTATGACAGATGCAAAATATTGCATTCAAGTCAATTGTGTTTAATTAAAGTGGATTCTGATTTATGTTTAGAGGCTGCAAATACACACATGGGCCGGTTTCAATTCAAAATGTGTTCACTCTTGTGATAGGTTGAAAAGTGGGTTGGCAAAGTACGCAGATGGTGGTAATCTGCTATATAAGGAGATTGCTCCTAATATTAATTTAATTAGTCGAAGTTTACTGCATATATTAACATACAAACATGTATATAATCGATATTCAGGGATTTAAATACAAGAAAACGAGTTTGTGTGCAAAGAAATTGCGGTTTTGGACTTGTTGTTAGGTGATGTTTGGCATCAAATTTTTAAACTGCCAATGCAGTCTAGTTGTTTGAGTCAAGATCATATAAAACATAATGACTGGGTGACAAGGAATATTCATGGTCTTTCTTGGGACGAATCTTCAACGGCTGGAATGGTGTCAACATATATAGCGCTTTATTTGAAGCAAATTATCCGACCCGGTGAAGAAGTATTTGTGAAGGGTCTAGAAAAGAAGAAATTGATTGAAACTATATAATGCAAAACTTTGTAACTGATATGCTTGCACTAGGTTGTCCTAAGCTATCGGAGTTAAAATCAACAATCGTTTAAAATATAACATACATTGTTGTAAACACAGCAATAACAATCTGCAATGTGCAAAACAAAATACCTTTTATTAAAAGAATGGCTTGATAATAATAAAAACAATAGAAAGATTTTGTTTGTATTATTTATTTTAATATAATTTTACAATGTTAGCCTTACAAAATTCCTTTATAATAATAAAAACAATAGAAAGATTTGTTTGTATTATTTATTTTAATATAATTTTACAATGTTAGCCTTATTAACTATTATTATAACAACTTCTAGCAAACATTATTTTTATCGATCCAGCTATTGTGTACGTTAGAGAAGCCTAACCATTTTACAAATACTTTATTTCCACTCTTTCTTAGGACTTTTCTACCAGGTAAATTCCTGGATGTTTAACCTTTGCAACTCCGTTTCATAAAATGCACCTTTGATTTCTTTCTCGTCTTGATCTTCTAATATATATGTCGTCGGATTGGTTACGTTTACCTTTTAATCTTAAAAATTTCATTTGACCAGTTTGGCGTGTAACCTTTCGTAAATGCTTCCCTGTGTTTACTAATCCTCACACTGTCTTTAATTGAATATTATGGTATTTTGGTTGCAAGTTTGATGTGGGTAAATGATGATTTAAGAATAGTTTTTCAATTGATTTATCAACTTTACAGGTTTGACTCCGATAGTATTGTGAACTGTATTGTTGTATTGTTTCACAATATCGCTTAAATTTTTTATCCAATTGTAAGAACCGTTCAGGTTAAACAAGCGCCACATTTTTCCCTTTAAAATTCTAATTACACGTTCTACAATGCATGCTTTCTTTGTAGAAAAAACACTATAATGGTTTATGCCATATGTCCGCATTAAGGATTGAAAGTGTTTGTTATAATATTCTTTACCAAAATCAGACTGCAAATTTCTTGGAGGATTTTTAAATTTATTTAAAATTGTTTTCATTGCAGCAGTAACATCAATACCCGTTTTACTTTTAAGTGGTACAGCCCATACGTATTTGGAGAAACAATCAATAACTACTAAAATGTATTTAAATCCTTTGTTTGTTTGCGAATATGGTAGCATTTCAATCAAATCGGTCTGAAGAAGGTCATTTAAACCTTTTACTATCACTTTGCGTCTCTTGAAATTTATTCTTGCTGGTTTATGAAGTTCATTTACTATATCCTCTTTCACTTTTGATTGAGCAACTATCATAATACTTTTTTTCTAATCAGGATTTATTAAATACAATTATTTAAGATACTTCTATGTTTGAATGTCGCGGGCTCCACTTGCTTTGAAAAGAACTTTTAATATAAAATCAAGAAACATTGTGGTATTGTTTATGATAGCACCGCTGTCACGAAAGCTGATTACATCCATACGTTTAAGCAAAATCCTTGTAACTGTGCAATTACATAACTTTTTCGTTTATAAGAATTTCAATGTCTTGCGGGTATCCTTTAATATTCTCACTGACTGCTTCCTCATAAGGAAATTCATAATTATGTTTAATATTGAAAATAAGAAATGTCTTATCACCGTCGAGGAATGTATTAGAGTAAAACGTTGCTACTACCGTGTAATGTAGCATATGTAATTTATACTCAATCAAGGTTTCAAAACCTTCACTTTTGTTTTCATATTCCTGTTCACTTATATCTATTTTACGGTTATGTAAGTGCCTTCCAAATTTGTCAATTGTCATATCATCTAATTACTTTTGCCTCACGCAATTCTTCAATGATCAAATTTATTTCGTTGCCGTGACCTGTGTGTCCAGCAGTCTGTGATGAAACTAAAAGTCGTAATCTATCAACAAGTTCATTGGGATCATTCCAATATAAATAATCTATTGCGTTATTTGATACTTCCATTGTCATACCGTCTCCAAGACGCTTTCTATAGGGTAATGTTCTAGGTCTACGGGTATTTGGGGAAGTATGTTTAATGTAGATATTATATTTTGTACTTATATGAAGTATTACCCTGAATTTGTTCTGTTTCAGAATAATATCTTCTATTAGCATTTGTTCTTTTCACAATATCAAGGTACGACTTTAGATCTTGCTGACTGTACCCGACAGGATATTTTTAAAAGTAGTTCGTATAATCCAGGAGTACCTGTATATTTCAAATCATTTATTAGAACATTTTCATCATCCAACGCGAAATTCGAATTGCCTATCATAAGACCATTTGAATCAGGGTTAAACCTAATACCATATTTATGACCAAATTCGTTCTTAACATCTTTAAACATATTGTAAATATATTCTCGAGGTAGCGGATGTAGCTGTTCGAGATAATGTGTCATACCAGGTGAATCGACAAAGCTTTGAATATATTCCTGAGCTTGTGCACTTCGATTAATTTCTGCTTCGTATTCATTCTCAACATCATCATCATTTACCTCTAGGGCATCATTTTTATATTTGGTATATGCTGTGCAATAACCGGCGAATCAATATAGTCAACGTTCCTTTCTAGCAATGTAGGTTTAATTTTTTTTACACTGCTATGAGGCAGTTCTACTTCTTCTTTAAATTTTTCTTTCTTTACCACACTTTCCCCGTCCAGTTTATTAGCAATAGTTTCTAATCGTGATGTTATGGGTAATATTGATTCCACTTGGACGACTTCATTATCTTTTAACTGACGCAATTTGTTTTTACAATGTTTCTTTTCTTAATTAAAATTCTTTAAGTTTTATCGACTCCTTCTTCATTGCGTAAAAGTTTATTGTACTAAAAAAAAATTCTTCGATGCTAACGATACTTGCGTCTCTCAAGGTTTAAATATGTATGAAGTGATCAAAACCTATTCGGTACCTTCCTTGATCTGGTTCACTATCTTTGTCTACAACTAAGAAACCGTATTTGTCTCGCCAACAAGCAGCACATATTTCACGGAATTTATCATACTTCATGTCAGTATTGACGTGATCGTTATATATATGTTTTAAGTTTAAATCATCTTGTTTAAATAAAACTAAAAGATTAGCATTATCACGTAGTAAGTGCTTAGGTATACGAGTATAACTTTGACAAAGGTAAAAACTGTCTACTTGTTTATGACGCCCCATACTAAAGTATTCCCTAATGATACCTTGTTTATCGCAAGCTACATCATCAAAAACAAATATAGAATTATTTCGAGCATCAGATGGTGATATAATATTATCAGAACTGGAAAATGTATAATATTTGATCCCTTTTATTGGTTGCAGTAGACTTTCAAGGTATTGATACTTTGGTTGATAAAGTGATTTAGAATAAACATATACGTTTTCAAACTTTAAACCATTAGGATGTTCTATCAACCCAATCATAACGTTGGTTTTACCGCAATTTGAAGGACCAACAACTAGACATCGAATAGATGCAGGTAGAAGAACGCTAAAATAAAGAATGCAATTTATTTTATCTCGATTAACATATAATTTTTTAGTTATAAAACTTCAGTGTTATGTTTATACCTGCACAAGTACACCGTTTTTGGATGTATCTAAAAATAGGATACCTTTCAATCTGCCTGAGTTTGAACTATATTAGTATAAATGTATTGTAGAGAAAATAGTAGTAATAACCGTTCTGTTTTTAAAAAATCCAGTTTCTTAATAACATACCAGTTAGTTTATTTTGAGAAATGTATAATATGTGAAAGATATTGTAAAAGCATGTAAAAATATTAATAAATAGACTGTGATTGCTAAATGATTTATTGTTTTTCATAATTTGTAAAGGTACAGTAATAATAATAATAAAGTAATTATAATATTCTTATGCTGTTTGAGAGTGGATTGTATTTGACTATCTTATCATGAAGTATAAGGCAATGACAAGATGTATTTGGCAAAACGTTTCTGCTAGTTTCAAATTCTAATCTAATATCGACAGTACCAGATTTTAACGTTTCATTTTGTCTAGAACAATCTATGACTACTAATGGTGCAATACTGTAAATCTTCAGGATTAAAAAGTGGTTCATTTTCCTTTCCGTAGTATGATTGCTGAAACTGAGCATACATCTCATATAACAACGCAGTCTGTTTATTCTCGAACTTCAAATTTAAGTTATCGTACGGGAAAATTTCTGAATTTAAATATAGTTTCATGTTGGTTAAATAGCAATGATCAAAACGACTGTAGTTGCTCATGTATCTATTTTTCGGTTGGTTTGGAAACCAACAATCACAAATCTTGGTTTTTCTAATTGTGTTGTTGTTTTAATGTTCCATGTATGACGTTGCGTTTCTTGTAGAAGTTGATATTCATGCAACTCCCATCCTCTAAACGGAATATGCAAATCCTGATTTTGTGCAACGCATTCTATTAAATTAATTCGTTGAGTATCATCAACGACTACATGCGGCATTTTCCATAAAACTTTGTTAAAACAACTTTTATTTCTTCATCGGGTGTAGGATTAATTATAGCATTAGTATCAAAACTGGAACGTAGTAAAACTAACTCATGACGTATGTTTAAAATAATTTTTAAAATCTTCGCATAATCCGAGAACCATTGAAAGGTTTATTGCAACATTAAAATTCCCATTGGCATCAACTATTTGCGAATCATCCATAGGAGACCACCCAGCGTTTTGTAAATGTTTACTTTGATTGCTATTATATGAAACATATCCCTTCATTATAGACGTTAATCCAGGATTCCGAACACGATCTACAATGATACCTCCAATCTCATATCTAATTTCATCAAAAGCAGCAAAATTCCATTATTTACAAACTTTGCTGTCTGAGACGGCGTTCCATCTGTTCTAATTAATTTGCCTTCTATGTACAGCATGCTCTTCGATGGTAAGGTGTATACATCTTGTTGCTGTATAGGGATTCGAATTTCATCATTATTGTTTAAAGATGTGTTAGCATAAGGTTGATGAGTATGTTTTCGATATTAACAATTGCATTATCGAAGTAAACTTTTTCATGCACGTTCAGTATTTCACTATTCATTCTACTTTTTTTTTAATTAAATAAATGCAGTCCTAACGATTGTAGAAACTGTCGATTGCTTTGAAATTTCCAGCATTTATAGCAATTCTTGACATGTTGCGTGCATTATACTTAATACCCATGGCTATTGCAGATTTTTTTTAAATGCAACCTTACAGTTAGCAGTTCTCCTCTGAAATTAACTAAATTTCCATCTTGATCTAACACTTTAACTATTATTTCATTTATTATACGTGACTTGATTGGTAGATATATAATCGTAGGTGGGCACTCGACAATTTTAAAACCTGCAGGTACTTGGGAAAAAATTCGTGTATTACATGGGCTGGTTTACTATTTAAATAAGATCCACTTGCAATATTACAATCGATTAAAACTGCATTCACTTTACAAATGTTGATTGCGTAGTCTGCTTGATGCGTGACAAATGCTAGCAATTTTGTGGATTGAAACCAAGTAGAGAACCAATTGAATCCTTTTGGTAAAATCCACATCTAGACTACATTTAATACTACATTTAAGTGTATTATTGTCAGCTGTAATTTCTATATACACTGGAGTCTTTCTAGCGCTTCGTGATTGTTCCATACGACCACGTCATCTTTTATCACCTAAAGCTTTTGAAGATATTTATTAATTTCTCTAATCTCATAAGCACCTTCAGGTATTTCTATGAATTTTCCGTTAGATCCATAATAAAATTTATTATTTATTCCTTTTTCTATGTTTGGAATTGTGTTATAAGACTCAAAATTTGTTAATCCTAATACGTACTCGAATCATTATCCAAGTTTATAGGTGGATTAAAATTGCTTGTTAAAACTGAAGTGTTTCCCGTTAGAGTAAAAGTGTACGACATAACGAACTTCGTACGCAGTTCTATGCGCTACTTAGAAATTGTAAGCATAAATGTCCGCAAAACACAGTACCGTACGATTGTTCTTGGTTAATGTTATAAAGAATTCTACATTTACCCCGCTATTCAAATAACTTATCAACTCTGTTGGCGGTCGCAGGTTTCCGTAGCTGTCATAGTAAATAGCGCTACTACCGTACTTTTGTAAGAGGTCCAATGCGTGCCTAAACCTTCTATTCCATCTAAATTAATTATACCACATTCTTTAAAATTAACTTTCTTGGGAAGATTGTTTCTCATGAACACACCACGGAAATATGGTACTTCTAATTGCTTAACAAACTCTATTAATTCTACATTGCTTAGTGCTCGATTAGGTAAAATCAAGTTGCGTTCCTTTGAGGTTTTGCAGGGGCTAAAAAAAGACCAAAACTTTTTTTATACGGTTTGATGTACATGCCGTTTCCGACTGCAATGTCCTCCATTGCCTTGTTATGACGCTGTTTTTCCGCTAGTTGTTCCTTAGCTATTTTAGTATCTGAAACTGCTTTTGCAACAGCAGCTGTACCTCCAGTAAGAGTACCAAGAGCGCTTAGGCCTGCAAAATTGGTATTAGTGGTAGAAAACCTCCTGTTTTAGGAATTGATATAATACGAGCTGATTTAATATGCTTCTTTTGTTTTGCTGTATTGGCTGCCTTAATTGCTATGTTGATTGCATCCATAACATTAGATCCTTTAGACTTTTTAAAGCTGTACGTGCTTGTTTGATAATACTTTTAATACCTAGCGTACTTCTTATTTTACGTTTCTTTATCAGTTTTCTTATTTTATCGATATTTTTTGTTCTCAGTGATGCACAGGCACCCATACCAAGTTTTACTTTAGCTTTCATTGCGGTAGCTACTCCAAATGCTGCTACTTTTTCACCTAAAGACGAGTCACCAGAATTTAGTCTTTCTGTAGCTAACTGAGCTAACTTCGAATCTGCTTGATGGCGTTTAGATAGATCCTTTTCTTTGGAGTATGCAATATCGTGCTCCTTACAAGCCTCGTCTAACTTGTTTATTCCCTTGTCTCCTCGAGCTAACCGTTCGATTAGTTTTGTACCCGGACCGCAAAATTTGTAACCCGGAATATGCGCTTCAATGGTAAATTGTTAATTACAGTATTTAATAGTCCGTTCCCAGTAGTTTTAGAATTATTATATGTAATCATTAGAGGACAACTATCCTCTCAAGCTGTGCAGCAAATAAATAAAATATTATGAATTAATGATTCTTTATATACTAGCCGTTTCTTATATATATATATAATTCTACTTTTTTACAAATCGAATTTAGTACTTGCAAACATGCATGTTGTGAAACAATCAACACCTTTAATCATAAACAATAATGACATTGGTGCGCAATCTTTAGCTAAAAAGAAAAAACATAGCGTTCTTCTACCTGCATCTATTCGATGTCTAGTTGTTGGTCCATCAAATTGCGGTAAAACCAACGTTATGATTGGGCTGATAGAACATCCTAATGGTTTAAAGTTTGAAAACGTATATGTTTATTCTAAATCACTTTATCAACCAAAGTATCAATACCTTGAAAGTCTACTGCAACCAATAAAAGGGATCAAATATTATACATTTTCCAGTTCTGATAATATTATATCACCATCTGATGCTCGAAATAATTCTATATTTGTTTTTGATGATGTAGCTTGCGATAAACAAGGTATCATTAGGAATACTTTAGTATGGGGCGTCATAAACAAGTAGACAGTTTTACCTTTGTCAAAGTTATACTCGTATACCTAAGCACTTACTACGTGATAATGCTAATCTTTTAGTTTTATTTAAACAAGATGATTTAAACTTAAAACATATATATGACGATCACGTCAATACTGACATGAAGTATGATAAATTCCGTGAAATATGTGCTGCTTGTTGGCGAGACAAATACGGTTTCTTAGTTGTAGACAAAGATAGTGAACCAGATCAAGGAAGGTACCGAATAGGTTTTGATCACTTCATACATATTTAAACCTTGAGAGACGCAAGTATCGTTAGCATCGAAGAATTTTTTTTTATTACAATAAACTTTTACGCAATGAATAAGGAGTCGATAAAACTTAAAAGAATTTTAATTAAGAAAAGAAACATTGTAAAAAACAAATTGCGTCAGTTAAAAGATAATGAAGTCGTCCAAGTGGAATCAATATTACCCATAACATCACGATTAGAAACTATTGCTAATAAACAGGATGGGGAAAGTGTGGTAAAAAAAGAAAAATTTAAAGAAGAAGAAGAACTGCCTCTAGCAGCGTAAAAAAAATTAAACCTAAATTGCTAGAAAGGAACGTTGACTATTTTGATTCGCCGGTTATTGCTCAGCATATACCAAATATAAAAAATGATGCCCTAGAGGTAAATGATGATGATGTTGAGAATGAATACGAAGCAGAAATTAATCGAAATGCACAAGAAGCTCAGGAATATATTCAAAGCTTTGTCGATTCACCTGGTATGACACATTATCTCGAACAGCTACATCCGCTACCTCGAGAATATATTTACAATATGTTTAAAGATGTTAAGAACGAATTTGATCATAAATATGGTATTAGGTTTAACCCTGATTCAAATGGTCTTATGATAGGCAATTCAATTTCGCGTTGGATGATGAAAATGTTCTAATAAATGATTTGAAATATACAGGTACTCCTGGATTATACGAACTACTGTTTAAAAATATCCTGTCGGGTACAGTCAGCAAGATCTAAAGTCGTACCTTGATATTGTGAAAAGAACAAATGCTAATAGAAGATATTATTCTGAAACAGAACAAATTCAGGGTAATACTTCATATAAGTACAAAAATATAATATCTACATTAAACATACTTCCCCAAACACCCGTAGACCTAGAACATTACCCTATAGAAAGCGTCTTGGAGACGGTATGACAATGGAAGTATCAAATAACGCAATAGATTATTTATATTGGAATGATCCCAATGAACTTGTTGATAGATTACGACTTTTAGTTTCATCACAGACTGCTGGACACACAGGTCACGGCAACGAAATAAATTCGATCATTGAAGAATTGCGTGAGGCAAAAGTAATTAGATGATATGACAATTGACAAATTTGGAAGGCACTTACATAACCGTAAAATAGATATAAGTGAACAGGAATATGAAAACAAAAGTGAAGGTTTTGAAACCTTGATTGAGTATAAATTACATATGCTACATTACACGGTAGTAGCAACGTTTTACTCTAATACATTCCTCGACGGTGATAAGACATTTCTTATTTTCAATATTAAACATAATTATGAATTTCCTTATGAGGAAGCAGTCATTGAGAATATTAAAGGATACCCGCAAGACATTGAAATTCTTATAAACGAAAAAGTTATGTAATTGCACAGTTACAAGGATTTTGCTTAAACGTATGGATGTAATCAGCTTTCGTGACAGCGGTGCTATCATAAACAATACCACAATGTTTCTTGATTTTATATTAAAAGTTCTTTTCAAAGCAAGTGGAGCCCGCGACATTCAAACATAGAAGTATCTTAAATTAATTGTATTTAATAAATCCTGATTAGAAAAAGTATTATGTTAGTTGCTCAATCAAAAGTGAAAGAGGATATAGTAAATGAACTTCATAAACCAGCAGAATAAATTTCAAGAGACGCAAAGTGATAGTAAAAGGTTTAAATGACCTTCTTCAGACCGATTTGATTGAAATGCTACCATATTCGCAAACAAACAAAGGATTTAAATACATTTTAGTAGTTATTGATTGTTTCTCCAAATACGTATGGGCTGTACCACTTAAAAGTAAAACGGGTATTGATGTTACTGCTGCAATGAAAACAATTTTAAATAAATTTAAAAATCCTCCAAGAAATTTGCAGTCTGATTTTGGTAAAGAATATTATAACAAACACTTTCAATCCTTAATGCGGACATATGGCATAAACCATTATAGTGTTTTTCTACAAAGAAAGCATGCATTGTGGAACGTGTAATTAGAACTTTAAAGGGAAAAATGTGGCGCTTGTTTAACCTGAACGGTTCTTACAATTGGATAAAAAATTTAAGCGATATTGTGAAACAATACAACAATACAGTTCACAATACTATCGGAGTCAAACCTGTAAAAGTTGATAAATCAATTGAAAAAACTATTCTTAAATCATCATTTACCCACATCAAACTTGCAACCAAAATACCAAAATATTCAATTAAAGACAGTGTGAGGATTAGTAAACACAGGGAAGCATTTACGAAAGGTTACACGCCAAACTGGTCAAATGAAATTTTTAAGATTAAAAAGGTAAACGTAACCAATCCGACGACATATATATTAGAAGATCAAGACGAGAAAGAAATCAAAGGTGCATTTTATGAAACGGAGTTGCAAAAGGTTAAACATCCAGGAATTTACCTGGTAGAAAAAGTCCTAAGAAAGAGTGGAAATAAAGTATTTGTAAAATGGTTAGGCTTCTCTAACGTACACAATAGCTGGATCGATAAAAATAATGTTTGCTAGAAGTTGTTATAATAATAGTTAATAAGGCTAACATTGTAAAATTATATTAAAATAAATAATACAAACAAATCTTTCTATTGTTTTTATTATTATAAAGGAATTTTGTAAGGCTAACATTGTAAAATTATATTAAAATAAATAATACAAACAAAATCTTTCTATTGTTTTTATTATTATCAAGCCATTCTTTTAATAAAAGGTATTTTGTTTTGCACATTGCAGATTGTTATTGCTGTGTTTACAACAATGTATGTTATATTTTAAACGATTGTTGATTTTAACTCCGATAGCTTAGGACAACCTAGTGCAAGCATATCAGTTACAAAGTTTTGCATTATATATGTTTCAATCAATTTCTTCTTTTCTAGACCCTTCACAAATACTTCTTCACCGGGTCGGATAATTTGCTTCAAATAAAGCGCTATATATGTTGACACCATTCCAGCCGTTGAAGATTCGTCCCAAGAAAGACCATGAATATTCCTTGTCACCCAGTCATTATGTTTTATATGATCTTGACTCAAACAACTAGACTGCATTGGCAGTTTAAAAATTTGATGCCAAACATCACCTAACAACAAGTCCAAAACCGCAATTTCTTTGCACACAAACTCGTTTTTCTTGTATTTAAATCCCTGAATATCGATTATATACATGTTTGTATGTTAATATATGCAGTAAACTTCGACTAATTAAATTAATATTAGAGCAATCTCCTTATATAGCAGATTACCACCATCTGCGTACTTTGCCAACCCACTTTTCAACCTATCACAAGAGTGAACACATTTTGAATTGAAACCGGCCCATGTGTATTTGCAGCCTCTAAACATAAATCAGAATCCACTTTAATTAAACACAATTGACTTGAATGCAATATTTTGCATCTGTCATACTTTATAACTTCTAGCTAGAAAACCAAATTCAAAACATATACACACATTTTCTCTGCACTTACATTTTTCAATATACGTGTGTTCCATTGAAAGTAATATAAAGCCGATCCTAATTCAAAACGTGCCTACAAGTATTTTACATTTGAAAAGAATTCAGGTTTTCACATTTTACATTAAAAGTATATAACGCCGATCCTAATTCAAAACGGTGCACGTGTTAAACACAATTGACTTGAATGCGATATTTTTTTTGCATCTGTCATACTTTATAACTTCTAACTAGAAAACCAAATTCAAAACAGCTACACACATTTTCTCTGCACTTACATTTTTCAACATACGTGTGTTACATTGAAAGTAATATAAAGCCGATCCTAATTCAAAACGTGCCCACAAGCATTTTACATTGAAAGTATAGAAGAATTCATGTTTTCACAACTATTTTACATTGAAATGTTTTCACGACTATTTTACATTGAAATCATATAGGGCCGATCCTAATTCAAAACGATTCAGCCGTATTCTACACATGGAAAATACGTCTGTCGCGTTTTGAAGTAGGACCGGCCCTACCTCACTACTGATTCGCTATAACACAAAATTATTTAGATATACTTAAAAATCACCTATCATAGTAAAAAATGGTCATTTAAGATTAACAAGAATAAGTAGTACACAATGACGTATCGGACGTACTTAATATTATGTGAGTATAGATACATTGTATCGGTAATAATTTAAAGTATAAAAGACTTTTGATTACAAAAATAACGAATGTACAGAAATGTATTCAGGTTTAAGCATGCCATTTTTTATGTTTTCTAATTAGGCATTAGATAAACGGCAACACGAAATCGCGTGGATGACATGGAACCCAATTTATGAAAAGCTAGCTGATTAAGACAGATTATAAACAAGGTGCTTAATCGTTAACGCTAATGTTATATAAAATAATATAGTATTCGAATTTATACGAGAATAAATTTCCCCGAGGCGACAAAACTTCTCCAACTATAAAACAAAAACTTACCCTAGGTTATCTTAATCCCGATGCGTCTTTCATCTCGGAGACGGGGCGTACAGATATCTGTTATTTAGTTGACGATAGCCCTCGTATCGACGAAGCTATATAAAAAATGAGGTAAGGGAGAAGGGATCACTTTGTCAAATGTTGGAACTCGAACTAATACGTCCGCACTCGCAGTAGGCCGGTAATAAAATCCGCTTGTTTCGGCGCATCGGCTCCCACGAGCTCTCAAGCAGGCGGTAGGCGCAGCTGCACTTCAAGGGATGGGAAACAAAATGTTGGAAGTATCCCAAACAACAAATTATAAATCAATGTCCGGATTCACGTGAGAACCAAATGTTTGTGTGGTTTTCACGTAACGCTTATATTAAACATTATAATAATGGAAAATTTCCCAATGCGGGGTTTAAAAATTCCAAAACCTAAAAAATGCCTCAACTGGGGAGAATTTGTTAGCTTCGATAAGCGCCAAGAGTTGCAAACGCTATCAGTAATTTGAGAACAAAATGCGCTTAGTGTACGTTAAAGGTTTGATTGTATTAATTTTACGTCCATCCATATACTTTCGACGATCTGTTCTACCAACACTAGGTGTAGAAAGTTGGAACGGCTGTATGAAGTGCATTTATTCCAGATAAATTATTTATTTCAATACGGTTCAGATTCGTTCACTGAATGCACAGTTTATTTTCTGAAGTAATTAGTTCATTAAACAGTAATGCAAGTGTTATTTTTGCTACGTTTATGTAAGAGATTTGTGTTGTCTAAATGCATAAGAAATTGAGAATCCGTTATTCCTAGGTCGTTCGGAGTCTGTACCCGAAGTATGTGCAAATTAAAAAGCTATATACGAACGAATCGTAATAGATGTGGACAGTTGGAGCTAGGGCTATTGATATACACCTGGAATTTGCAAGGAAGTTGATTTACGGCAAATTCAAGAACTCGAATATCAAAGTTTTCTTAAAGCGCACAAAATGGAAACTAGTAGTAATGTTAACTCTATCATCACACGCAGAGCACTGAACAGACTGAGAATTTGCAGTTGACTATATCAGAGTGCATGTGCTGGAAATAGAACAAACCAAAAATCTCGAGAAATTCCAACTAAGTTTTTGTGCTATCCAAAACTCTATACTTTCATTAGTTAAACTAAAATTTGGAGATTCTTTTACAATCAAAAATCGAAAAACGTATTTCATTGGTTAAAGACATCATTAACGTTTTTCAACACAGGAAGAATAGGAATGGAAGTGAATAAATGAAAATGCAAATTATGCAGAAGACATTCGTAGTGCTCACCATAGCCTAGGAGTCCTCTCTTCTGCAGTGCTTCCAATAGCCTGCAAGACCCACCCAAGCAGCGCTCTCCATAGCCTGCTATACTTCGAAACGCAACGCTCCCCATAGCCTGCGTATTTTCTGACGGTGACGCTTTCCAACGCCGTATTCATCAATCCATAGTTAACAAACCACGTATGAACGTTAAGCTCCGTTCCATACTTCACCAACAAGTAGTTATTGTGATTGCATCTGTCAAGTTCTACCACAGGGACGACATCCCCGTAGAGGCATTACTATCACAAGCCTGCCGAAGGATTCAGAAGACGACCGAAGACCTTCTGAACCTTCTATACTTGTACATATTGTAAATTAGTAGTTTTTAAGTTCATATAATTTCAATTCATAACTCTTTTTTACGCAACGTTGACCCACAATTAAACACGAAACCTTTAAAGCGGTCCGAAGACAACCGAAGACTTCTGAAAATTCTATACGTGTAAATATTGCAAATTGGTAGTTTTTAATTTCAAATCATAAGTCTTTGAGACTAAACGTTGTGCCAAAAAGAAGAAACGAAACCATCCGACGAGATCCGAAGACCAGCGAAAATGTCTGGACCTCTTCAACCTGTACATATTTCCTAATTGTCGTCGTTCAAGTTCACACTGGGCCTCGTAAGCAACTTCGAAGCATTCCGAAAAAAGCCGAAGACTACCGAAAACTTATACACCCTGTTAATTTGTACATACAAACATTTAATCAGTGTTTAAGTTTATTTCTGGTTCCACAAGCAACCATGAAGCCATCGGAAGACTTCCGAGACTGCCGAACTGCTAAATCATTCAATTTCACTTTTATTTTATGTAATTTTAGAACTTATAATTATTTTGCTCATGTTTATTAAACAATTAATCAAGCCAAGCCTACTTGCTTTAAGACGCCTCCCACTCGAACGATAACACTACATGGTTCAAATCACATTGCAATTTTGCTTTCGGGTAACGAAAAGTATAATGAACTAAAAATATAAATTTGGGGATGAGAAGATTTCATGGGAGTTTTTATTTCGATTCTATTGGTAGTCCAACTGTACAATTTCTGAAAAGTAACGTGCAGTTGCAAACAAATGTATCCGGAAACGAATGGCTTATAATTTACTCTTTAAGGTACATTTATTTATTTATTTATTTATTTACTTAATTACTTATTTATACATCTATCTTACAGAAATTAATCCAATTACAAGATAGGATATAAACAGAAATGGTAAATAAAATAATTATTATTATATCAAAGTTATTAGTATTGTAAATACAATTTATATGCTTAATATAACTTTGTGGATATTTTTAGTTGAGATGCAGAAGATATCTGTGTTTGAATTTTTGAGTAATTCGTGTAGATCACTTGCAAAGGAGAGAATTTAAGTACATTTGTACTGAGTATGACATAATGAAACGTGAGGGGATTACGAGAGTCAAGTGGGGTACAAAGAAGTGTATTTGACAGAGTATTGTAGGATAGTGAAACGCGAAGAGCATATTATACAAAAATATTATAGAATGTAGGATACGGCGTTTTTCTAAGGAACGAGTATTAAATGTGGCAAGTAAAATGTGGTGTGGATAATCAATAGGCGGGTAAACACCTTGGATACTCAACACTACTAACTTCAGAAAGTTTTGTTGGATACTTTCAAGTATGTTAATGTAGATAGCATAATGCGGACATCATATGATTGTAGCATATTTGAGACGTGAACGAATAAAAACGTTAAATAATGCAAATAGGGCAGAAGAATTTGAGAAACCAATTGAGCTACGTATGATGAAACCCATTGTCTTATGTAATTTTTTAACTAGATAATTAATATGTTCAGAAAAGCTCAATTTTCTGTCAAAGATTACTCCAATCTTTATAACATAAGGTGGTCGATGAAGAATTGTGTCATTTTACAAACAATCAAATTTAATTTCATCTTTAATTTTGGAGAATGTCATGATGTAAGGTGTATCATGCTAAATTAATCGGCAAATTATAGTAGTTAAATCCCTGATCTGGTTAGTAAATTAAGCCGGTGCATTAAAGATTTGATTTAACTTAACTACGACATAATCTGTTTATATTTATATGTGGAAGTGAAATGTGAATGTTTGTTATGATTTAGATCAATGCCTATTAAATAATTTAATTTAAATTAGTACATCACTATCACTGAACTAAATAGAACCGAGATTAATGTACCAAACATAAACCTGGTGTTTAAAACAAATGTTTAAACTTGTCTAAAAATAAGATGAATATTTTGCAAAATTGGTATATATGAATCTTATACTAATCCAAAGGGTAATAAAATTATCCGACAGTTTTAATAGAGCAGTAAACTTGGTTCAATTTATTACCGCATTGTTTCTTTATTTGATGCTATTATACGTGTACGTTTAGACACTGAATTAAAGTACTTCCATGCAATTAAGGAACGGCTAAAGTGATTTTGTAATAGCTTAACTGCTTATTTTTCTAGATTTGTTTGTCTCCTACTTGTCAACAAGAGCGCCGACTCCATGGGGCTTGGGGGTGCGAAAGACCCCTCGAATGTTATTGCCAGTAGGGCTGAACCCTCCAATATTCCATGCTGTGTCCCTGAATAAATTCCACTAAGAACGTCATTATAAGCAAGCGGGATAAACAAAGAAGCTTTGCTATTTTTGAAGCAATATTATTTGCATTTTGTTCTAGAAATATCAGTTGGGAAAAACTATTTTTATTATGTTGCTATTACATGTTGTTCTGTGATTTCTATCCATGGGTATCGAGCCGTCGACAGACGCTTTGCGCAAACTATATTCAACAGAAGGCCGCGGACTAGAGATGTGTAGTTCATGACCGAATAGGTTAAATTAAACTATTCCGAACGATGAACTGAACGAACTAGTTCAGTGGTTTCTAAGAGAATAATTCAATACGAACCAAAGAATAACAGAAACCTGGACTGAATTACCGAAAACGGACAACGTTCCATCTTTTAGCCGCTTGAATGGTAAAGGCAGAATCATGAATATAAACTATGAAGTGAATAGTGAATACCGATACCGAATAGAATAGTGAATGTTGGGGTTAGATTCGGAGGAACTAGGAATTGTACACTTTGTTTCACTTCCAATGTAATTAAAATCCAGAGAGCTTTATTATGACTTTATGATTTGTGTACTGTTATGTAGGAGCAACAATGGTTTTCGAATGAAAGAAAATTCCCATAAAGTCAGTTATTATATAAATTAAAAATCCTTGAATAAAATAAAGGTGTTCTACTATTTAGCAAAAGATAAAACATTTATTGATAGTTATAGGGTGATTATTTTAACGTATTAATTTTAAAGATTAGTATCGCAAAAAGGCGGGACACACTAATTTTAAGTATAACAATGTTTTAAAAAATGTTAGGCATTTACATTTAGAAATTAAATAACGACCTATTTTAAATTAAAGTTATGCCGTCTTTAATGCTTTACAAATTATCATTAAAAAACAATTTTTCACAAATTTGAAGATGTTAATCGAGATTCTCTGTCGGACATTATTTGCCCGGCTTTTGAAATCATTCTTTCACAAGGTACTGATGTTCCCAAAATACATGGTCGTTAAGAGCCATTTCGAAAAGTTGCGGATACACGGTTTTTCTGTCGAACCACCATTTTAAAGGGTCTTCCGTTCTGGGCAAAAGCGGCTCGTTTAAGTATTTATCTACTTACACTATACTTGCTGCCTCGTGGTATTCACTACCAGTAAATTTTTTTAATTGACGTATTAAAATCTTGCCACAATTCGAAGGGTAGGTTTCTGATGCTTGTGGTTGTTGGTGGAAAGCAATACTATCCGATCCCAATTTTCGTTTTAAATTTCGTACACCACATCAAATTTTTTTGGATCTTCAAATTCAAGCTGTTTAAAACGAGTATCTAGAATGGTGCACTGAACCATAAGTTCATTAGCATCTATATGTTTAAAACGTGTTAACAAATCGTTCCTTATACATAGTACTACATTTTGTATTTCTTCTGGCATTCGAGTGCAGCGAGTTTTAAATAATATAACATGCGCACGTTAATTGCTTTAACGAGAACTATTATTTTAGATCCAGTGACTGTTTTTTCAAAAGACATTTCATCAGTTACCAACTTTAATATTTGGAGAACTTCTATTAATTTTCCTATAATTCTCGATTCTGATTGCAGCACATTTGCAAGATTTCCATCCAAAAGTGCAATGGTAGAAACTAATGCAACTTTTATTTTTCGACATCTGGTCAGCATGTCCAAAGTGGAGTTCCACTTAATAGAGACATCTTGTTTTAATTTTAATTCAGAGAACTTCATTTGTTTTTGAGTAGCATGTAATTTAGCAAGTCGTGCGGGCGTCTATTAAAATGTTTCTCTATAGATTTAAGCTTCGTTATTATTTCTGCAACTGCCTTTTCCCGTACAACTTTCTGAACTATTAAATTTATAGAATGAGCGAAGCAACCCAACTGACGTCAATGACGTTTTTGAACTGCGACAACGATGTTAGCAACATTAATACTAACACACGCGACAATTTTATTTTCCAAGCCCCACTTGCCCACTACTTCCTTTAGTCTTTCGCGATTGCCGTGTGTCGCTCTTCAAATTCTACACATTCTAATAGTACCGAGATTAATTCAACGTGGGAATTAACAAAATGTGCAGTTATCGCCATGAAATTTTGGTTCTTCACGGGGGTTCAGTAAGCTGTAGTAAGACACGCTGCTTTACTATGTTCGAACTTTTCTCGCACATTTTCTTTGCACTTGAGATACAACCGAGGAATGAGATGTGCCGAAATCGTCTTTCTGGTTGGAAGTTCATAACCGGGTTTAGCATTGTTACAAATTTTTTTAATTCCGCATCTTCTGCTAGTGAAAACGACTGATATTCTTTCACAATCATTATTAATTGATCGTCAAATTGTTTTTGCTTTAAGGCGCTTTCCGGTTTTGAAGTTGACATATAATCTAGAACTACAGTTTGTGCTACTAGTTTTTTTTACAGCAGTTACTGTTGATAAAGGGTTTTCAAGGTTCATCATATTTGATTTTTCATGAGAATTAGTAGCCATCGACGATGTTTGCTAAACAATAACTTCACGTATTTAATCATGGGTTCCTTCAACAGTATCTTTGACAGAAACTTCCCTCTCAAGAGGACTAAATTGACGAGATGCATACTAGCATATATTTATTGTAACAGTTGGATGTTTTGATTTAAGATGCCTAGATAACCGCTTGATATGCTGATAAGTTGCTAGCAATATAGGCATTTAGCATCTTTACCAATTTTGATTTCGTGAAAATGGTACCATATAGTTAGTACTAGTTCTTCGCCACGAAGACATTTTATAATTTTTAGTAAGCAATAATTGATTTACTATAACAATAACACCATAACAACAACGAATATAAAACTATAACACTATAAACGACAATAATAACAAAAATCAAAGTATCATAAATAACAGAATAAAACGAAATGGAAAACAATGATTCAAAAATCAGAATAAAATCTCAACTATAATCCCCAGAAAGAACTTCACTGAACGTAGACAACCGAAAGCACTTACACAATTGAAGTGAAAAGTAAAAATACAGTCAAATTTAAACACAATTATTTACACAATTGGTGTTCTTATTCTTGGTATTTCACTGTTTACCTTATAAAAATTGGTCCAGTCAAATAGAAAAGAAAATATACTACCCGTTAGATACAATTGAAATAAGCTGCCTTTAAGGTACCTTACTCATTGCCATTCTACTCGCGGACTTACAATTGTGCATTTTTCCAAGAAATTCAATTAGGATGTAACAGCTAAAATGGCCTTAAAAATGCTTTTTACCCCATTCCATTTATTTTCATTTGCAGAATATTAAAAATACCCCTACTACACGCTTCTTACAATCTAGACTTAAATTATTTAATTGAAGGGATATTTCATGAAGGTGTTTTTGTATTGTTTATTAAATTAATTTGTATACCAACACAAAATCCAGACACTTATACCAGTATTAAGGGGATAATCACACTTTTATTGCCGACGTACTGAAAGTGAATAATATATAGGTAGGTTAGGTAGTATTTACATTTACCATTCCTATAATTCAGTTTAAGATCACGCCAAGTTCCCATACCAAATGTATTCAATGAATCACCACAAGGTTAAAAGTATTTTTATTCCTTCACGTGTATAGTTCATTTTGAACTATTCACTTGACTGAATAAGTTTCATACAAACTATTCGCCCAAGTGAATAACAACGCCCATGACCACCGCGGAGCGCAAGCCTCGACTCCCACTAGGGTTTGTTTGTTACTCCCAAGTCCTGTTAGTTAGTGTCATGTCAGTAAGTGGTCAGTAGTCATTCACGTTCGGTATGAAATCTAGTGCAAATACGACCACGTAATTACGACTCTTACGAGTAGTGGAACCTTTTGTTTTGAAACGCGTAGCTAAATTGCACGTGAACAACATTGCAATAATATAGTATAGTGTATTACAGCGTTTTAGTGGTGAGTCTAATTACGTTGTAGGTGCGTTTTTACTGTTAAACAAACTTTCACCCTACAAATTATCTCTTAGTGGTTGATTTTAAAAAAAAATAGGTAATTGTGTAGCTGAAAAACAAACGAAATGGATAAATTTTTGATTAAAAAACCAAGTCTGCAACCTGAAATACCGCCATCGTCCACACATTCTCCGTCATCACCAGGTAGTCCTCTTACGCATGCTCCAAGTACATCTACTAGTGTGAATTCGCGTCCATTAATCGAACATTTAACTGTTCATTTTAAGAACCATGAATCGTAACATCTCTTAGCTAGAATGGGATGCTTCTGTGGAAAAAGCATTTTGTAAAGCCTGCAAGGAGGCAGAATTTAAAGAACTGCTATTGAGGAACAAAAAGAGGACATTTTCACAACCGCAGGGTTCTGTAACTGGAGAAAAGCGCTAAGAAAATTTCGGGTACACGAGAATACGCAAACCCACAAAGAAGGTGTAATTAAGCTGGCTTCACTATCCAGACCAAGCGTGGCTGTACAACTAAATGATCAAATTGACTCTCAAATGAAGACGGCGCGTTCAGCTCTTTTGAACATCTTTACTTCTTTGAGGTTTCTTTGCCGCCAAGGATTGCCTTTAAGGGGTCATGATAAAATAAATTCAAACCTTAGACAGTTGCTGGAATTGAGAAAACACAACATACCTGAGCTCTACGGTTGGATGGGGCGTTCGGGCTACAGGTGGCTCTCCAATGACTACAGAATGAAATGATTCAAAGACTGCGATATAGCGTTTTGCGTTACGTCGTAAATGAAATCAAGAGCCACGAGGGTTTTTATATCATGGTCGACGAGACTTGCGACTCTTCAATCCATGAGCAAGATAGTTTCTGTGTGCGTACTGTCGACGTAAACTTTGAAGTAAGCGAAGAATTTATTGGACTATACGAGACAGTTAATGCTAAAGCAGACACTCTGTTTGAGATAGTTGAAGGATGTTCTTGTACGTTTGGACATGTCCAGTGAAAAATTGTGGGGGCAGTGTTATGATGGCGCATCAAACATAGTGGGAAATTTGGAAGCTTGCAAAAATTAGTGGACGGATATGCAGCCGCAAGCAACATTTGTGCACTGTACAGCTCATTCGTTAAACCTAGCAGTACAAGATGCTATTGCGGCATGTGCCAGCTATGCGAGATACAATGCACTTGGCTAAAAATATAATAAATACAGTCAGGGAATCACCTAAAAGTTTCAATCTTTACAAAGCGTTCATTGTTGAAGACAACAATGTCAATGCTAAAACCAACCTACGTCGACTGTGTCCTACAAGGTGGACTATGAGAGTGTCCAGTATGCAGCAAATCCTAAAAAACTACGCTTATCTTCTGGATTTCTTTGAGGTCTATTCGTCGACAGAAACGTCCGAACGCGTCATCAAAATGCGCTGGTATTGTGAGATAATGCAGCACTTCAAAGCGTACTTTTTTCTCAGTCTACTGCTATGTTATAAACCCTGTTGAGGAAGCTAATTCGAGTGTTTAATCTCCCCGCATCGGTGCTTTTGAAGTACAGCTACAGCTAAAATGTCTGCTTGAAATTCTCGATCAAAATCGCAAGCGTTTTGAACAATTCTGGCTAAAATGCTTTCCCGAGAAACCACTTCAAGTAGAAGATCCAGTACTACCTCGTCAGACACAAATTCCAAGAAAATTTGAGCCTCGCGCTACAAACTCCCATAAATTTGAAATCCCAAAAGGTCAATATCAAAAATTTATATGAAAATAATCGACACAGTGAAAAATTGTGTAAATGATAGATTCCAAGCAACGGATCTTCAAAAAGTGCTTTCGGTGGAGACAGAGTGCGTGTCAATCATCAACGATGGTGAAATTCAATTTAAAAAAGCCAGAGCGTTTTTTGGCAAAGACAGAGATGGCGACAGGCTTGCGCTTCATCTCTAGATGCTCCGCGACATTTCCATACAAAGGAAAGAAAAAATGAGCGATATGCTCGATATAAAGAAGTTCTTACTTAAAGATGATACAGTACGCCAATTGTTTCCTTAAGTTTCTAAATGCATTAAACTCGTCGGTACTGTACCAGTAACTACAGCGTTAGCTGAAAAATCATTCAGTGCTCTTTGTCGATTGAAGACCTACTTGCGGTCTACCATGACGCAGAAGAGACTCAACAAAATCTCGGTTCTCAACATTCATCAAACAGTTTTGGATAATTCGTACCTTAGACCTCTCGTTAATCAGTTCATCATGTGCAACCTAGTACGTCGTTCAACATTCGCCATATATTAAGTACGAGTAGGTACAAGTACAGTTATAGTTATAATAGGTTCATTCATTATTTTACTTTACAATAAAAACAATATGTCTCTATGCTTTTTGTTATCTCTTTATTTTATTCCATTGCATATCATACCCACCCTCTAAAAATTAAAGACACGTTGTAACAATTTTATTTTTGGTTAATAAATCCCTTCATCAAAGTGCGACAATAATAAAACACTTTTATTAGAATAATGGTAAATTACATTTAACAACTAAGGTAATACGTTAGAGTAGCATTTTTATCTAGTATTCTATTTGAGGTTGAATATCTGTGTCTTCTACAGCCATTCGCAGGCGTGTTTCGGTTTGACAGCTTCCTCCTCGGACGCTCCGGTCGCCCGAACGAGTTTGGTAATCAGTCGGCCATACGTGGAAGAAGCAATATGTATCAAAAATTGCAGGCCGGCAATCTGCGTATAAATTTTGAGGAGTCGGGACACATCTTTGAATAGCGCGCACGAACGACACGAACGACACGAACAATGCAACTTAGAAGATAGGAAATTCAATCCCTTTTGTTAAAACCACTTTGTTTTACGACGTGTAAAATGCAACTTAGAAGATGGAAAGTTTAACCAATTTAAAGAAGACCACTTTGTGATACAGCGTAAAGATGCTACTTTGGTAAGGCAGCGTGATTCAACATATTGCAACAGCTGACGAATGTATAGTGACCGCATTTAATTCTACACCTGGAACAACTCCATGTGGTAGAAACTGTTTAGGAGCTGGGTTCATACTACATGCAGTAAACATCGCATGATATAACAAGTACCTCATCTAGGCGAGAAAAGCAGTCTTTGGTTCGTAGTTAGCTTTAAGTAATTTTTTGTGTTTCAAATTAGAAACACGGTAATTTGTTCTTATGTGTAAATGTTTGAATGATATGAAAGTTTCAACTGTTGCTGAGCTGGAATTTCCAGTGTCAAAATTAAAAATTCACTAATTTGATGTTCTAAGAAATCGTTAGTTACAACAACAAGTGTTACTGACGTCACTTATTTTTCTGTAGTATACTGCTGACAGATGAGTTCTTGAAAGCAAATGCTTCGAACAGCGTTAGCACAACTTATGTAAACAAGAATATTTTTGTGATCTGTTTTTTTAGAAACTAAAACTAGTACAAATAACTTAAAAAGGAAAACTTGAATAGTAACATTTTTTTAATGTAACTTGCCTGAACAGATCTGCACGGGTTGGAGTATCTTTGTGTAACAAGTTTACAATATGCTGTAAAATGTTTGATTATGAATAATTTTGATAAACCTTAATTTAAAATTCACGAAGTAATTCAATTAAATATTAAATTTTGTTGCATTGCATTTTATTTTAAAAGAGATTCTTTTTAGTAAATTATTGGTTCAAGATTAAAGTTTTTTATTTTGATCAAATATGATCAAACCTAACCACAGAAAGCTAACATCTTTAAGAGTAGAATTTTGATGCCAACTTTATATAGAAAATACCTTTTCACTATTTCGTTATGTATATTTGCGGGACACAAATAGTGTTCCACCTTTTTTTATTAACCTAACTATTATAATTTCTTACAGGAACAGCGTCTTATTTTATTAAGACAGGTTTTTGTCATCGAAGGCGATCTTTCTTTCTTTGGGTCTCCACGTCCGCCCTTAGAAATATGCCATGCCATTATCGTGAATAAGTCCGGACTTGGTGGCGCCTATTTGTCTGAGATTAAGTTTGACATACAAACAGATTTCGACTTACCCCCCCATTTCTCATAGCTCTACCCAAGGAATAGACCCTAGTTATGTCGGAAGACTTCGTTTCACTAGCGCCCAACGTCTAGAGTCAGATATAAATTAGAAAAATACGCTTCACTGGCGCCCATTCGAAAAATACGCTTCAACGTGAAAAATTTAACATGTTAAAATTGTTTGCTAATTATGTCATTGTTAGCCAAGCGTTGCGAATGTTAGTGAAATGCTACTTCAATGCAAACATAGGTCAAATGTTTCTAATATTTATTAAACGTTTCAATTATGGGTCGATTATATTAATTGTCGGTCAAATGTTACAAACGTTTAACATGTGTTTTAAATTATAGGAAAGTTTCTCAAATATCCAATAAGAGTATACGATTTTTATAAGCGTGCAGTCCATCATTAGTTAAATTTATATCAGTACAACTATTTTTATTAGTCAGGATTTCTTCCATAATTTATCAAGTTGTCCGATAAAATATATTGCGTGAAGATTCTTAATAAATTACTATTATCATACACAAGTTGTTCTATACATACCAACAATTTTATTTTCATAATGCTTAGCAAGCGTTTTTCGAATACTCGCAATAAAATCGTCACTGCCAATTCGTTGTCGCACATGAACCCTTACTACCTATAAAATATATTAATATTGTTGTATTTTCATAAATTTCTAAATACATACCGGTCCAGGTTTACCTTCAGAGAGCATAAAGTTGCCAAGCAATGCAAATCTTGTTTCGCTATTAGGTAACCTTTCTTGCACAAATGATCCATTCTCAGCATTAATTCGGGCAATCCTGGTATGTTGATCAACAACTCCATCGTCAATATTTATGTTAATAATACCCTAAAAGATATTTATCATATAATGTCCACAATCTAGCGAATTCATTACAAAATATTATGTATTAGCTAACAAACAGTATAAAAGTATAGACTGTTTTAGTTACTACCCCATTTACTGGGAAATGCAATGCGAATAATGAAATCAAGACTAAACAGAAAATATTTGGGGCGGGGGCGTGCATGCACGCGTATGCGCGCGCGCGTGGAAGTGAGAGAGCAGAAGTGCTACATGCACATGTGTTGTGTGTGTATTTAAGAATCTGATCATCAAATAATGTATAATTCCTTAACTTTCAATTTTTTTCTATTATAATGCATCTAGAGTAATGTGTATAGGTAAAGATGATTACTTATTTTATGTATCATTTAATTTTAATGATCAAATTTTGGTTTCAAGTTTGGTAGATGTACATATACAGAATGGTTGCTCGAATTTTTCCAAAAGTTCGTACAAGGGTTCTGTTCCGTCTTTAGGTAAATAATTTATAGCTAAATTTTATTTCATTGAGTTTGTTGGTTATTTTAAATTCGCCGCGTGTATATTTAAATTTAGAGTGGAATTTCCTTGGTTTACTGAAGCACCCGCTAAGCAGTGCCGTGAGTGATAAAGCTTTGTGTGTTATTTCGCATGTGCAACAAGTATCGATTGGAAAATCCACTAAACCAGGAGAGTCTCGTTTCGTCTGTCGACTACGCCGCATCGCTCGTTTACACGCTCAACATAATGGAGAATCGATCTGTTTTGACCAGTTCGCATCGCTATTGTACATGAACCGCTTGTTTGTAGAACACCGCTATTGTTTTTAAATGTGCTGCGATCCATCCGCCAAACAGAAGAGTAGATGATACATCGTTTTTTTGCATTGGCACAACTTCGTAAACAACCAGGTGAGTGTTTTATAGTAAACGCTTTGCTTTGATTTGATTAAAGACATTAATTATCTGTTGTTTGTAAACTATCAATTAAAATTTATACAGTCCACTATTCTCTCCTAATTAGTTATCGAAATTTACACCGCAATTATTTTACAGGTTCTTTGATTTATATTGAGTACAAATAGTAATGTTCAGTTACGCCAAATTCTGAGACTTTTTGAGATATCAGAAATTAAAGTTGTCGAACTCGTTGAGTTTATATATAAATTTCAATTCGATTTAGTAAATTGAAATATGGTCACTATTGGTATTGCTTTGATTTAAGTCTAAGACGATTTGAATCAAAATTAATATAAGTAAATTACTTGTGGTTACCCTATAGTTGTCTGCAGATATTATGTTTGTTTACGCTTACTACAACGGAAGTACACTCCCTGCGACGATAAAATATGATCGCCGCCTCCCATTTCACCACCTGCTATGCAATATAACATTTCAACAAATATTTTTCGCTGCACACTTCTAGCAGTTATATAAATATTTCGATTGAAGGGGAAGTTAGCCGTCCTGATGAGTCATTGCTAGTCTTGTAATGTATTGTAATCGATTCATCAATCAGTTCTAGAGTTCTGTAACGGGCCAAAAGAAGACGAGCAATTTAGCAACGTTGCATTAACATGGGTTGTGTTTGTACCACTACCAAAATCTGCTTCGTGTCGTCCGCATTTCGCGACTTTGGATCTATAGGTGTGGCTGATCGCAAATCTAAATCAAACATCAGAAAATTAGTTCTACACTGAAGCTTTTTTTTGATGCGGGATGGCGTAAACAATTCACGCAACGAAAACGTATGGAATGACAAAAACGCCCATACAACCAGTGATTGAAACACATTTTCTGCATCGTTTTTCGGTCAATGTACGGAGAGAACTAATCGGAAACACTTTAATTAGACCTCACATTTTTGACGGAGAACTAAATAGTGATACAGAGTATTTTTAGAGACGGACCTGTCAACTTTATTGGATGATGTGCCAGTTCCTAATCGCCAACGCATTGTTTTCATTCACGACGGCGCTTTGGCCCATATTGGACGTATCATTACAAATTTTATAAATTGAAATTATCAGAGTTGCGGAATTTAAAGAAATAGGCTGAAGCACTAAACTGCTCGTTCGCCAGATTTCACACTAGAGGACTTTTTGACTGAACTTATCTTAAATCCATGGTGAATGAAACATATAAACAAGTCGCAAGAAATGAATTAGTAGATAGAATTCAGAACGCGTTTTAACTTCTTCGCAATAATATGCAGAACTACGTTTGGGAACAAAAGCTGCGAAGGTGGCTAACGAGTTGCATCGAGGAGGATGACGAGCATATGAGCATCTTCAATTTTTCTTAATCGAAGCTACTGTGTCGACAACTTTATCGCCAGTATCTTATAAACGGTTCAGAATTTTTCAGAACCAAAGAGAGTCATTTGTATTACCCTAAGAACCCTTATACCTCGCGACCACCCTGTTTAGAACTAAGATTGTAGATATCTTTTTTTTCTCAAAGATTATATTCTTGTATTCTGATAAATATGGCACATTTACGTGATTCTTTTTTAATCTGTTGTTTTCAAGACAAATAATTTTCAGGATTTTAGAATCCAGCTATGTCTATCATTAACTGCACAGGTTGCTTAATATACAGGTTGTAGACCTTATCTTAGTATTAATTTTACATCGTGTGACTTTGATTTGAATTTTGCGACGTCTGCCCAATCTAAACAATTATAAATTAGGTTTTTCTGTAATAATGAAGCATTTCCACTTTTGAAAATAGGCAACTAACATTAATTACATTCTTTTTGGCAACCACCATGTTATGGTCTTTTAACATTTTTAATAAGTTTGGTGCTATATTTGCTAGATAGGAACACAGAAGCATGAATGTGGAGCATTGAGGTATGACTAACCTCTTTCCTCCTCAGCCTCCTCCTCTTCGTCCCTCCTCTGCCCTTAATCCTCATCCGTCTCCTCCTCCCTCCTCACTCCTACATCCTTTTCACAAAGGTTATAGATGGACTTATCTTGACTAGTTTTAACGTTACCGCTAAATTATAACTTCCATTAACTGGTATTCGGATTCGCTGTAGTTCATTCATTTAAACTAAGATCTTTACAAAATTTTTCGTCATTAATTGGTAACATCTAACTATAAAACTATAAAACTATAAAACATACAATATAATACATTACCATTCTGAACCGTCCTGCACCTTGAAGAAGTTCTATAATACTAGAACGAGTAAAATGGCTTGCGTGATTCAGTGAGCTAAAGAGCCGAACTATAGGTTTAACCAAATTAGTGGGGTCTTTAGTAAGGAATCAGACTAAGACAGGTCCCCGAAACAAGGCAGCAGATTTTTCGGTACTTAAAGTGGCAGAGACCATAGGGGTCGGGGTATGGCATTCTAAGACAGACTACTGCGATGTGGATGGCAACAGGAAACCACCACATTACCTCCCAGGTACAGAGCGTACATACATTGCTATTAATGATGATGAAATTCTCTGGGATAAAAAATTCTGGAGTTAAAATGGTCTCTCATTCGGATCTCCGGGAGGGCACTACTTCGAGGGATGTGATCCGAAAATGTAAAGAAGAGTCGTGAACATTCTGCAAACCAGAGCGTGGAATGTCAGAAGTATGAAGCAAGTAGGTAAGCTAGAGAACCTGAAACTCGAAATGGATAGGTTAGCACTAGACATAGTAGGAATCAGCGAAGTCCAATGGCCAGAGGCGGGGGATTTTTGGAGTGGAGACTTCAGGGTTATTCAAACAGGATCAGAGGAACGAATATGGGTGTGGGATAGTTATGCGAAAAAAGATAGGACGACGTGCAAAAAACTACTTACAAAAGAACGAAAGAGTACTCATGGTTAGATTTTAGTCTAAACCGGTAAATACAGTAAAAATACAAGTATACATGCCCACCTCTAACCACAGTGAGGAAGAGGTAGAGTCGATCTACGAAGATATCAAAGACATACTAAGATACGTAAAAGAACATGAAAATTTAATAATTACAGGGGATTTTAATGTAGTGGAAGGTGAGGGTAGGGAAGGTGCATTAGTAGGCATATTTGGTATAGGCACGAGGAATGACAGGGAAAATAGGCTGGCAGAATTTCGCGACAAGAACAATTTAACCATCACAAACACATTATTTCAATATCACACTAGAAGACGATAGGCGTGGAAGATGCCGGAGACATAGGAAGATATCAAATAGATTATATGAATGTTAGACAACGATTTAGGAATCAAGTAAAAGACTGTAGAAACTACCCAGAAGCAGATATAGACACTCACCACAACATCGTCATTATGAAGGCCGCTCATAAATTTAAAAATTTGAAAAAAGGAACCGAAAAAGGCATTTTGACTTTGAGAAACTATAAGATAAAGATATTCGCGTAAGATTTAAAAAAAATCAAATGAATTGCTGAAAGAAATCGGGAAAATTTCTTATACTAAGGAAGTAGAAACTAAATGAAATAACACTAAATCCAGCTTAGACCTAGCGGCTAGAAATATTCTGTGATATTTACAAAAAGAAAATATGAAATCATGGATAACTAAGGATATCCTGAATCTAATAGAAGAAAGACGAAAAAACAGAAATAGATTAAATGAAACAGGAAAATAGAGATACAAAGCCATAAATTGGAAAATTATTCGCAAATGCAGGAAAGCTAAAGAACAATGGATTGACGAAAAGTGCACAGAGGTACAAACTAAGACGGAAATAGGAAAGACAAGCAAAGCATACAAACTAATTAGAATTAATTTTAGGTATATAAAGTTGCATAGGAAAAATATAAGAGACGCAGAAGCAAACGTCATTATAGAAAATGTAGAGAAAGTGGATAGATGGCAAAAATATATAGGAATTTATATGCAGGAGAGGAACTACCAGCATTAGAACAAGAATCAGACTTTGAAAAAGTTAATTGGGATATCCTATTGTTGACTATATCACCATGCCCGTGCTGAACACAGAACAAACTAAGAATCGCGAGAATTTCTCACTCATTTTTTGTAGTACCCAAAAATCAGCACGCTCATTGGTCAAACTAAATTTGGACATTCTTTTACATTAGAAAATTGATGCACACAATTTTCATTGGTTAAAGACATCATTAACGTTTTTCAACACAGGAAGCATAGGAAATGGAAGTGTATAAATATAATTGCAAATTCTTCGAAAGACATTCGTTAGTACTCACCATAGCCTAAGGAATCATCTTGCAGTGTTCCCCATAGCCTGCAAAACCTTCAGCGAACAGCGCTCTCCATAACCTGTTAATACTACAACACGCAGTGATCCCCATAGCCTGTGTATTCTTCGACAGTGACGTTGTCCGCCGCCGTACCTGAAGCACGTCACTATAATTCATCGTTAAAATCAAATAAACTACGTATGGGTGGTAAACATCGTTCCATGCACCAGGCCAACCGGAAGCAGACACAAAACGCTCTTCAACGTGCGCTCGTTCAATTCTACCGCACCCAAAGTTTCTGTCGCCTCTGCAACCATCGCCGAACCATCTGTGGCAAGAACGTTCCCACCGCCCCACAACAAGTACATCCCGACAAATTGCTTATTGTAATGTCACCGACTGCATCTGTCAAGTCTACCTCTGGGAAAACACCTCCGTAGAGTTCAACGGCGACGCACTCGACGAGGCCTAAGGCACCACTTCCACGACGGCCACCGAAGGGTACAGAAGATCACCAAAGAAACCTGGCTTCTCAAAACTGTAAATATTTTCAATTATTGCTGTCCAAGTTCTTACTGGGCCGCACAAATAGATTCCGAAGCCTTCCGAAGAGTTCCGAAGAAAACCGAAGACTTCTGAACCCGCTATACTTGTATTCATTATCAACTAGTAGTTTTTAATTTTCATATCATAATTCTTTGTAATTTAACGTTGTCCCACAAGTAAAACACGAAGCCGTCCAAAAAGTTCCAAAGACCGCCGAAGACGTCTGGACCTCTTCAAACTGTAAATCGTTTCTAACTACCGTTATTCAAGTTCCTACTCGGCCTTACAGGCAAATTCCGAAGCCTCCCGAAGACCTCCAAAGACTACCGAAGCCTTTTACACCGATTTTAAGCTGTATATACATTCACTCAATAAGTGTTAATGTTTATTTTAGTTCCACAAGCAACCACGAAGCCTTCAAAAGAATTCCGAAGATTACCGAAGACTTCAGAACAGCTTCAAACTATTAAAATCATTCAATTTTAACTATTTTACTTTTATTTTTATGTATTTTTGTTTATACTTATTAAACAAATAATCAAGCCAAGCCTACGTGCTTTCAGACGCCGCCCAGTCGAACGATAACACTATACCTAGAGCTGAGTTTCAATTAGCATTAAAACGTCTGAAAAATGGTAAGGCACCTGATACAGTTAAGGTGCAAGTAGAAACTCTAAAAGCTGCTGGACAAGCAGTAACAGATTATCTCTTCCAACTTGTAAGCTGTATGTATGAGACAGGCGAGATACCAAAAGATTTCAAACGTAGAGTCATAGTCACTATACCAAAAAACAGAAACTCAGATAGATCTGAAAATTTTCGAACAATAAGTTTGACAGCATATGCGTCAAAAACACTAACTAAATTGTACAAAGCCGAATGGAAAAACGAGCTAAAGAAGTACTAGGAGGAGATTAATTTGGGTTTAGGCGAAACAGGGTAACACGGGAGGCTCTTTTAGTTCTGAGGGTGATAATAGAAAACAATAGAAAAAGGCAGGTGTATGTATATAGGGTTTGTAGATCTGGAAAAAGCATTCGACAATGTAAGTGGAAAAATATGTTCGAAATACTCAAAGACATACTAAGATACGTAAAAGAACATGAAAATTTAATAATTACAGGGGATTTTAATGTAGTGGAAGGTGAGGGTAGGGAAGGTGCATTAGTAGGCATATTTGGTATAGGCACGAGGAATGACAGGGAAAATAGGCTGGCAGAATTTCGCGACAAGAACAATTTAACCATCACAAACACATTATTTCAATATCACACTAGAAGACGATAGGCGTGGAAGATGCCGGAGACATAGGAAGATATCAAATAGATTATATGAATGTTAGACAACGATTTAGGAATCAAGTAAAAGACTGTAGAAACTACCCAGAAGCAGATATAGACACTCACCACAACATCGTAATTATGAAGGCCGCTCATAAATTTAAAAATTTGAAAAAAGGAACCGAAAAAGGCATTTTGACTTTGAGAAACTATAAGATAAAGATATTCGCGTAAGATTTAAAAAAAATCAAATGAATTGCTGAAAGAAATCGGGAAAATTTCTTATACTAAGGAAGTAGAAACTAAATGAAATAACACTAAATCCAGCTTAGACCTAGCGGCTAGAAATATTCTGTGATATTTACAAAAAAGAAAATATGAAATCATGGATAACTAAGGATATCCTGAATCTAATAGAAGAAAGACGAAAAAACAGAAATAGATTAAATGAAACAGGAAAATAGAGATACAAAGCCATAAATTGGAAAATTATTCGCAAATGCAGGAAAGCTAAAGAACAATGGATTGACGAAAAGTGCACAGAGGTACAAACTAAGACGGAAATAGGAAAGACAAGCAAAGCATACAAACTAATTAGAATTAATTTTAGGTATATAAAGTTGCATAGGAAAAATATAAGAGACGCAGAAGGAAACGTCATTATAGAAAATGTAGAGAAAGTGGATAGATGGCAAAAATATATAGGGAATTTATATGCAGGAGAGGAACTACCAGCATTAGAACAAGAATCAGACTTTGAAAAAAGTTAATTGGGATATCCTATTGTTGACTATATCACCATGCCCGTGCTGAACACAGAACAAACTAAGAATCGCGAGAATTTCTCACTCATTTTTTGTAGTACCCAAAAATCAGCACGCTCATTGGTCAAACTAAATTTGGACATTCTTTTACATTAGAAAATTGATGCACACAATTTTCATTGGTTAAAGACATCATTAACGTTTTTCAACACAGGAAGCATAGGAAATGGAAGTGTATAAATATAATTGCAAATTCTTCGAAAGACATTCGTTAGTGCTCACCATAGCCTAAGGAATCATCTTGCATAGCCTGCAAAACCTTCAGCGAACAGCGCTCTCCATAACCTGTTAATACTACAACACGCAGTGATCCCCATAGCCTGTGTATTCTTCGACAGCGACGTTGTCCGCCGCCGTACCTGGGCACGCCACTATAATTCGTCGTTAAAATCAAATAAACTACGTATGGGTGGTAAACATCGGTCCATGCACCAGGCCAACCGGAAGCAGGCACAGAACGCTCTTCAACGTGCGCTCGTTCAATTCTACCGCACCCAAAGTTTCTGTCGTCTCTGCCACCATCGCCAAACCATCTGTGGCAAGAACGTCCCACCCACCGCCACACAACAAGTACATCCCGACAAGTTGCTGATTGTAATGTCACCGACTGCATTTGTCAAGTCTACCTCTGGGAAA
The DNA here is from genome assembly GCA_036346225.1 of Platerodrilus igneus. NCBI lineage: Eukaryota > Metazoa > Arthropoda > Insecta > Coleoptera > Lycidae > Platerodrilus > Platerodrilus igneus. The sequence continues at coordinate 1,117,852 of JARFIW010001286.1, forward strand.
ACACCTCCGTAGAGTTCAACGGCGACACACTCGACGAGGCCTAGGGCACCACTTTCCACGACGGCCACCGAAAGGGTACAGAAGATCACCGAAGAAACCTGGCTTCTCAAAACTGTAAATATTTTCAATTATTGCTGTCCAAGTTCTTACTGGGCCGCACAAATAGATTCCGAAGCCTTCCGAAGAGTTCCGAAGAAAACCGAAGACTTCTGAACCCGCTATACTTGTATTCATTATCAACTAGTAGTTTTAATTTTCATATATAATTCTTTGTAACTTTAACGTTGTCTCATAAGTAAAACACGAAGCCTTCCGAACAGTTCCGATGACCGCCAAAGACGTCTGGACCACTTCAAACTGTAAATATTTTCTAACTACCGTTATTCAAGTTCCTACTCGGCCTCACAAGCAAATTCCGAAGCCTCCCGAACACCTCCAAAGACTACCAAAGCCTTTTACACCGATTTTAAGCTGTATATACATTCACTCAATAAGTGTTAATGTTTATTTTGGTTCCACAAGTAACCATAAAGCCATCCGAAGAATTCCAAAGATTACCGAAGACTTCAGAACCGCTTAAAACTATTAATATCATTCAATTTTAACTATTTCACATTTATTTTATGTATTTATGAAACATAATTATTTTGTTTATACTTATTAAACAAATAATAAAGCCAAGCATACATGCTTTCAGACGCCGCCCACGTCGAACGATAACACTATACCTAGAGTTGAGTTTGAATTAGCATTAAAATCGGCACCTGATACAGATAAGGTGCAAGTAGAAACTCTAAAAGCTGCTGAACAAGCAGTAACAGATTATCTCTTCCAACTTGTAAGCTGTATGTATGAGACAGGCGAGATACCCAAAGATTTCAAACGTAGCGTCATAGTCACTATACCAAAAACAGAAGCTCAGATAGATCTGAAAATTTTCGAACAATAAGTTTGACAGCATATGCGTCAAAAACACTAACTAAATTGTACAAAGACAAATGGAAAAACGAGCTAAAGAAGTACTAGGAGGAGATTAATTTGGGTTTAGGCGAAACAGGGTAACACGGGAGGCTCTTTTAGTTCTGAGGGTGATAATAGAGAAAACAATAGAAAAAAGGCAAGTGTGTATGTATATAGGGTTTGTAGATCTGGAAAAAGCATTCGACAATGTTAAGTGGAAAAAAAATGTTCGAAATACTCAAAAAAATTGGAATGAGTTTTAGGAATAGACGGATAGTACATAGTTTATGCAAGGAGTAAACAGCGGTAATAGAATTAAAGCAGCAACGTAGAGAAGTAAATATTAGGAAAGGAATGAAGCAGGAATGTGCCCTACCCCATTAACTTGTACATCGAAGAGGCAATGAATACTGTCAAATGCAAGAAAACATTTAGAATTATTATGCAAGGACAAAAGATTGATATGCTTAGATTTGCAGATGATATAGCAGTATTAGAATCTAGCAAAAAAGAGTTGGAAGCTGCTCTTAATGAAATGGAAACAGTTCTAACAGAGAGATACGGTATGAAAATTAACAAAAATAAAACTAAAGCATTAGTATGCAAAGGAGGGGAAAATAAATTAAAAACTAGAATACAAATAAGTAATGAGAACTTACAAGAGGTTAAGGATTTCTGCTACCTAGGAAGCCAAATAACGCAAGATGGTAAGAGTGCGAAAGGTTGGCACAAGGTCGTGCTTCATTTAACAAGAAAAAGCAATTACTGTGTTCAAAGACAACAAACATAGACATAAGGAAAAGATTGCTTAAAACATATGTGTGGAGCACAACACTGTACGGTTGTGAAACTTGGACAGTAGGAGAAGAGGACAAGAAAAAGATAGAAGCCTTTGAAATGTGGTGCTACAGACGTATGATGATGATATCATGGACAGACAAAGTTAAGATTAAAGAGTACTAGAAATGGTAGGAGAAGAAAGAAGTATGTGAAAAACAGTAAAAAGTAGGAGAGATAAGATAATAGACCACATACTAAGCCATGAGAGAATAGTGCGGAATATATAAGAAGAAAGAGAGGTCGATGTTGACCTAGGTTAGACTATTGCAAACAGATAGTAAAAGATGTAGGCTGTGTGAATTTCAAGGAAATGTGCAGGCTTGCTCAGAATAGAAATCAATGGAGGTACGCATCCAACAAATTCCAAGATGGAAAACCTAATGACGAAAAAACAACTGTACTTAAACCTGATGTTATTATAAGCAACTACAGATATTGGTTTTGCAATAACCTGTTAATACTACAACACGCAGTGATCCCCATAGCCTGTGTATTCTTCGACAGCGACGTTGTCCGCCGCCGTACCTGGGCACGCCACTATAATTCGTCGTTAAAATCAAATAAACTACGTATGGGTGGTAAACATCGGTCCATGCACCAGGCCAACCGGAAGCAGGCACAGAACGCTCTTCAACGTGCGCTCGTTCAATTCTACCGCACCCAAAGTTTCTGTCGTCTCTGCCACCATCGCCAAACCATCTGTGGCAAGAACGTCCCACCCACCGCCACACAACAAGTACATCCCGACAAGTTGCTGATTGTAATGTCACCGACTGCATTTGTCAAGTCTACCTCTGGGAAAACACCTCCGTAGAGTTCAACGGCGACACACTCGACGAGGCCTAGGGCACCATTTCCACGACGGCCACCAAAGGGTACAGAAGATCACCGAAGAAACCTGGCTTCTCAAAACTGTAAATATTTTCAATTATTGCTGTCCAAGTTCTTACTGGGCCGCACAAATAGATTCCGAAGCCTTCCGAAGAGTTCCGAAGAAAACCGAAGACTTCTGAACCCGCTATACTTGTATTCATTATCAACTAGTAGTTTTTAATTTTCATATATAATTCTTTGTAACTTAACGTTGTCTCATAAGTAAAACACGAAGCCTTCCGAACAGTTCCGATGACCGCCAAAGACGTCTGGACCACTTCAAACTGTAAATATTTTCTAACTACCGTTATTCAAGTTCCTACTCGGCCTCACAAGCAAATTCCGAAGCCTCCCGAACACCTCCGAAAACTACCAAAGCCTTTTACACCGCCTTTAAGCTGTATATACATTCACTCAATAAGTGTTAATGTTTATTTTGGTTCCACAAGTAACCATAAAGCCATCCGAAGAATTCCAAAGATTACCGAAGACTTCAGAACCGCTTAAAACTATTAATATCATTCAATTTTAACTATTTCACATTTATTTTTATGTATTTATGAAACATAATTATTTTTGTTTATACTTATTAAACAAATAATAAAGCCAAGCATACATGCTTTCAGACGCCGCCCACTCGTACGATAACACTATACCTAGAGTTGAGTTTGAATTAGCATTAAAACGGCACCTGATACAGATAAGGTGCAAGTAGAAACTCTAAAAGCTGCTGAACAAGCAGTAACAGATTATCTCTTCCAACTTGTAAGCTGTATGTATGAGACAGGCGAGATACCCAAAGATTTCAAACGTAGCGTCATAGTCACTATACCAAAAAAACAGAAGCTCGGATAGATCTGAAAATTTTCGAACAATAAGTATGACAGCACATGCGTCAAAAACACTAACTAAATTGTACAAAGACAAATGGAAAAACGAGCTAAGGAAGTACTAGGAGGAGATTAATTTGGGTTTAGGCGAAACAGGGGAACACGGGAGGCTATTTTAGTTCTGAGGGTGATAATAGAGAAAACAATAGAAAAAGGCGAGCGTGTATGTATATAGGGTTTGTAGATCTGGAAAAAGCATTCGACAATGTATAGTGGAAAAATATGTTCGAAATACTCAAAAAGATTGGAATGAGTTTTAGGGATAGACGGATAGTACATAGTTTATACAAGGAGTAAACAGCGGTAATAGAATTAAAGCAGCAACGTAGAGAAGTAAATATTAGGAAAGGAGTGAGGCAGGGATGTGCCCTACCCCATTAACTTGTACATCGAAGAGGCAATGAATACTGTCAAATGCAAGAAGACATTTGGAATTATTATGCAAGAACAAAAGATTTATATGCTTAGATTTGCAGATGATATAGCAGTATTAGTATCTAGCAATAAAGAGTTGGAAGCTGCTCTTAATGAAATGGAAACAGTTCTAACAGAAAAATACGGTATGAAAATTAACAAAAATAAAACTAAAGCATTAGTATGTAAAGGAGGGGAAAATAAATTAAAAACTAGAATACAAATAAGTAATGAGAACTTACAAGAGGTTAAGGATTTCTGCTGCCTAGGAAGCCAAATAACGCAAAATGGAAAGAGTGCGAAAGGTTAGCACAAGGTCGTGCTTCATTTAACAAGAGAAAGTAATTACTGTGTTCAAAGACAACAAACATAGAAATTGATTTTGAAAGATTGCTTAAAAGATATGTGTGGAGCACAACACTGTACGGTTGTGAAACCTGGACAGTAGGAGAAGCGGACAGAAAAAAGATAGAAGCCTTTGAAATGTGGTGCTACAGATGTATGATGATGATATCATGGACAGACAAAGTTAAGATTAAAGAGTACTAGAAATGGTAGGGGAAGAAAGAAGTATGTGAAAAACAGTAAAAAGTAGGAGAGATAAGATGATAAGACCACATACTAAGCCATGAGAGAATAGTGCGGAATATATTAGAAGCAGCGATATGAAGAAAGAGAGGTAGATGTAGACCTAGGTTAGACTATTGCACACAGATAGTAAAAGATGTAGGCTGTGTGAATTTCAAGGAAATGTGCAGGCTTGCTCAGAATAGAAATCAATGGAGGTACGCATCCAACAAATTCCAAGATGGAAAACCTAATGACGAAAAAAACAACTGTACTTAAACCTGATGGTTATTATAAGCAACTACAGATATTGGTTTTGCAATACTCTCAACTAATGTTAATTGTGCGAAAGGATCTACTGGAAAACTATTAATTCAGTAAATGTCTAATTGTTGGGGGATCCTTAGAAGCCACAGGCTGCTTAATCCCCTTCACATACCACTGAATTTTGGTGAAATAGAGCATACAATTAGGAAACAACAGAAGGGAAACCGAGCTGTACATAGGCTGTGAGAATTTTAGGCAACGGTGTAGGCTAGCTAAGAATAGAAACAAGTGAAGATACGCGTCCAACCAGTTTCAAGACGGAAAACCTAATGACAAAAAATAATTGCACTTAAATCTGATGATTATTATAAACTACAGGTGTTGGTTCTGAAATATTCTTAACTAAGGTTGATTGTGTGAAAGGATATGTTGGAAAACTATTAATTCGGCAAATATTCAAGTGTTGGAGGGATCTTGGTGGCCGCAGGCTGCTAACTCCTTCACATACTACTCAATATCGTGGAAATAGGGTATATATTTATAAACAATAGAAAAGGAACCGAACTGCATTTAACAAGAACAAACTGCGATTATGTCCGAAGACAACAAACATCGTAACAAGAAGAAACTTGTTGAAAGCATGTGTTTGTAACACAGCACAGTGTGTCTATGAAATAGGGGCAGTAGGAGAAGCAGACAGAAAAACGGTAGAAGCCTTTTGGAATGTTATGCTTCAGATGTATGAGGATGATAGCATGAACAGACCAAGTTAATAACAAAGAGGTTTTAGAAATAGTAAGGGAATAAAGATATCTTTTGAAAAAAATAGGAGAAATAGAAGGGTGGAATACGTTCTAACGCATTTTTGGGGAGTAATGCGGGCTATATTGCAAGCAGAGATAGGAAAAGAGGAGGTAGAGATAGACCTAGATCAGACTAGTGTACACAGATAGTGAAAGATGCAGACTATGTAAATTTCAGTGAAATGTGCAGGTTAGCACAGAATAGGAAACTGAAGGTAGGCGTCGAACCAGTTCCAGGACTAAAGACCTAATGATAGTACATTTGCTCATACACACAAAACACAATAATTTCTTTATTTTCTATTCAAATTATTAATTTAGATCTATAATTATGCACCCTACCCTTTTCACGGTGGTACCAAAAGGGCAGTTGCATGATAGGGCGTGGATTACTCTCTGGCACAGCCAACATCAACCCTACGGGTCACGTTGAGAAGCAAAAGAGTAGAATATCATCAGTGGTTCGATTTTAAACCTATTTACAGTTTCGGATTCTGTGTAAAATTCTAGACCAATTTGATGTATCGCATGGCTAAACAATTTATAAGGACGGTTGGAAATCGCTACCAGCAAAAAAAATCTTAAAATAAGGGTAGCTCCCTGGAGGATGATGCAATCTAAAAAATTCCTAGAGATTCGGGTAGCTGAAAAAATCTAATATTAATTGATACCAAACAAGATATATTTATCTCGAAAGATGAGCTAAACAAGATAGAAAGTTTCGTATGACATTAAAAGCGAGTAGTGGTACGGTGGCGGTATGCTCGCTAGAAGGTATGTGTGTAAAACGGTAAGGGGTGGTCCTAGTTCAAATCTGTTTACAGATTCGGATTGTGCGTAAAATTCTAGACTAATTTGACGTATCGCATGGCTAAAAAATTTATGCGGACGGGCAAAAATCGCTACCAGCAAAAAATCTTAAAATGAGGGTAGCTCCCTGGGAGATGATGCTATCTGAAAAATTCCTAGAAATTCAGGTAGCTAAGAAAATTCTAATAGTAATTGATACCAAACAAGGTACATTTATCTCGTGGGTGGAAATGGCAAGTCGAAGAAAACTATTTGGTTCAGAATGTTAGCGGTAAAAAATCTTAAAACTGGTGTAGCTCCCTGGGGAATGATGCTATCTAAAAAATTTTTAGAAATTCAAGTAGCTGAGAAAAATCTAATATTAATTGATACCAAACAATAAGATTTATCTCGTGGGTGGAAATGTGGAGAAAGATTTATCTCGCGGGTGGAAAAAAAGGCTGGTGTGACGTAATCAAAATGGTTGATGTGGGGGTGTCCGAGCAAGGAGGAGAGCAAGGAGGAAGCAAGGAGGAAAATCCATCTCCTCAAATCCTCCTTATGGGAATTTACATGTAAATTTGGTCCAGATGAGTGAGGAAATGAGGGAAGCTGGAGGAAATGAGGCGGCAGTAGCCCCAAAAACTACATACTCATAAACATTTCAAATAAACAGAGTGCTTAAGTAATTTAAACAAAAAAATTTTAAACGTAATTTAGGAAATTTCGTACTTCATTTTCGTCATTAATGTCTTATCCATAAAGCAAATAACACCAAGAAAAACACACAACTAAACATACTTGAACTTAAGGTAATATATGTCAGGTAAACTTTTGTAAATTAAGCAACCTACAAGGTATTGAGTGAACTTTACTGCTCATCCATAAAACCCTGAAACAATTTTCTAATGGCCGTATGAGTCCATCGAAAACCAATTTATTTCTCAAGTCATTACTACCATCCCTAGGTTATATGACAGGCTACATCAAGAGAAACAGCAACAGAACACTTCTTGAACTGTTCTATAAAATTATATTTTGCAAAATTAAATATTTGAAGAAACATTTATACTTTGGTTAACACCGAGTATTGAAATATAAACACAATATTATTTTAAAGTCAACTGTAACTAGTTTCAATTAGTACGAGTACTTACCTCGCAATTAGTACCTGCATGAAGGTAGGGTCCAGCGCCAGCACCTATTATAAACGCTGAACCTGCATCTGCTAATCGCGGTAAGTCACGCAAATCATAAACTTTAGTACGGTTCACAAGAGGTACTAAATATGGAGGACCTCCTACTTCAACAAGTCGCACTTTTCCATTTAAACCTGAAACAATAGTTACCCAGAAGCTTTAGCAAGTAATAGTGTTAAAAAATATCTTAAGTTCAAATAGCAAATTTATTTTTGTAAAATTACGTCAGTTAATCAAATCTGTAGTTCCTCTGTGAAGATGATATTGTTGTATATTTATTAACTGCAATCATGTTCAACTTAATGTAGATATACAACATGAAGGTTCAAACTACCCGTACATCCCTTTTATTTTGAAAATAGAACATTTTACAGAAAATGTTTTAGACGAAATTTGTATGGCTTCGAGGGTAACATGAGATAGTATCCTTAGTTTGACGTTGAAAAATTACTTGATCGTCACGTGAAGGTCATGTTGAATTTCTTCAAATGAACCCACCATTTTTCATTACACGTTCTTGTAGTTTATCTCGAGAGCTTTTCAAAGTACTAAAATAAAAAAAAATTTATTTAGTACTTTTGAGTCATGAGGCTCCAAAGCAGTGGACGTAGTATAAATTTGTTCCATTTGGAGTGTTGGTTTAACGTGAGTAATCCCCTTGCCTCTCACGTGGGTGCGCACTTGCGTGCGTGCATGCCTAAGTGTGCGTGTGCGTTTGCGGCGTGTGCGCGAGCGTGCTTGCGTGCGGGCGTACGTGCGCGCGCGCGCGTGCGTGTCCGTATTTAAGTAGTGTTCAATGCAAACGTCTACTCTGTTTTAAAAAGAATTGGTTGATTGAAGAATTTCATCGCTATTTAAAGATCGAATTGCTCCTGTTATTCTGGTAATCATATCATTCCGTGTAATTGGGCGGTCACGGTATACTATGTCTTTTACCCTTCCTCATAAATAATAATCCAGAACAGTGAGGTCCGGTCCTGTGAGATCGCACCGGTAAACAGAGCTGGCGGCTGCTGTTCGGTATCACGGATTTCTCCCCTTCTACTTATTGCTGTTGTTTTGTTGATCGGGGTCACTCCAAAGTCAACGCTATGGGTCATTTAAACCCATTCTTAATTTTAGTTCTTAAATTTTATCTACGTTTTATTAATTTTGGTGTCCAATTAATTCGAAGCACGTACATTTGCAGTACCTTCGGATGGCGTATTGGGGACGTGGCCGCAAGTGTATCGGCCCCTTCCTACATTATACTGTAAACAACGGTGTACTACGTATATTTAGAAGCACTAAGTCAATCATGTGCTTTGTTATTGAAATGAATTATTTCCATAGGTAATGGTGAACGTAATTTGTATTAACTTTGTTTACATTCTTAGGACAATAAATTTCTTTAACCAATTTGTGATGTTCAACTTGGGGGTTAATTTATAAGGGGCTTATGTTTTGTTGAAAAATAATTTTTTGATTTCTGCAGACAGTGAACGTAGTAAAAGTTCTAAGTAATTTGTAAAACGTTTTGCAAATATTGTAAGTCGTTTTCAATTTTTGATAAGTGTCTTCGATTTATTTTGATCAATTCTGGAGAATTGGCTTCAAGAACTACATTCAAATACTACTTTAAGATACTACTTTCAGATTTTTACTTCTGATTTATACGCGGATTAGATATAATTTAAAGTCTGAATTCCGAGTTTAGAATATTGATTAAATCTTTTTGGAATAATTTTGGTAATAATCGAAAGATGGCGGAGAATCGTCTCTGAAGATTTTCAAAATATCAGGCCAAGATTAAATTACTTGAGTAATCAAAAATAGGAAGTTTCTTACAAGAAGGAAGAATATTAAGGTCAGAATAGCTAATCAGTGTTGTGCATTATTGGCCAAATTCCATACTGTAGCGGGCTACTAGTACCGTGTTTCACTAATTTAAAACAAGTAATAACAAAAGTCTTTATTACTCACTGTTCACAAGTCTAATTAACATTATATGCCTTATTTATAGATGTTTTCAGTCCAATTACAGTAAAGCACCATCACACTAATGAATTTACAAGCACTAATATGTTCTTAAACTAAATTCTTAACCATAGGTCCATTAATAACACTAACACTACTATTTATTTATTACACTTTTGTCTATTTATGTATTCTACAAGCTGTCTCTATAATAGACACGTTCACATAATATAAATTTATGTTTACTCTTGCACTTCTAAAAGCTTAACTATTTAACTTTACCCGAAATAATTTATATTCGACATTCTGATATAGACTAAACTATTACATTTATTAGCGGTCTTATATATACCCTGAATTAAAAGGATGATTCATTCTCCAGTAGTATATACGTTGCTTACGGCGATTGTGTTTGACGGGTTTCCTAATAGGAGCTCGTAACACTGTCCCCTCTTTAAAACCGTTACGTCTCGTAACTTTAACTACATTTTGACGCCAATTCGATGACTGATGACGGTATCAGCAGCTATCTCCTCTGGTGCATCCACCACGTCGTTGGAAATAACAGTCACCACTCTTTTCTTGGTCTTGGTAGGCAACCGGTTAATAACAACACACAAGGGCTTGGACGTTGGTTCCCTGGAAAACTACTTCTAGCATATTTCGTACTATCCTCCAATCTAAGCAATCCAGTCCACAGCCGAGCTTGGGCACCGCTAGTCTCGTTACTCCATTTTCCATCATCTGAGCTTTAAGATTCGGCAAAGACTACCATAGATGTCCATAACTAGGTCTCTGCCATGAAGAATTTTTGGTGACCAGATAGTAAACATAACGATTTTTATCCTGAAGAACCAAAGCTTTTGCTACATTTGGCTGCTGTTTCACTAATTCATCCACGCATGCAAACTTTTTCTTAAAAACAACAGCTATTCCTCTTGACATTTCCAAATCTTGAGCTACGCGATGTGCAAGGGAATACTTTTCTGGTGCTCTAACAGATCTTGCTGTTTTTCAGCAACAACGCCAAAGCTCCCCTTAGCCGAACCACCATACGTCGCCATAAAACTTTCAAAATCTACATTTGGCTCATGATTAATAACTCGTCGAACACCATTCTCATTCAAACCTTCCTGGTTGTTGCCAGCGTAAGATGTTAAACGGTCAAAGTGTACCACTTTCGGTTTACCACCGGGAGATCTTCTGACGCGGTACACTACATCATTAATCCTTTTCATCACTTCGTACGGGCCTTCCCATTGTCTTTGTAATTTTGGCGACAACCCCCATTTTCTTTGTGGATTATATAACCACACCAAATCTCCAGGTTGATAACCACCTTCTTGAGCTCTCGTGTCATATTGTGATTTCATTCGATCGCCTGCTGTCTGGATATTCTTTCGAACGTTTTTGTGAATGCTATTTGATCTTTCACAAAGCTTACTAACGTAATCTTCACCTGCGATCTCTTCTCCAGGTTTAAATCCAAGCTGAAGATCATATGGTAGCCGCAATTCACGTCTTAACATCACGCAAGCGGGACAGTATCTTGTGCTATCATGTACCGAAGATCGGTACGCCAGTAGGAACAAATGTAAATATTGATCCCAGTCTCGTTGATGTTCAGAGACAACTTCGGCTAGGTACTTTTGTAACGTCCTGTTCATTCTTTCAACCATTCCATCCGATTGAGGATGAAGTGGCGTGGTTCTGGTGTTCCTGATTCCAAGATGCTTGTAGACGTTTTGAAAAACGCTGATTCGAAGTTCCGACCTTGATCGGAGTGTAACTCCAACGGAACTCCAAAGCGACAAAACAACTCCCTCACTAGTACATCTGCAACCGTCTCGGCTTCTTGGCTCGGTATAGCATATGCCTACGGCCTTTTAGTAAAATAATCCATTGCAACCAAGATGTAATTATTTCCTTTCTTTAATTCAGGAAACGGACCAGGTATATCAATGGCCACCCTCTCAAAAGAATTCCCCACGTTATACTGTCTCATTGGGGCTTTCCGTTTTGTGACTGGGCCATTTGCAGAGGCACATAACTCACATTTCCGGCACCACTCCTTCACATCTTCTTTGCAGTTCACCCAATAGAATCTTTCTCTCACTATTTCGAGAGTTCTTTTCACGCCAAAGTGCCCTCCGGAAATACCATCGTGCAAGTGCTGCGACACTTCCGGCACTCTGCTTTTCAGCACAATCACTTGAAGTCTCTCAGTGCTATCTTCACATTCTAGGCGTGGTTTCAAGATTCTGTTTTTAATCACCAAGGAGTCTCACTGTACCCAGTATGCCTTCAAATACTCCCTGTATGTTTGTTGTGGTTTGTTTAGCATTCTTCTTAATCTTCTTTGGGAATGAAACCACTCATAGTTTTTAAAATCCATTTTATTTACGTTTCGATCCATGGATCGTTGTCAAAATAATAAAAACTTCAAGTTTGACATTTATGACATAAATTGAAGGTGACTTTGCTTTATTGAAATATTTGGTTTGAGTACAATAAGCAAAAATTTTTAAAGTTTAAAAGAATGATCGTCTTCAATTTGTGTTGCGACCTGGGATCGTAGATAGCCAATACGCTTAACGTGAAATCAGCTGATTAATTTTTATTGGTGAATTTTATATAAATTTAATAATTTGGAAAACATTTTTTAACATGTTTCTATTTATACAATTGAGAGGATGGTTATTAAAGCAGTGTGCGATTGTGTTACCGTAAGGCATAAGCAGTCGTTTTTTTATATTTATTTTGAGGGGGAAAAACCATTATGATTTAGGCTACCTCTTTGGTAGATTTTAACATGGTTCTGAGGCGACCCTATGGCGGGTTTACACTTGTCAGATACCAATGTTGTTCTATGAAGATTGTATATAGTTCTGAGGTGACCCTAAGACGGGTTACACTTGTCAGATACCAATACTGTTCAACGGATATTGTATATGGTTTTGAGATAACCCTATTGCGGGTTCACACTTGTCAGATGCTAATGCTGTTTTACAGGGTTTGTTGATATGCTTATTGTTATGTAATTAATTATTGTATGTAGAAATAAAAATCATGTATGTAGGCTGTATTTCATGTTAATATCGCAAGGAAAACCCAGGAAAAACTTGCAATGCTACCTAGATATTGTGGGCATTTGACTTTCATTTGTTATTTCTTTTAGTAATGGAATCCATTGTTTACTGAAAGTCACGGATTCGTTTGCAACGCAGTTATTTTTGTGTAGGGTAATATAAGCAGCTTCTTTGATTTTGCGTTTTTGGTTGTTTTCTTCTTTGTCGATAATTTTTGCGTCCTCCCATTTTATTTTATGACTGGAGTCCCTGCATGTTGGCAAATCATAGATTTTTCAAATTTTCTATTTTTTATATATGATTTATGTTCTTTTAATCGAACTTCAAATGGTCTGGAACTTTCGCCTATATAAAACTTGTTACATTCGCACGGTATTTTGTAGATGCAGTTTTTGAACTTTGTATTGCGTTTTGGGTTTTGTTTTTGTTAGTTGTGTTCTTAGTGTATTGTTGGTTCTAAATACTGTTTTAATTCTAAATTTGTTTCCTATTCTTTGGATTTTTCGGAGAATCCTTTTATGTATGGTATTGAGAGCATTTTTGGTGTGTATCGTTGATTTTGTTTTCTTTTCTTTATTTTAGGATTTTATTCATTTCTTTCTCTATTATTCTTTTAGGATATTTGTTTTCTATTAGTGTACATTTGATTAAGTCTTTCTCTTTCTTTAAAATTTCTTCGTTTGATGATATTAATTTTGCTCTATCATACATGGTTTTGATAATTCCTCGTTTGACACATTGTGGGTGGTTTGAATCGAAGTTTAAGTATCTGTTTGTGTGCGTTGGTTTCTGTATACCGATGTATTAATTGTTGTATCGTTTTTGCTAACTAGAATATCTAAAAATTGAAGTTTTCCATGTTGTTCTAATTCATATGTGAATTTAATAGTTGGTTCTATTTTGTTAATGGACTCTACAAAGTTTTTAATTAGTTCTGTATTATGAGGCCAAATAGCATAGACATCATCTACGTATCTCCACCAGATTAGTGGTTTCAATTCTTGTGTGAATATTACATCTTTTTCGAATTCCTCCATGAATATATTACTAAAGATTGGCGATAGTGGACTTCCCATTGCCATTCCCATTCACCATGCCATAATTTAGCAAAATTTCTCCTAAAAATTATAAATCCATTAGCACGCAAAACGAATTCTTTCATAAAAAACAACCAACACTTTTTAGAAAAATTATCAAACATAAAAATTGAAAATACACACACAATGGTAAGTTTTGATGTAGTAAATCTCTTCACAAATGTCCCTATAAACAAAACGCTTAATATTATAAAAAACAAACTAGAAAAAGATGACAACCTTAAAGAAAGAACAAAACTAAGTATATCATCGATTATGGAATTACTTGACTTATGCGTCAGTACCACATATTTTCAAATAAATGATCAATTCTACAAACAAAGCTTCGGAATGGCAATGGGAAGTCCACTATCGCCAATCTTTAGCAATATATTCATGGAAGAATTTGAAATAGATGTAATATTCACACAAGAATTGAAACCACTAATCTGGTGGAGATACGTAGATGATGTCTATGCTATTTGGCCTCATAATACAGAACTAATTAAAAACTTTGTAGAGTCCATTAACAAAATAGAACCAACTATTAAATTCACATATGAATTAGAACAACATGGAAAACTTCAATTTTTAGATATTCTAGTTAGCAAAAACGATACAACAATTAATACATCGGTATACAGAAAACCAACGCACACAAACAGATACTTAAACTTCGATTCAAACCACCCACAATGTGTCAAACGAGGAATTATCAAAACCATGTATGATAGAGCAAAATTAATATCATCAAACGAAGAAATTTTAAAGAAAGAGAAAGACTTAATCAAATGTACACTAATAGAAAACAAATATCCTAAAAGAATAATAGAGAAAGAGATGAATAAAAATCCTAAAAATAAAGAAAAAGAAAACAAAATCAACGATACACACCAAAAAATGCTCTCAATACCATACATAAAAGGATTCTCCGAAAAAATCCAAAGAATAGGAAACAAATTTAGAATTAAAACAGTATTTAGAACCAACAATACACTAAGAACACAACTAACAAAAACAAAACCCAAAAACGCAATACAAAGTTCAAAAAACTGCATCTACAAAATACCGTGCGAATGTAACAAGTTTTATATAGGCGAAAGTTCCAGACCATTTGAAGTTCGATTAAAAGAACATAAATCATATATAAAAAATAGAAAATTTGAAAAATCTATGATTTGCCAACATGCAGGGACTCCAGTCATAAAATAAAATGGGAGGACGCAAAAATTATCGACAAAGAAGAAAACAACCAAAAACGCAAAATCAAAGAAGCTGCTTATATAACCCTACACAAAAATAACTGCGTTGCAAACGAATCCGTGACTTTCAGCAAACAATGGATTTAATTACTAAAAGAAATAACAAATGAAAGTCAAATGCCCACAATATCTAGGTAGCATTGCAAGTTTTTCCTGGGTTTTCCTTGCGATATTAACATGAAATACAGCCTACATACATGATTTCTATTTATACATACAATAATTAATTACATAACAATAAGCATATCAACAAACCCTGTAAAACAGCATTAGCATCTGACAAGTGTGAACCCGCAATAGGGTTATCTCAAAACCATATACAATATCCGTTGAACAGTATTGGTATCTGACAAGTGTAAACCCGTCTTAGGGTCACCTCAGAACTATATACAATCTTCATAGAACAACATTGGTATCTGACAAGTGTAAACCCGCCATAGGGTCGCCTCAGAACCATGTTAAAATCTACCAAAGAGGTAGCCTAAATCATAATGGTTTTTCCCCCTCAAAATAAATATAAAAAAACGACTGCTTATGCCTTACGGTAACACAATCGCACACTGCTTTAATAACCATCCTCTCAATTGTATAAATAGAAACATGTTAAAAAATGTTTTCCGAATTATTGAATTTATATAAAATTCACCAATAAAAATTAATCAGCTGATTTCACGTTAAGCGTATTGGCTATCTAAAGAAAGTCGATCCCAGGTCGCAACACAAATTGAATGCGATCATTCTTTTAAACTTTAAAAATGTTTGCTTGTTGTACTCAAACCAAATATTTCAATAAATCAAAGTCACCTTCAATTTATGTCATAAATGTCAAACTTGAAGTTTTTATTATTTTGACAACGATCCTAGGACATGGATCGAAACGTAAATAAAATAGATTTTAAAAACTATGAGCAGTATGCCTTCAGGCTCCTACTTGAAATACTAATTTCTTCTCAGGTTGGTCGTTGTCCTCTACTTTTCCACTCAAGAATACGTCCCAATTCAGCGTCATTTCCTGGTCTTCTCGTATTCTTTCGGGTTGTCAAGTAACATCGGTCACCGTCATTCTATGGATGACACTTATTTTCTCTTCCATCTTGGAGCAATGATTGCAGTCTACCGGACAAGGTCTCCTTGACAGAACGTCTGCATTCCGATGGCTAGTTCCTATACGATGTTCTGTGTCAAAGTCATATTCCTACAGTCGTTCTATCCACCTTGCAACTTGCCCTTCAGGATTTAGAAACTGCAGTAACCATTTTAGTGTAGCATGGTCCGTTCTTAATTAGAACTTACGGCCGTAGAAGTACTTAAAAGTGCTCCACGGATATGACGACGGCCAACAACTCCCTTCTTGTCACACAATAGTTCCTTTCTGGCCGCGATAAGACCTTGCTGAAACACCCAATAACTTTTTCTTGTCCGTCCTGCACGAGAAATAACGCTTCCAATAGCTGTGTTGCTGCATCAGTATAAAACACAAATTCACCCTCTATCCGTGGATAACTAAGAATCGGTGCTGTATCTAGTAGCCGTTTCAGTTGTTCAAATGCGCTGTGGCAGTCGTCATTCCAATTATATTTTTGTCCATCTTCGGTTAATTTCGTCAACGGTTTGGCAATGTTCGCAAACCCTAGTATAAAACGTCGGTAATATGTACTCAATTTTAGAAAACTGCGTAGTTGGTGTATATGTGCTGGTGTAGGCCACTCTTGTACCGTTTCTATCTTTTCAGGGACGGCTCTTATTCCGGTTTCCGAAACGACATGTCCTAGGTATTTCATCTCTTTTCCAAATAGGTGACATTTCCTAGGGCTCAAGATAAAGTTGCCCGCGTAATCTTTGGAATATCTCCTCTAGGTTCTTAAGGTGTTCTTCAAAAGAACCGCCTAACACTATCACGTCGTCTAGGTACATCAGACACGTTTCCAAGACATTGAAGCAAAATTTGAATTCTTCTCCCTTTTTTTTTTTGATGGATAAAGTGAAGCTTTAACTATTCGCGGCTAAGTCTGGGAATTACCCCAAGGGTGAGCAATGAGAAAAGGGTGTGGTGATGGTCTAAACTCTACGATAAACTAACAAAAGGAAATGGGTTGAGCGCCACTGTATCTGTATGAACGATTACACTAAAGATTCAATACTCCTATGAGAAGATACAGAAACTCACGGGATATAAATGCAATTAAAACTTACAACTTACTAAACTGATGTATCTGGAAATCTCTGGAGCATACTTACAACCTCTCCGATCTCGATGAACCTGGAACAAAATACACAACAAATTCTATACGAGAAAAACACAGTTTGTGCTTTCCGATAAAAATACCTGCTGATAATTGTAGGTGGATAATATTGAGATTAACACACCAAAGCTTTTTAAATCAGGAATAAATACCTAGAACAAACCACTTGAAGCAAATAGGGGCCTTTTTAAATTACTTCAGCCTTGTATAATTTCAAAGATTAACAAACTCGTATACTTTAAGAATTTAGTAAATCTAAATATGCATGGAATAAAAACTTGAGTCTAAAATGAAATTTAATATGGTTTCTCTTTGTTGAATGTTTCTTTAAATGTGATAATAAATTGTACAAATAAAATTAAGTTTCAATACATCTGTTTTGACATAACAGATCTTTAAATTAATAATCATGTATCAAACAAGTTTTAGTACCAAGCTTTCAGATCTGAGTTCTGGTTTACATGTTTTACAAACATTATTTCTACTAAAAACGAATCACATGTGTTTAACTTAGGCAAACAACTTTTCATTTACATCTGGTATTAGAGGCTTATAAAATTTTAATATGAGTAAATAAATATTTTAAAGGCAAAAAAGTGGACTGAACTATCACATTGTTAACAAGTGACTTTATGCAAATTTATAATACTATTACTGTATTAATTTTTAACTGGTTTCTTTCACACTGCTCTAAGCATACAAAATTTAACTCGATCAAACGGACTTCGAAATTTATTTATTCGAGCATTTATGAATCTTCACAAATAGAACAAAGAAAGATTTGATACCTGCAGGTTTTGTCGCTTCCAAATCTGATTATTGATTACCAGCACACATGTTCCAAAAATCTGCTTCTCAACTGGTTATTACTAAACATTAATCGCCTCGACAAATGAACTGCTCTCTAATCTTGGATACAATTACAACATAAACCATCATTTCACTCATTTTGTAATGTCATACACGTTAACAAATCTCAAAACAATCATTAAGGAATGGCGTGTTTTAGTGCTTTGCCGGTTTCGCAGGAGCTTGGCACTTCTTCCGCGTCCCAAAGCAAACTCGCCACCTTCTACCATAACTCATACCAGCCGATGTGGAGGCCCCACTTGGGTAAGGCCTGGAGTTTCATGTTGTTTCTTTTTAACAAGCAAAAGAATGCCAACGCGACTACATCTATATGGACAATGGCTGCCCTTTAGCGACACATCATCAGCGTGTCGTATCCCGTGACCGGTATGCACACGCGCTGTACTGATTGTAACAAATGTATAGGAAATATCCGCCTGAAAGATAGACAACACAACCTACCAAACTCCATATAAATACGTTTCCTGATAGTTATAAAAATACCAAATATCTCCGTACAAAACATTTAAGTTCTTTAAGTGAACACGACTTCCCGCTTTCATATAGAATTGTTCCTTTAAGATTTTATAACTTCAAACACAAGGATTAAATACCACAGAATATATTTATGTTGAAGCGGTTCTTATGATCATATTACTATAGAATATATTTACGTTACACAGCCCCCGAACAAAAAAGAAAAAAACTTTGAGATTAACCATATGCCAACATATACTTAAACGAGAAGTTTTTTTTTTATAAGCAAAGACGAAACTACTACTTAAACAAAAAAATGGGTACCAAAAATACCATTATAAAAAATCCAACCAAACTAAAATAAACTTGAATTTCTTACTAGTGACTTTACTAATAATAAAATAGGGTGCAAACAAGCGAGTGAGTAGGTAACTCTGCGTACCACACATCCGTTAGGAAACAAAATAGGTAAGACATAATCGGTAGAAAGACATAATCGGTAAAAGACAAAATATTGAGGTCAAATACTCACGAGTTGCAACCTAGCAAAGAACAAGCCTACTAAATTTGCGGAACTCAAACTAAAACTCAAATAAAACCTCGACGTAAACCACCGTAAAACAACAAACAATTTTTCTTCCCTACTAATAACTTTAACATTATTAACACAAAATCGAAAAACTCATTCCAAAGTATTTACATATCAATATCTTTACGAAAATGTTTCCACTACTGCTGATCAAAAAGGAATCCAGCACAGGAATCACAAAAGAATGTTGTATTTACAAAAAATCACTTTTCTTTGATTTAGTCTCACTAATACTAGACGAAATTGAAAAACCCACATCAACTATATGGATATCAGTGATCATCCAAAAATATTTTTCTTCTCGACAAAAAAATATTCAACAACCAAGTAGCATCACTGACTAGCTACTGTTTCTACAAAAAAATAGTTAGCACTTCTAACCAATTTTCTTTTATCCGTACGCTCCAAAAAATTTTCTACACTACAATGGCCGCACCAAACATTCCGACACAACTCGTCTCAAAAAAATTACCATGTAAGCATCTCGCTTACTCCAAGCATAACAGCACTCAAGTGACCGTCTCAAAAACGAATCTCACTTAAGCGATCATTCACCTAACTTAAACTAAATACACTCACAAAATGAAACAACAACTATTTACATGGTCTCACCACAACTATAATAACTACATACACCAGACAATCTACTTGCCTCTACCTATTTAAATTGATAATTTGTTAACATGTATGACATCACCAACACTTCTGCAACTCTACTATGAACCAAAGCAAAACGCAGACAAAATTACATTTTATCTGAACTAACTACTTAAATTAAATAATCCAAAACACGTTTCTTGAGGAATAAAAGTACTTGAAATAACTCGCGATTTCCATGAATAACAAGATACCAGAAAAGCTTTCAATCATTTACCTCTTATTCGACAAAAGAAATCATAAACGACGAATTAATCCTTTGGGGGATAGTCTGGACTGATGGCGGAATAAGGTTTCAGATCTTTAATATGCCATCTACCTGCTCTCGATCCATCCAAATTAACCAAATCATATACCACACTCGAACACTTCTTTTAACTATACTTAAAACAAACTTTGGGGCAAGTTTAGCAGAAAATTTATTACTCGCACTCGACAATACTTTATTGGACCTCCATACTTTATTACCAACCTCAAAAGAAATATTTCTCCTCCTTAAATTATATTGATTACTCGAACGTTCATAAGCTAAATGCAGTTTCGTTCGGACATCTTCAAATACCTTAAAAATACCTTGACGATCAGAAGTATATAATGGGCGACTACCAGGAATGATTTCGATATCACTTTCGGGAGTAAATCCACTACCATAAAACTTACCAGTGATAGGGATGTGACGACCATAAACTAAAAAATTCGGCGTATAACCCGTCGACTCATGTTTAGCAGAATTAATAGCAAATTGAATCTGCGCTAACTCAGCATCCCATGTATCATGTTCTTCAAGATAAGATCGAATAGCTGTGCCTACTGTTCTATTAATTCTCTCGACAAAATTACACTGCGGCGCATAAACAGCATTATACCATATTTTCTGAATTTCAAACCTATTACATAACGACCTAAAAATTCGACCAGCTAAATTTGAACCATTATCGCAAATAATAAATTGTGGCACTCAAACACTAAGAAAACTTTTGTTCCATAAACTGTTCTATAACATGTGACTTTGCACTGCGTAAAGGATGTAAAATTGTGTATTTCGAAAACCAATCTCCGACTACCAAAAGCCATTTAAATCCAAATTTCGAGCGAGGAAATGGACCCATAAGATCCAATGCAATTATCTGAAATGGAAATTTAGCTTCTTTCTCTTTCCCATTAGACCTAAAGGACCTGCGTTAGAAGATTTTGTGCACCACACACTAAACATGCACGACAAAATTTCAGCACATCTAAACTCATTTTGGCCAATAATAATTTTCCTGAACTCTAGCAATAGTCTTCGAAAATCCAAAATGTCCCGCAACTGAGGGATCATGACACGATCTGATAACTTCTTCCCGTTGAACCTTCGGCACTAAATATTTCCACTCTACGATGTTAGATGTTAAAGGCAAATTCGATGGAATAAACTTAAAACAAACTCATTCTCAACTTTCCATTGAGGGTATTTCTCAGGTGACATCAAAATCTTATCACGTAATGACACATACCAATTTTCTAAATTATCAAGCTTGACCTCTATTAAATTTATGATATATTTTCTTCCGGAGTTGCACGACTAAGACAGTCAGGAACTACGTTAAACTTTCCTTTCCTGTGTACTAAATCAAACGAATGCTGTCTCAACCTTACTGCCCACCTAGCAAGTTTTCCTGTAGGGTTCTGCAAATTACTTAGCCAAAGCAACGAAAAGTGGTCTGTGACAACTGTAAAACGAACTCCTTCTACCCATGGACGGAATTTTTCAATGGCAAAGATTACTGCAAGACATTCTTTCTCTGTTGTTGAGTAATTTCGCTCAGCACGATTGAGGGTTTTGCTGGCGTACGATATTACACGTTCTTCTCCATTAATGTTCTGGATTAACACAGCTCCGAGACCGGTATTACTGGCATCACATTCAACAACAAACGGCGCGGAATAATCTGGCTGCGTCAAGAGTGGAGCAGACACTAAAGCTTCTTTAATCGACACAAATGAACGCTCTGCCTCAGGAGTCCAAGTAACGGTTTGACCTTTCTTTCTCTTCTTGATAAGGTCATTAATTGGCGAAACTAAAGATGAGAAATCCTTTATAAAACGACGATACCAACTACACATTCCGAGAAATCTTTTGACCTCTGTGGTGTTCTTTGGACGTGGAAATTGACCATGGCCGATACCTTATCCGGATCTGTTCTCAGAGAATTTGACCCTACGATGTAACCAAGAAATTTGAGTGATCTCTAAAAATTCGCACTTTTCTAGATTCAAGGTTAGATTTGCCTCTCTAACACGTTCCTTGACCTCATATAACAACTTCAAGTGCTCTTCAAACGTCGACGAACATAAGATTATATCATCCAGATAACAAAAAACGTATGGTTCGAACCTCGGACCGAAAATTGCATCAACTAAACGTTGTTGAGTCTGTGCAGCATTTTTTAAACCAAACGGCATCGTCACAAATCTATATTGCCCTCGTGAAATAACGCTAAACGCTGTTTTATCTTTCGACGATTCACTAAGAGGTACCTGCCAAAATGATTTACGCAAATCAAGACTGGAAATATAATTTGCATTACGCAACATCCCTAGTATTCTATCGATATTAGGAAGAGGGTAACTGTCATGAACTGTAACATCGTTTAGTGCCCTACCATCAAAACAAAATCTATATTCCTTACTATCCTTCTTCTTGACCAATAACACGGGTGAATTCCACGGACTTTGACACGGTTCCACGACTTTTAAGCGAATCATTTCATCCAGTTCTTTATCTAACTCTTTACTAATATAGGGGGACATAACATAAGGTCTTTTTCTGAAAGGTTTTGCATCTCCCGTATCAATATTCATCTCTATCATATTTGTTCGTCCTAATTTATCAACACTAGAAATTTCTTGAAATGAATCGATAGCAGCTTGTGCTCGAGACCGCTGATCCACTGACAAATCATCTAAATGGAGTAGACAATCACTGTATTTCAATGGGACTGATGATGGGCCTACATACGGAATAATATTCTCACTATCGCTTTGTACATGCCACGAATTGTTTCTAAAGTCAACTATCAATCCGAATAACTTAGCAAAATCGCTACCGAATATGAAAGCATGAGGTAAAGAAGACACAACTAAAGCACTGAGGATGCGACATTGCTTTCCTATTGAAATGGGCAAATCCACGATTCCTTCTACTGGTTTCACTGCCCCATCTGCCGTAAATATACCCTTCTTTTCTGACTTAAAATTTTTAAATTTAATTTATCAATTAAAGGAATAGCGAGGACCCTACCACCGATGTAGTACATCCTGAATCTAAAAGACCAGTGACATCAATACCGAACAATTTAACCATCACATATGGTCGATTATCACCAGATTTTTCAATAAATAAAGAGTCAGTCTTGGGTTGTGATTCATTATGACAAAAATTTTTTACTACACTTAACCAATCTGACCACTCCTTTTTACTAACACTATTCCCCTGCTCACAAATCATAACTGCTGCCTTTTGAGAAGGAATGGAATGTCGGCCGCGCAACATCCATCTCCTCATTCGTTTTTTGAACACGATGGGCACGTATCACGCGTAACTCCTCTATGGCCGCAACCAAAACAAAAAATTCTTTTAGGAAATCTACAATACCGAAATGAATGACTACGCCTCGAACAATTCCAACATCCGGGAATAATTTTTGGTGAACCCGTAGAACTAACAGAAACAGGTACTGGTAAAGACTTATCATTACCTATAATTTGAACTTGTGGAGCAGATGTCTTCTGAGCATCCACACGACTTCCCGACGTAGAAAAATCTTTTACATAAACCTGTCGTCTATCTCTTACTGGTAACTTAGCGTTGTTGCGAAAGTTAGATAAATTACTCGACTGAATAGAAACTGATTTCTGTTTTAACAACATGGCTTCCTCTAATTTTTTACATAATTTTATTAACGTAGGCATATCTTCAATATCAGAAAGAGCAAGTTGTGAAATAAATTCTGGCAGTAAATTTTTTCTAAGTATCCTAACTTTTGTAATCTCCGCTGGAGCATTGGGTAATCGACTAAATAAACTTTCGACATGAGCTACGAATAAAACAATTGGTTCATCTCTCCTTTGACGACGATTCTTTATAGTTTCCCAGATCTCATCTTCTGAATGGGCTGGCAATAAATCTTCTTTCAACCGATTTACTAATGATTCCCAATCTTTTAAGGAATCTCTTACACTCCTAAACCACACTAAAGCATTCCCAACGAATAATTCGACTGATGACTCAAACAAATCTCTACTCGATACTTTACGTGATTGAGCCAACTCCTTTACCCTGTCTAAAATGAATACAATTGTTTGGGATCTCCTGAAAATTTAACTGACCAGGTACTAATAGGGATTGGTGGAGGAAAATACGAAAGAGTTTGTACAGGTGCAGCTACTACTAGTGGAGTTGTGTGACTTGCATCACCTGAGCTGTGTAATGTTGTACTTGCCTTCACTTTTCATACAATTCGGCCTCAACAGTAAGAATAGTGGCTAATAATTCTTTTTCGATAATTCTGTTTCCTTTGACTTGTCAGACGGAAGCCTTAAACGTTTAACTCGACCTGATACATGAACAAGCCTTGAAAGTACTCTTTAAAAATAGAATCTCCAGAATCTCCTTCGAATTCTAACACCAAATGTTTTATCGACTCTATGGTAGCGTTTATTTCTTTATACTCGTCATCGAATTCTACTTTGTATACTGACAGATCAACCAAATAATCAGGTTTCCTACTTCCTTAGCTAACAATCTACCTAAGATTTTCCTCTTTTCTACTACAGGCCTGACACTTTCTATTCCACGAATTCTTAATTCATATTCAAGCTCTTCCTTGATTAAATGCACAATTTGAAATGTTTCTGCCATTTTCAAAAAATTGTTATGTCAACTTAAAAGTATTTTAACAAGTTCAACTCAGAAATAATGAAAATTTTACTTTAATATAAATTTATACCTGCTACAACATTTAGACAATTATCGAATAAACTTTGAGGTTCCAGACACAACATGAGTACTATAAAATTTTACCAAACTATTTTGAGTTTACCACAAGCCAATAGTTAAACGATGTTGTAACAACTTGTTACTAATCGAGCAAACCCTTTTAAACGAACGACCATCGAGCCTCACGTTGGTTGCGCTAGTGAAGCAAAATTTGAATTCTTCTCCTTTTTTTTGATGGATAAAGTGAAGCTTTAACTATTCGCGGCTAAGTCTGGGAATTACCCCAAGGGTGAGCAATGAGAAAAGGGTGTGGTGATGGTCTAAACTCTACGATAAACTAACAAAAGGAAATGGGTTGAGCGCCACTGTATCTGTATGAACGATTACACTAAAGATTCAATACTCCTATGAGAAGATACAGAAACTCACGGGATATAAATGCAATTAAAACTTACAACTTACTAAACTGATGTATCTGGAAATCTCTGGAGCATACTTACAACCTCTCCGATCTCGATGAACCTGGAACAAAATACACAACAAATTCTATACGAGAAAAACACAGTTTGTGCTTTCCGATAAAAATACCTGCTGATAATTGTAGGTGGATAATATTGAGATTAACACACCAAAGCTTTTAAATCAGGAATAAATACGTAGAACAAACCACTTGAAGCAAATAGGGCCTTTTAAATTACTTCAGCCTTGTATAATTTCAAAGATTAACAAACTCGTATACTTTAAGAATTTAGTAAATCTAAATATGCATGGAATAAAAACTTGAGTCTAAAAATGAAATTTAATATGGTTTCTCTTTGTTGAATGTTTCTTTAAATGTGATAATAAATTGTACAAATAAAATTAAGTTTCAATACATCTGTTTTGACATAACAGATCTTTAAATTAATAATCATGTATCAAACAAGTTTTAGTACCAAGCTTTCAGATCTGAGTTCTGGTTTACATGTTTTACAAACATTATTTCTACTAAAACGAATCACATGTGTTTAACTTAGGCAAACAACTTTTCATTTACATCTGGTATTAGAGGCTTATAAAAATTTTAATATGAGTAAATAAATATTTTAAAGGCAAAAAGTGGACTGAACTATCACATTGTTAACAAGTGACTTTATGCAAATTTATAATACTATTACTGTATTAATTTTAACTGGTTTCTTTCACACTGCTCTAAGCATACAAAATTTAACTCGATCAAACGGACTTCGAAATTTATTTATTCGAGCATTTATGAATCTTCACAAATAGAACAAAGAAAGATTTGATACCTGCAGGTTTTGTCGCTTCCAAATCTGATTATTGATTACCAGCACACATGTTCCAAAAATCTGCTTCTCAACTGGTTATTACTAAACATTAATCGCCTCGACAAATGAACTGCTCTCTAATCTTGGATACAATTACAACATAAACCATCATTTCACTCATTTTGTAATGTCATACACGTTAACAAATCTCAAAACAATCACTAAGGAATGGCGTGTTTTAGTGCTTTGCCGGTTTCGCAGGAGCTTGGCACTTCTTCCGCGTCCCAAAGCAAACTCGCCACCTTCTACCATAACTCATACCAGCCGATGTGGAGGCCCCACTTGGGTAAGGCCTGGAGTTTCATGTTGTTTCTTTTTAACAAGCAAAAGAATGCCAACGCGACTACATCTATATGGACAATGGCTGCCCCTTTTAGCGACACATCATCAGCGTGTCGTATCCCGTGACCGGTATGCACACGCGCTGTACTGATTGTAACGAATGTATAGGAAATATCCGCCTGAAAGATAGACAACACAACCTACCAAACTCCATATAAATAAGTTTCCTGATAGTTATAAAAATACCAAATATCTCCGTACAAAACATTTAAGTTCTTTAAGTGAACACGACTTCCCGCTTTCATATAGAATTGTTCCTTTAAGATTTTATAACTTCAAACACAAGGATTAAATACCACAGAATATATTTATGTTGAAGCGGTTCTTATGATCATATTACTATAGAATATATTTACGTTACAACATTACTTGCAGCATCGACTTCATCCAACGTTCAAAAGTAGCAGGGGCATTGCATAATGCAAAGGGCATGACCTTGAACTGTCATAATCCAGTTCCAATTGTAAACGCAGTTTTCTCTTTATCGTTTGGCTCCAAGTCTACTTGCCAGTATCCGCTTTTCAAGTCCAAGGTCGAAAACCATTTAGATCCGGATAGAGTATCCAAGGTGTCATCAATTCTGGGCAAAGCATAGCTGTCTTGCTTTGTCACATTGTTTAGTCGCCGGTAGTCTACACAAAACCATGTCGACCAACTCTTTTTCTTGACAAGCACCACCGGGGATGCCAATGGACTATTCGAATGTTCAATCCCTCCCTGTTCTTCCATGTCTGTGATAATTTGCTCGGCTTCCTTACGTTTTGCCAAAGAAAGCCGCCTGGGATGTTGTCATATCGGTTGCGCATCTCCAGTGCAAACACACCTCGATACCGTCCGACCAATTCTTTTACTTTTCCCAATTGATCGCCGTTTAATCATTGACTCGAAGGTATCAACATATCCAGCAATTTCTGTGAGCAATCGTTGACTGGATTGTGTCGTCCACGTAACGTTTAATATGACTTACTTTATTCGGGGTCATCGTATACGAATTAATGTTTAACATTACTGGTATCATATTTCGATACTTTACCGGTGTTCTTCCAATCAGTAATCCCGATTCAGTTGCTTCCATTATGCACACTTGTCTTTCCCGGAGCGTATACCATCCGGGGGTCCTATCACGATCATTTTCGTATCGCAAATCATTCGAACTTGCATAGTCTGGTTACTTGTTTTTTGAAATGGAATCTCATCATTATCTATCCGAAGCACATTTTCTTTCATATTCACATGAAACCCATATTCTCTCTCGAGATCCATTCCCAAGATCACTTTTTCTGTAATTTCAGCTACCAACACCCGATGATTAATTAGTTTGTCTCCAATAGCCAACGTAACGGCAGTCTCTCTCGCCACATGCCGTTCGAAAGCATACCGATGCAGGTAACACTTTTCCACGACCAACCAAATCTGGTTTTGCAATAGTCCTTGTCGCTCCTGCATCCACGAGTAATCGGACAACCCTACCATTAATTCCACCATCGATATAAATGCTCTCCAGACTTTCCATTGACGATGCAGCACGGATGATAATTTTCGGAACACTACGCTGTGCTGTCGACGTTCGCCTCCTTACGTCGACTTGCTTTAGGTTTTCTTGCTGCTCAGTCGGTTGTTTTTTTGGTTGAGTGCAGCGTCTTTGTATATGACCAGCTTCACCGCAGCTCCAGCATCGCAGACGCCATCTCCGCAGTTGTTGTGTTTCCAGCCTTTTCGCCATTTGCTTTTCAAACACACGGTTGATTATTTCTTCTATGCGGTTCTGCAATTGACCAGGTTCTTCTAAGGTAGACCCAACTTTGTGACTCACCCTGTGTGATGTTTGCTTAGCTGCTTCAAATTCGAGCCCATGAGTCAGTGCGTCAACTAACATTTTTGGTCGTGCTAATCGTAGCGCTTGCTGTATTTCGCCATTTTTAACGCCATCCACAAATGTTTGAACAGCCAGTTGTTCGAGGAAGCCATCTGGTGCCGTTGGGTATACCAATCTAACTAATCTGGCAATGTCAGCTTCGAATACTTGCAGACTTTCATTTGTCTTTTGCGAGCGGTTCTTAACTTGTGCATAGTAAACCTGTTGAAGGTGAGCGTGTCCATATCTCATCTCAAGCTTTGACGTTAAGAGGCCGTAATCATTCTGCTGGTGATCGGGAATCGTTTGCAAGATGTCAAGAGCTTCTCCCTGTAGGACCACTATTAAGGAGATATCTCACTCTTTGTTACACAAACTGTTGGCTATTGCAGCAGCTTTAAATTGTTTCAATTATGTGGGCCAAGGTGTTTTACCATCGAATGTAGGTGGTTTCACTTTAAATTTTGACGGTATTGACTCGCTTTCTTCCATGGTTCTTATTTCTAGAATGTTCTGATTTACAACTTTGTTTGCAAATTCAAGTGGCCGCGTTGTTAGTGAAGTCATTCGTTCTTGCAGACTCATCACATCTTCTTCCATTTTTACCAATTTACTGTTTTGCTCAACTGTTTTTACCTGTTCAGTAAAATCTTCTTTCGATGCAATGGAGCTTTCCATTAATATTTGTTCTAACGTGGCTGTACTTTCATTCAATTTTTCTTGCATTTTCGCAGCATTTTCACTTAACCTTTCCATTTTCTCAGCATTTTCATTAAACTTTTCTTCCATTTTGTTAGCATTTTCACTAAGTGTCATTTCCATACCGTATTTAAACTCTTTAAGGGTCGATTCCAGTTCAACTGACCTCACTAAGCTTTCACCGAGAATCACTTATAGTTTAGCTGACCCATCTTCCATACCGGATTTAAAGTCCTCAAGGAAATTCATTAAAGTTTCTGCGTCCATTTTACTTTGGCTTCTTGTAACAGGCATATACAAACTAGTCAAATGTCTTTAGACTTGTGTTTTTTTTAAATTAAAACTTTACACCCAACACAGCCTGACACCAGTGTAGCGAGCTACGATTAACCCGTTTCACCAATTTAGAACAAGTAATAACAAAAGTCTTTATTACTCACTGTTCGCCAAGTCTAATTAAGAGTATATGCCTTATTTATAGATGTTTTGTGTCCAATTAACAATGAAGCACTATCACACTAATGCTATTTACAAGCACTAATATCTTCTTAAACTAAATCCTTAACCATAGGTCTATTAACGACACTAACACTACCATAATTTATTTATTAGATTTTTGTCTATTTATGTACAAGCTGTTGGTACAATATACACGTTTATAGAAAACAAATTTATATTTACTCTTGGACTTTCCAAAGCGTAACTGATTAACTATACACGATATAATTTATATTCGACATTTAGATATAGACTAACTCTGTACTTTATCAGCGTGTTAACGCTATGATCCCATGCAATGTACTGAGCGAACTTCGACACGTAAGTTTGACTATATCAGAGTACACGTGCTGAAAATAGAACATGGAAAAATTACAACTAAAATTTGTGTTAACAAATTTGCATAATCTTGTTTGGAAATCTAAAATCGACAACACAACTCATTGGTTAAAGCTCTGATAAACGTTTTTCAATACAGAAAGTAGCGACCTGAAGACTATAAATATAAATTCGATTTCTGCAGAAGACAGTCCTAGTACTCATAGTCTGAGATTTTCTCTCCCCCTGCAGTGCTCCTCATAGTCTGCAGACTTTTCCAAGCAATCCCAACGCAGTGCTCCTCATAGCCTGCGTTCTATCCAAACGCTATCCTATCCGCCGCCGTACCTGGAGGCCGTCATCGTATTTCATCAATCCACAACTAACAAACACGCTAAACGCCGTTCCATACTTCGCCGACCAGTTATTGTGATTGCATCCGTCAAGCTCTACCACAGGGACGACATCCCGTAGAAGCATCAACCCCACGAAGCCGCCGAAGAGCTCAGAAGACAACTGAAGACCTTCTGAACCCTTTTCTTTTGTATATATTGTAAATAGTAGTTTTTAAGTGCATATAATTTCATTTCATAATTTCTTTCAACGTAACATTGACCCACCACTAAAAACACGAAGATTAACGACGAGATCCGAACACCACCGAAGATGTATGAACCTCGCCGACCTGTATATATGTCCTAATCTTCATGGTTCAAGTTCACACTGGGCCTCTTAAGTAACTTCCAAAGAAAGCCGAAGACTTCCGAAGACTTATACACTCCATTAAATGGTGCATACAGACATTTAATCGTTGTTCAAGTTTAATTCTGGCTCCACAGCCCCATGAAGCCATCCGAAGCCATCCTAACTGTTAAATCATTCAATTTCACTTTTATATTATGTAAATTTTGGAACTTATAATGATTTTTCTTATGTTTATTAAACAATTAACTAAGCCAAGCCTACTTGCTTACAGACGCCGCCCCCTTAACAAGCGGTCTTATTTATACCCTGAATTAAGAGATGATTCATAATCTGGTATGTGTTCGAACATTCTCGATTCCTGTTATGTAGCTTGTGTGTTTGACGGGTTGCCTAATAGTAGTTCGTAACATTATATAAAGGGAAATTAGATTGGGTTCAGTATCTATCACTAAAGAGAGCAATGTTTGGGATAAAGATCTACATGCTGTGTAAGGTCGTCTGGCTATGTATGGTCTATAATTATTGATTCTGCAAAGACAACATTTACTGATGAATACCATGATCTATCCTAATAATTGTGATATCGCTTTATGTATTGTTCTATGTTTCCGAGCCTTTCATACGGTGACGAACACATGAAAATGAACTGAAGTGAGAAAGTGTATTATTAGTTTTATTGTTTAGCAAAAAAACTATAACAGTTTTGAAAGATATTCAACTGAAATATTAATTTCTAAGATATTTATTCTATGTGGACTCGCTTTTCAAAAGCAACGAGTATACGCGTTGTTTTTCGTTATTAATGTTTATCAAAAACAATACATTCAGTTTTGCAAGTGCTTTAGCATATCATATCATATTCTATGTATGTATTCTATGTATTATTTTTTGGTAAATACGAGTGTAATCCGGATTTGAATAAAACCTTTCAATATTATCTAGTTACCTCTTAAATTAATAAATTAGTAAAATTACTGTCTGCAATAATCTATACTCATAATAAAGTTTAAAATTCAGCAAAAAGAAAATTGTAAAATTATGGCAATCTTTTACAAAATAATTGTTAACTTAAAGGGTTAACCATATTATTAGTCCTCTTAAGAGTTCATATTGAACGCATTGTGAAATGAAGCGCAATAAAGTTCTTATGTCTAAATCCATATTTCGCGCCTGCAAGTTATAATGCAGCTTTATCATTCTTATAATGTTCAATTGATTGAAGAATCAATATTCGGCACCTCGTTTGGTGTAGTTACAAATAAAGACTAGAAATTTTCAGGATTTATAATATGAGATTGCAATTTTGGTTTTAACAAGAATACGAACAGTCACAGCATTTAATTTAAAATCATTAACAATGCTTACCGATTTTAAGATCTTTTTAATATATTAGATGCTCAGAATGCTTATCAAAACAGCGACGAATGACACTGAATTATAAAACATTAATATCTATTTATTTATACATACCAACGTTTGCTAAAGTAAATGGCGGTTGTGATAAATCTGGACAATCCACGACATCAACTTGAACATTATTAAAATTTTCCGTCAGTCCTTTATTTAATACTAGACACAAAAACAAGTTTAGTTAATCACCTGTAACTTATTAAATACGTTTTATTTACCTTCGGCTACTTCTTGAAGTGAGGGTGTAAAAAATGTCTTCTTTTCAACGGGTATTTGTTTGGGATCTAAAGTAGCCATGACGCAAGTCGAGAAAAATAGAAGCACGAGAACAACCATTCACTAAGATCGTTCACCTTACACTGAAGTACTCGTTAAAACGATAGCGTGTTTATATAAAGATACTAAACTTATTTAACTTGCTTGACCTTGACGCGACGATTTTGTAATTAAAGAAGTGGAATATTTCTTAAATCGTCTTAATTATATCACTATCAAATGAATATTTGTTTAGTAAGATATAATTTGTATGAATATTTTAATTCTCCTTCCCTGGAAATCTTTACCACAAATTCTATACAAAGGCCTGAACTGTAGCTTAAGAATCTCTGTCATGGGTGACTAAGGTAAATTACGTTCCAATGTCTGCCTTTGAGTTAATGATATATACTTAAGAGATAGTACAATCACTTGTAGACATAGGAAAAAGTATTATTATTTATATGAATTACACTAACATAAACACATATCTAATTTATATTTTAATATTTCTTGCATTTATAGAAGCAAATTCATCAATAATTTTATTAGTATTTAATTTATGGCAGATCATATTCTGTTGTTATTAATGATAAATCGACCAAATGATCTTGCTATACATTGAATCTCAGATACGGTTCTATTAATTTTAATCGAAAAAATGAAAATTCACCGCTTGCTACAATTTTAGGGACACTAGCACTATTTATATAGATAATGCTATGAATATATTTGCAAAAGCAGGAAACGAAGCCTTGTGACATTATAATTTGAATAAAGGGCCGCCATACCTGCGGCCACGTCCTCAATGCACCATCCGTAGGTACTACACTGGGTTTAAACGCGAAAATATAAATGTGCTTCAAATTAAACCTAACTTCAAAATTAATCTATCCTAAATAAAAATCTAACAACCTGAAACAAAAACTAAAAATAAGGGTTGAATAAAGGTGTCCCTAGCGTTGATTTTGGAGTGTGTTCGATCAACAAGACACACGCGAAAGTAAAAGAGGAGGGATCCGTAATACCGAATAACAGTCGCCAGCTCTGCTTACCGATGCGACCTGAAGGGTCGACTTAAATCTAGCCAAAGCTTGATGACTAATTAAAAATATATTCAAATTTCCAAGCATCCGCCAAAAATTTTAATAGTGAATTCAGCTATTTTGCCTGCTATATATATTTACAAATTCGTCCTCCCTGGTCTAAGTAATTTAGCCTAAATCCGTCGCTAGCTTTCCCTATCATGTCCTAACTGATTTATATTATAACTACAATCTTCTCTAGTACATTCTTCCTTCCTATTAAATTGTTGCCAACAAAAATTGCGGCAGAACGTCAGAAAAAACAATTCAAACCCCAAAATAATATAATACATGGAAATAAATATAAAATACAAATATATATATATATATATATATATATATATATATATATATAGTGTAACAATTTTATTTTCGAGTTGATAAATCTCTTCATTAAAAGTACGAAAATGTTAAAACACCTTTATTAAGTAAAGTCGTAATACGTTTAACAATCAAAATATTACATTGAAACAGCATCTTGATTCGTTAGTCTATTTGTTTTGGATGTCGGTGTATTCCACAGCCAGTCGCAAGCGCGTTGAGAGGAATGACAACCCCCCTTGGGATCCTCCCATCACGCGAGAGCGCGGGATAAGCACTCGGCCATAGGTAAAAGCAGCAGCAAGATGTATACGAGGACAATGGCCAGTGACCTGCGGGTCGGTTTGAATGGGTGAGCACATTTTCTGTATAACGGTTGGTAAAATATACTCGTTGTTATCTTATTTAAGTTGAAAATTTGTTTAGCGCAACCAAGATTAGACGACGAAACATTATGCAACAAAATTTAGAAGATGAGAATCTACGTTGAGAAAACCACTTCATTTTACCACGTGTATTTAGAGGATAGAAAGCAAATCTAATTAATAAGAGATCGTTTGTTGTTCCGAGCCAAGATGCTACTTTGATAGGATGTAAGCAGTTAGTTGCGTATGGCGATGCACGTCCTAATCCAGTCCAGGAAAGCAGTTTTGTTTGGTTCGTAATAGCTTTAAGAAATTCTTTAGTGCTTCATTCTGAAAGCACGCTATTTTGTTTCGATACGTAAAAATACGATTTTGTTATTCACTTCATCTGTTACTAAGCTGGATTTCCCAGTATCAAACTTAAAATTCACTCAGTGTTCGCGCCGCAGGAATAAGACGCCAGATAGCTATGAGCTGGATGATGCTGGTAGCTTTGGAGTCTTGTCTCGACGTTCTGTTCTGAGTTACAGCCTTCACCTCGTGGTTGTATTTGTATATTATAATCGCGTCGCTTGGGTTTGACGTAACTACGAAAATAACAATATGGAATTAGAAGCCAAATGTCAATTTTGAGAACACGCAGTTTAATTTTATCGCTACCAATTTTTATGGTTTGTGTTCCACGGGTTTTCAACGGGTGTGCCAGCCGAAGATTGCTGTCCTGTTTCCTGGAGCAGTTTGTCAAGCAAGGCCACAGGTAAGTACTAGTAATCCTAGACTTGTAGTTATTTGTAACGTTGATTTCTTGGGGTTCACATTCTCCACGCTATCGAAGGCCGCTATTATACAGAACCATTGATCGCTTTAGGGGGATATTGTACGCACCGCATCCCGCTCCCCCACTCAGTTTAATTTGTAAGAAACAACACGTTGCTTCAGTATAAAACAACAGGTGTAACTACGTCACTTGTTTGTTTGAAATATGCTGCTGACACATGTATCCTTGAAAGCAGATGTTTAACACTGTGTTACTACAGCCTTTGAAAACGAGAATATCTTTGTGAACATTTTCATTTTAAACTGAAATTAGTACATTTAACTTAAAGAGAAAATTTTGTATTGTAATTTTTATAATGTAATCTACCTAAACAGATCTGAATGGGTTAGAAAATATTGGTGTAACAAGTTACACTTTGTTGTAATATATTTGATCAAGAATCAGGTTGATAAACCTTACATTAAATTTACAGATTAATTTAAGTAATTATTTAATTTTGCTGCATTGAATTTTATTTAAAGATAAAGGAATTCTTTCTAGTAAATTATTAACCCAAGCTTAAAGTTTTTTATTTTGATCAAGTGTGATCAAACCTAACCACCGAAAAGTAATAAGAGTTGAAGTTTGATACCACCCTTATGTAAAAAATATTCTTTTTATTTTTTTTAGGCATATTTGAGGGACACAAACAGTGTTCCCATTTTCAATGTTGACTTAATTATTATTCTTTCTTACAGGAACAGCGTCTTATTCTGTTAAGACAGGTTTTTGTCAGCGAAAGCGATCTTTTTTTCTTTGGGTCTCCACGTCCGCCCTTAGAAATATGCCATGCTATTAACGTGAATCAATCTGGACTTGGTGGCGCCTATTTGTTTTAGTTTGAGTGTGACCCCCAACAGATTTCGACTTACCCCCCCATTGCTCATAGCTCTACCCAAGGAATAGACCCCTAGTTACGTCGGAAGACTTCGTTTTGCTGACACCCAACTTCTAAGGTCAGATATATGTATTAAGAAAATAATTTCACTGGTGCCGGCAACGTGAGGCCTTTGAAAAATTCGTTTCACTGGCACCCATGCTTGGGGCTGGTGCTATTAGTGCTTTGAAAAAATTCGGTTCACTAGCGCCCAACGTGTGAGGCGTCGAGATTTGTTTGTTCAACGTTTGGGGCTTCGAAATTTGTTTGTCCAAAATTTAAATTGCTTCGAAATTTGTTTGTTCATAATTTAATTTGCTTCGAAATTTGTTTGTCCAAAATTTAATTTGCTTCAAAAATTGTTAGTTCAAAATTTATTTCGCATTGAAAATTGTTTGTTCAAAAATAGTTTTGCCTAGAGATTTGTTTGCTCAACGTTTATTTGATAATAAGGTTTGGTTGTTTAAAAGATTGGTTGTAACGTTAACCCCCAGTCAGTCAATTAATTAACTTAGTTAAATTTATTTTTAACTTTCATTCTGTTTTGACCCAATATAATTTTTTTGATATTGTTTTGGCAAAAATTACTTTACCAAAAACACCTTTTGACTTTTACCTTTAGTTGCCCGAATTTGTTTTGACAATTTTTGTAAGGTTCAGATCATTTAGATTTAGCGGTCTGATTCCATTAGGCTTGAGTAATCATGTCGGAAAAATTCCAAATTGTTTGTCTACATAAAGAAGAATTGGAGTATGAACTAAAAATCAGAGGAGTAGTAAGTGAGAGACCAGTCTTGGAGAAAAGGAAAATTTTAGGAAGATTGTTAGCTAAAGAAATAGATAAGCCTGGTTGTTTGATTGATCTTTCGTGTTATGAAGTAGACTTTGCAACGGAAAGTAAAGAAATTTCAGTTTCAGTCGAGTCAGTTCGAAATGTTTTGTCCGAATTTGAAGGCGACTCATCAGACTCAATTTTTAGGAGAGCTTGTTCAAGGTTAAACCACCTTTCTGGGCGAGTTAAGCGCATGAAAATTCCTTCTATAAATTCCGAGGAAGCAATTAAGTTCAGAAATGAGACCGTAGCAACAATACTAACCCTTGAAGCTGAGTTATACGATAAAACCAATAAAAGTACAGAGTCTACCTATTTGGATCGGTCTGTTGTAGTATCTCCTTCAGTTGCTAGTGCACCTATTCATTCGATTTCGTATGTAACGCCT
This sequence comes from Platerodrilus igneus, assembly GCA_036346225.1. Taxonomy (NCBI): domain Eukaryota; kingdom Metazoa; phylum Arthropoda; class Insecta; order Coleoptera; family Lycidae; genus Platerodrilus; species Platerodrilus igneus. The sequence goes on from JARFIW010001286.1 coordinate 1,154,728, forward strand.
TCCTTGCCTATAGGTTCATGGTCTGTAAAATTCTCAGGTGATCCCAAACAACTATATTCATTTTTAGATAAAGTTAGTGATTTAGCACAATCGCGTAAGGTACCCGAAGCTGATTTATTTGGATCAGCATGTGAACTTTTTGTAGGTGACGCTTTAATCTGGTTTAGAACAGTAAAAAATTCATTGAGAGACTGGAACTCTTTGTTAGAACGTTTAAGGGAAGATTTTCTACCCGGTTTTTCAGATGATGACATTTGGGAAAAAATCAGACATCGTCGTCAAGGTAAAGACGAAAGGATTATTTTATTCGTCGCGCATATGCAAACTTTGTTTAGTAGACTGACTAACGAGCCAGCAGAAGTCACTAAAGTTAAGATGATAAGAAGAAATTTGATTCCTGAATATATTTCAGCACTTGCATTGTCGGACATTCAAGATGTATCTACTTTAGTAAATTTGTGTAAAAGGTTAGAAGAAGCTTCTTTGATGAAACTAAACTTGGTTTCTGCATCTTCTAGTAAGCCTAACAAGATTTGTAATCCTTCTAAGCATCCATTTGAGAACAAACATCCTGAATTGAATGAAAAAATTTGTGCTGTTAAGAGTAGGGTGTTTCAAAATAAATTAGTTAATCCTCAAGTAACAGTAGCGGATAAGAGTTCTTTGGAGTCCTCAGTTTGTAATTCCTTTAGTCCCGATAAGAGAAATAATTTTGTTTGTTGGAATTGCTCCCGTAGTGGACATTGGTTTAGAGAGTGTAGAGCAACCAAAAAGATTTTTTGTTTTGGATGTGGTCGAAAAGGCGTTAAGGCAACGTCATGTCCACAATGTTCAAAAACAGTAAGGCGGCAGGCGCATAGTGGTCGGCATCCTGTTCCGCGTAATAAGGCCATGGTTATGATGTTTAAACGAGAAAAATATTTTTGTAAAGACGATTGGTCGAGATGGCTTTCAGTTGTAAAAAATTTTTGTCAGGACTCTCCGAAGCCTAAGAATAATACTTTGTTCATTGAGAAGCAGTGTGATAATCGACCTTACATTATGGTGAAGTTAATTGATATAGACATTACCGGTCTTCTAGATTCGGGATGCACTACCTCAGTGGTAGGATCCTTAGCTCTTTCAATAATTAGAAAATTAGACTTAAAAATTTTTAGTTCAGCAAAAACAGGTATTACTACAGCTGATGGTTCAATAAAGTCTGTTTTGGGTTCGGTTGATTTACCAATTTGTATAGGTAATGACTGTCGTATTCTTAATGCATTAGTGGTTCCGTCCCTACCTCACGCCTTTATATTCGGTAGTGACTTTGCAAAATTATTTGGTGTAGTTGCTGATTTTAGAAATAATAATTGGTTTATTCAGAGTAACATTGAGAACAACATTGGGTATATAGGTTCGTCTTCTATCCCTTTGAACACTAAAGATTCCTTATTTCATTTGCATGACCTTTCGGATGCTCAATGTGCGCAAGCACAAGAGATAATAAATTCAGCAAAACATGAGTCCACCAACTATTCTCCAAATTTTTTAGTCTTTGGTCGTCAGGTACCCTTAAGTGGAAAAGCTTATAGTGATAATTTTAAACCTGGTGAGGATGTTGATGTCGTTTCCAGTAGTAGACCTTCTTATGTGTTGGATCGTCAACTTTTGTTTGATATTTTTGGAAATGTCCGAGAAAATTTGCATGTAGCTTATCAACGTTCGAGTAAACGCTACAATCTTAAAAAAAGAGACATTTCAATCCAAGTCGGAGAAAGTGTTTGGAGAGCTAATAAGGTGCTCTCGAGTGCTGGTGATAAATTCTCCGCTAAGTTAGCTCCAAAGTTCGTTTTGAGTAAAGTCCGAAAAAAACATTCCAATTTAGTGTATGAGTTAGAGAATGAAGATGGAACAAGAGCCGGGAAATGGCACGTAAAGGACTTTAAACCCGTTGAAGCATCGTATCCAAATGAAAATGATGATCCTGACGATTAGTTCCGGTCTGGTTATCTCTTTGATGTTAAGCAATACCGTAGTGATCTGCTTTGTTTTGGTCCGATTTTTGGTTTAGTGTCGTTTCACTAATTTTGAGTAATTTGTTTAATAAGTGGAACAAGTGGTTAAGGATTTTGGTAGTAGGTTTGAGGTGTGCATTGGTGTGCACGCTGGTCGTTTTGTTCGCGCGTTATTTGGAGATGTGTTTAGAAGATGTCGTTGACAGATATCTTTTAGATGTAGAAGTAGGTGGGCTATTGAAGTTGTTAGTCCTGATTTCTACATATCGAGGTAGAGAGAATATTGAATTATTCTTTCCCTTGTTTTGACCGTTCGAACTTTTTTTTGTTTGATAAAGTCAAAAGTTTGCTTGGTGAGCCTCACCATTTGGTCCATCACTAATGGGATCTGTTGTTTGGAAATTAGTGTTAGGATAATCAGTGGGGTGTGGGAGATTACAGCCCTATCTGGTTCAATTTTGTATTTGAATTTGATAAGTAACCTTATGGTTAGGTTACCTTAGTTTTGATTGTCTCTTTGTAATAAAGTGATAATATTTTGTATTTGAATTTGATAAGTAGCCTTATGGTTAGGTTACCTTAGTTTTGATTATCTCTTTGTAATAAAATGATAATATTTTGTATTTGAATTTGATAAGTAGCCTTATGGTTAGGTTACCTTAGTTTTGATTATCTCTTTGTAATAAAGTGATAATATTTTGTATTTGAATTTGATATGTAGCCTTATGGTTAGGTTACCTTAGTTTTGATTATCTCTTTGCGATAAAGTGATAATTTTTTGTATTTGAAATTCATGTGCAACCTTTTGGTTGGGTTACTTTTGTTTTGATTATCACTTTGTGATAATAGTGGTTGAAATTTAGGCCTATTAGCAGGGTCTTCCTTTTGATTGTCACTTTATAGTGATAATATTTTGAATGGTTATGCTGTTTTGATGTTGTAGCATTCCTTTTTTTTGTAGATAGAGCTAATAGAGCTCCAGGAAGTGAAGTTTTTTTGTGGAAGTTGAGATAAATTGTAAAATGTTTGGTTACAGTTAGTAAATACTAGCCTTGGTAAGAATAAGAACCTCTAGTTGAAGGATTATTTTGAGTTTGGATTTTGATTAATTTTTTTTTGTCCCGTGGAGTGTTTGACTTTCTAATTTGACCCCTCCCAATTTTGACTTGTACCGATTGTGACTCCCCGATTTTGTCTCCCGATGGACGTCAGGTACACGTAGTTACCAACACACTCGAATTTGTAAATATTTGTCTCCCTCGTTTGAATAAATTCATAAAAATTGTATTGATAGTTAGGAAGGTAGAAGAGGCTATTATTTAAAAAAAAAATTTTTGTATTTGTTGTACTTAAAGTTATTCCTTGAAAAAAATTTTTTTTTCTTTTAGGAAAGGGGTAGTGTAACAATTTTATTTTCGAGTTGATAAATCTCTTCATTAAAAGTACGAAAATGTTAAAACACCTTTATTAAGTAAAGTCGTAATACGTTTAACAATCAAAATATTACATTGAAACAGCATCTTGATTCGTTAGTCTATTTGTTTTGGATGTCGGTGTATTCCACAGCCAGTCGCAAGCGCATTGAGAGGAATGACAACCCCCCCTTGGGATCCTCCCATCACGCGAGAGCGCGGGATAAGCACTCGGCCATAGGTAAAAGCAGCAGCAAGATGTATACGAGGACAATGGCCAGTGACCTGCGGGTCGGTTTGAATGGGTGAGCACATTTTCTGTATAACGGTTGGTAAAATATACTCGTTATCTTATTTAAGTTGAAAATTTGTTTAGCGCAACCAAGATTAGACGACGAAACATTATGCAACAAAATTTAGAAGATGAGAATCTACGTTGAGAAAACCACTTCATTTTACCACGTGTATTTAGAGGATGGAAAGCAGATCTAATTAATAGGAGATCGTTTGTTGTTCCGAGCCAAGATGCTACTTTGATAGGATGTAAGCAGTTAGTTGCGTATGGCGATGCACGTCCTAATCCAGTCCAGGAAAGCAGTTTTGTTTGGTTCGTAATAGCTTTAAGAAATTCTTTAGTGCTTCATTCTGAAAGCACGCTATTTTGTTTCGATACGTAGAAATACGATTTTGTTATTCACTTCATCTGTTACTAAGCTGGATTTCCCAGTATCAAACTTAAAATTCACTCAGTTTAATTTGTAAGAAACAACACGTTGCTTCAGTATAAAACAACAGGTGTAACTACGTCACTTGTTTGTTTGAAATATGCTGCTGACACATGTATCCTTGAAAGCAGATGTTTAACACTGTGTTACTACAGCCTTTGAAAACGAGAATATCTTTGTGAACATTTTCATTTTAAACTGAAATTAGTACATTTAACTTAAAGAGAAAATTTTGTATTGTAATTTTTATAATGTAATCGGCCTAAACAGATCTGAATGGGTTAGAAAATATTGGTGTAACAAGTTACACTTTGTTGTAATATATTTGATCAAGAATCAGGTTGATAAACCTTACATTAAATTTACAGATTAATTCAAGTAATTATTTAATTTTGCTGCATTGAATTTTATTTAAAGATAAAGGAATTCTTTCTAGTAAATTATTAATCCAAGCTTAAAGTTTTTTATTTTGATCAAGTGTGATCAAACCTAACCACCGAAAAGTAATAAGAGTTGAAGTTTGATACCACCCTTATGTAGAAAATATTCTTTTTATTTTTTTTTAGGCATATTTGAGGGACACAAACAGTGTTCCCATTTTCAATGTTGACTTAATTATTATTCTTTCTTACAGGAACAGCGTCTTATTCTGTTAAGACAGGTTTTTGTCAGCGAAAGCGATCTTTTTTTTCTTTGGGTCTCCACGTCCGCCCTTAGAAATATGCCATGCTAATAACATGAATCAATCTGGACTTGGTGGCGCCTATTTGTTTTACTTTGCGTGTGACCCCCCAACAGATTTCGACTTACCCCCCCATTGCTCATAGCTCTACCCAAGGAATAGACCCCTAGTTACGTCGGAAGACTTCGTTTTGCTGACACCCAACTTCAGGCGGCTCCGTGGCGTAGTGGTATGTGTGTGACTACTACGCCCAAGGTCCCGGGTTCGAATCCCGACACGGTCCGCTTGAAAAATGTTAGGCGAGCATTTTTCGCAAAAATACCCTCGTTCGGATGAGAGGTAAAATGGAGGTCCCGTGTGTGAGTGTTGTCACGCACGTTAAAGATCCCTACCTTGCTTGGAACAGCAGGGGTTCGGCAAAATTCTAAATTTTCCAGGTAAAAAAAAACTCGCTTCCTGGCCAATGTAGTACCTTCGGGTGGAGCATTGGAAAATCAAATGTAATGACACCCAACTTCTAAGGTCAGATATATGTATTAAGAAAATAATTTCACTGGTGCCGGCAACGTGAGGCCTTTGAAATATATATATATATATATATATATATATATATATATATATATATATATATATATATGTATATATTTATTTATTTATTTATTTATTAATAAAATTGGAATAATCAGGGCAAGCCCTAGTTACCTATTTCCACTAAATTTAATGTGATATACATACTAAAATAATGTAGTACAAACAATATGAATGATGCATATTAAATTATTGTTATGTATGCATGTGTAGTGTGTGCGCGCATACGTATGTATGTGTGTGTATGTGTATTTGTGGTTATGAATATTAATGGCTAATTAATTTTTGCAATATCTTTTTAAACTCATATTCATTACTTGAGAATAATGATAATGATTTGTTGTTATTGTTAGAGTTATATGCTGCTAGTACTTTTAGTATTGGTGAATTGCGCCTTAATTCTGTTCTAAATGTGGGAATATAAAACAGGTTTTTAAGACGACCATAATGTACAGGGACAGAAAAACCTATTTCACTTAATATATAAGGACAATCAATTTTATTATTTAGAATTTTATGTAGAAAGGAAAACCTTATTATTGTTCGACGTTCGGAAATTTTATTAATCGCGAATATTTTCCGAGCATTACTGTACGAGTTGAAACCTATATGTGTATTAAATTTTTTGTAGTAAATGTATGATATAAACTTATTTTGAATAGTTTCAAGTAGTTGTGATTGAATTGCAGTTCCAGGATCCCAAACAATAATAGAAAATTCTAATTTGGAGCGAACCAAAGAGTTATACAGCAACTTGATGCAATCTACATTAGTAAATGACTGTGAGTTTCTGATAATGAAACCTAACATTTTATACGCATCTGCCGCTATCGATTTTGTGTGACCATCAAAATTTAAGTTTGTTTTAAATTGTACTCCCAGGTCCGTTTTGTTATTCACCTCCTTTAGTCTATTTTTTGTTATTGAATAATTAAATTCTATTTTATGTTTAGTAATTAAGTATGACATTTTCTCACATTTATTAATATTGAAATATAATTTATTTTCATCACACCAAATATATATATTGTCCAGATCTGCTTGTAGTAAATCACAATCAGAGTCACTCTTTATTTCCTTGTATATTTTCAAGTCATCGGCAAATAAAAGATATTTACTATTACAAATGGACTGTGGTAGATCATTAACAAAGATAAGAAATAAAAGAGGACCAAGATTGCTTCCTTGTGGTACACCTGAGGTTGGAGTGAAGCATTGAGAGTCTGTTCTTTGGTATGTCACAAACGATTTTCTATTAGATAGATAAGATGCAAGTAATTCAATTACTGGTAGTGAAAATCCGTAAAAAGTCAATTTTGCTAACAGTATGTCATGATTCACATTATCAAATGCCTTAGCAAAATCTGTATATATTACATCAACCTGCCCTTTCCTGTCTAACACTTCACTGACAAAATCTGTAAAAATTAACAGATTTGTGGTGGTTGATCTTTTTGGCATATATAAACATCTAAAAGCATAAGCATGTAACAGTGCATTTAGCACAAGCATCACCCAAATAAATTATCAGGTGCATTCGTATAGGCATTATGTCGGCTAGCGCCATTACACACAAAAACGTGCGCGTTAAATTATTTCAAAATCTTCTTATTAATACAAATCAATGATTATGCGAGTACAGCCGCCACAATTTTATTTTTACCTTCATTATAAATTTTGTCAGCATCCGAGGACCTGGTCGTCTGCTTACATCTATTTGTTTCTTATTTCTAGGGGGATGGTTATGCACTGTTATAGTCCTGGAAAGTATGCACTAAACGTTCTGGGAGGGGTTCACAATCACTATCCATTTAAAAGTCCTGGAGGGATGCCCGATTTCACTCTATTTTATTTCTTTATGTATTACACTGATTTAAATTAATGAGGTTTTTTGATTTAGTTTGTTATTATTTATTTGTTTTCGTTTATTACCGATTTGCCGCGCGTAGATGGTGGGATAGCGATTGTTTTAGTGGTTTGGGGTTTCGCTGTGCGTATTAGACTTTTGATTATAATTTTATATTATTATTATTGTTTTTACGCCAAGTCAAAGCTAAAATTTTCCAATCCTCTCTCCGCTTTCCCTTCACCTTCCGATTTACGCGCGGTTATCACCGTCCAATCTCGCGACCCTTCCCGAAAATTCTTTGAAAGCTGTCCTTCTGGTTAGCCACTTCCCCAACTTCCTTTAGGCTCTTTGGCCATGCTAGCCCTGCGATAGCTAATTTCATATCAACTAATCCTCGATTTGCCACCTCGAGTGGACAGTCGAAGTCTGATAAGCTTGTGTCCGAAAACACTGGCCCCTATTTCGTATTCCTATTTATATTTTGTAGCTAGCCCATCCCGTGACTTTTTCTTCTGGCTAGTTCTACCATTTGTTCACTATTTGACTATTATAGTCACTTTCTACATCCATTCCCTGAGGTAGGCTTCAGATCTATTTTCTTTTCCTTTAGGAATTTCGACTTGGTCGCTTTTGTAGGTCTGTTAGCCATACTCTGCTTGAGTAATCGTTTCATACGAATCTGTGTTACCTCAGTTGGAAGTATTTTAGGTTGTGTACTAGCTTGCCTTTGCTCTTTGCTTGTCTTGGTTCTTTCTTTGCTGCACACTTGAGGATGACAGTTGTGTCGTCTAGTTGGTTTGCTACGAGTTTTCTTCCTCGTTTTTTTCTTTCCTCTTGGTTTCTTCGCGGTAAGCCAAAACTTTTCTTTGAGGTAGAGAACAGAAATGTCCCTTTTAGAGACATCTGTCTTTTGACGATTTTGACAGTAGCTAAAACCTTTAATCCTCATTGGGTGTTTCCTTAATGCTTTCTTTACCTGTTCTGTCGTTGTTGGTTGCGATAGATGACTTTGTCTTCTTTTGGAAAAAAAATGTTCTTTTTCTTATACTGTTGTTGGTCCTTCGAACCGGATAATTTTTTTTTGTTTGGTTCCGTGTCTGTCGTTTTTTTTTTCTTTCACCCCGACGTCTTTATTTTGCTAGGGGGGAATCTGTAACGGGCATTTTTACAGCTTAACCTTTCTACGCCTTTTTCCCAATTCGTAATTACATTTCTGCAACTACTAGTTCTATATTGTATGCAATTTAACTCGCGTGTATTACTTTTAAAAGATGGTTTAATTGAAGATTGGTTTTCATTAATAAATACATTGCAATGAATGAATTTTAAATAGAATTATTTGTAAATTGTTTTCCAACTTAGTGAAAGTTACAAACCGCTTGGAATTAATTATAAATTGCTATTCGTATAAATGTTGTTCCTTATGTGGATATACGAGTCTAAATATAAAAGGATAAGAAGTGTAGTTCTGAGTACATTTGAAGGAGGTAGGCTTTTATATGTAACGTGTTGGATTGACAAGAGGTGCCGTTGGAATAGCAACGAGTTGTTATGAACAGATGCGTGTTCGGTTTTTGTTCTTGGTTCCGGTGTATTAAGTACGTTGAAAATACGCGTTGCTTTGCTGAGTGTGTTTCTAGTTGTTTTTCTTGTATAATAAAAGGTTTACGGAACATTGACTTAGTGATTACGCGTTGCACGACAAATTGTTTTTGTTGCTTTTCTGTTAGAAATAAAAGTCGTAGAACTTGGAAAACCCGACCGCACGTGGTTGTTTTTACGGAAGATTGACTTAGTAATACCGTCGCTTTACAAATTGTGTTTTTTTGTGGATTTGTCTTGCTATATTTGAACTGTGTGCGATCTAGTTTTCGTGGCCTCCTTTTCTTATCAAAGTAGTGCATACTTTGGTTTATTCAAACACAGTTTTAAAACTTGAGTGTTTCTAAAAATGGTGTTACAGTTGTAGCAGGTTTAGTAGAGAAAAAAAAAGAGGTTGCTTCTTGTAAACAGGTATCTCATTCACTTGTAAAGACAGTTGGTACTGTAGTTCCTGAATTTTCTAACCCCAACGAATCTAAAATAGATCTTTGTTTGCGCGAATTTGGTTATGCAAAAGCATTAGATTTTCCTTTGTTACCATAGGTAGCAAATAAAACGCTTCACGTTACTGTTAGTTTAATGCATTACGTCGTGCCTTGAAAGCCCGTGACTCTAAATTTTTATGATAATTTTTTTACGATTTGGGGTTACAAAATATTTCAAAATTATTGTCTCAGGAAATAGAACTAACAAGAGATTTATCGATGTTACGTAGTTCCACCAGCGTGATAATGTCTGCTGCTAACACCAGTGAAATACGTAGGCGTGATTAGTGTAAAGTGTGAGAAAGTCCATCCACACCCTCACAGTCAAGGGTGCAGTGCTTCGTTAGTGCAGGACATCGGGAATCCCACATTCAATTGCGAGGAAGCGTTGCTGAAGGACTGTTTGTAAGTTGAACTATTTCTTACTTGTTTTTACTTTAAATACCTGTCCGTTGCTTTGTCATACCTTTGGCGTTCTGATACCTTTTACCATAGACTTGCATGCTATTTTAAAATAAAAGAAAAAAAAGAAAAATCAATACTACTGGACTACTCATATTAATTGTGTTTACCTATTTATATTTTGTTAAAATTTTGTCTGCTTTATGTCTAATTGGTGTGTGAGGAAACGTTTCTGCTACTCCCCAATATTACCTCACTTTGTACTAAAGATTTGTTATATTGCTTTTAACGTTGTTATATTATATAAATTATCCCAACAGTTTTTTTTATTCTACAAAGTACTGAACAATTTATACTTGATCCGTATGCTATGCTTTTTTTTTGTTTCAGGTTTGCAGGACTACTTTGTTTTTTTTTCAGGTTTGCTATTCTAATTTTTCTATTGCAGGTACTGTTACTAATTCCTTACAGTCGCGTACCTTATATGTTGGTCTACTTTCTACAACGCCCCCTACTCTCCGATTGAGCCCGGTCCTTTCTTTGTGTTACGTACGGCCACGAGCCAACGTAGCATAAATTTGACGAACCAACGCGGCTGCCCCGATAATAACGTCACATCCTTACCAGCACAACAACGCCACCTCTATGCATCCGACGTGCTCCGACAACAACAAAATCATCCTTGGCCGGGTCAACCTTTCTCTTCAACGTCACCATCACGTCGTCCTTCACCCCTACGTTGGCGTCAACACGAACTGCGACCGTCGACGCTGCCTTTCTAACCACCGTTCCAGCATAGAACATCACACCTCTTAGTCCCCCTGCCCTACCACGACCTGCTCAGTGCGCGCCGCTGCCACTGCTACTTGCGCCACAGCCTCTTTCACCTCGCCACGCACCATCCTGAGACCCCTAACCATCCCTAATAGCTGATTCACAACGTCTCGAAACTTGTTCGCGGCGTTGCGAATCACCTTCCTGTCGTATACGGTGATGGTAGCCGAAGTGGCAGGTACCCCTTATATATATGCCGTGCGCCCTCCTCGCACGAAACATCAAGAGATACAGCTCGTCTAGATTGCTAGCAGCAACGCCTACGTTGCTGCCAGTCGACCTACGACGCCGTCCTTTCGACGCTGCGGGCGACTCGGGGTCGGCTCCACACACAAGGGGCGCTGGCTACTCCGGCTCGACCACCACAGACCCAGGCTTTTTCTGTGACACAACTACCTCTCCGTCGCGCTGCGACTCCGACTTATCTTCCTTATTCACAACCTCCTTCTCTCCGACCTTATCGACCGCCCCAGCCTCCGACTGCTCAGCCCTGACTGACTCCTACCTACCACCCCTCTTCTTCTTCGGCAACGGCTCCTCATCTCGATGGACAACCATGCTAAAAAATTAGATGACAAACACAACAAAGACAAACAAAACCCAGTTTAAAATTCCCTGACAACGCTAAATAAACTTGAAGCTAAGATATACAGCTAAACGACAAAACAACAAGTACAGAACAATAACGCTGCTTCAATAAAAGACCTAGATTTTAAATGATTCTTAAACTTTTCTGTATTTATTTATTTATTCAAATTTTAACAACCACCAAATGAAATTACAAATTTATCAGAAATAAAATAAACACTAACGTCAAAATAACGAGGACAAAATAAGATAGCAAACCCAATTAAATATATTAATTAAAAATCTACTATAACAAAACCCTATTTATTTATTTAAAATTCAAACTAGATAGTTACCTCAAAAAACAAATTTATAAAATACCGGACCTTAAATTTAAATTTAGAAACAAACTAATTAAAACACGCGTTATTGGAATGCGGTACCGAAAGCATTTACCGCTTGTTTACTCGGTGCTTGGTACGACCTTCAAGTATTATGCCATTAATTACACCTAAAGATCGACTTTAAGGAATTTTTAAGTACACGTGTACTTAAAAAATTGAATATTTATATTCAAATTATTAAAAATTTTAGGGTTTTTAGTTATTTGTTTGTTTCAAAAAGGGCCTAAATTTTGGTTTTTAAATTGTTATTTTATTATACGCACGTTATATAATTTTCTCGAATTTATTTGCTGGTTTTACGCAGTTTAGCCCGTTTTACTCGTTTTTTTTCAATAAATTTATTAAAACGCCTTTTTAAATTATTTTCAATTTATTTTTGGTTATTTATTTAGTAGATTTTTAATTTATTAGCTCGAAATTTAGGTTGGTTTATTTTTAAACGCGGATTTTAGTTAAATTTTAATTTAAAACGTGATTTATTTATTATTTATTCGGTTTAAATTTTTGTTTTTAGTTTTATTTACTGTCCTATGTATTAAAATTAAAGCCACACAATAATAAAAGTATAATACAAAAAATATAAAAGCTTAAAATAAATAATAAAACTCTACATAAAAACTTACATGTAGCCTTGTAGTCAAGAGCTTTGCAAAAGACGTTCGCTCACTTCAAGCACTAACTAAAAAGTGGAAGCCTTGTGACAGCCAAAAAAAATATTGTTCACCACGGACCAGAATGGATAGCGTCTAGGATGTTTAGAGACTCTGCAGTATAGAATTATACCAGGAGTCAGAAGTAGGAAGGCTAACTTCGAGGAAGATAATGGTCAAAACAGAAATGGGTTCGACGATAGACACAGAACGAGAAAGTATCAAGGACGACATAAATCTTTGCATTTACGGTGGATAATCGAAAAATTGATTTGCTGGAGACGAAGTCACTAGCAAGCTAAACGTCCAGATGGACTTTGTAGTTTATTTAGCCAGATGAGACATGGTGGTTGGTGATAACGGTGAAGTGAGAGTCTTCGTTATACGGGCATAACTTATTAATTGCCCAAAGAACTACTAAGCTCCTACTCGATTACAGAATAATTGTGCCCAGATTTGGAAAGTGAGCGACTAATACAAATGACCACTTTCTCCCGTTCTGAAACAGGCTGACTCGAAATAGCACCTAGACCGAAATGAGGAAGTATCGTTCTAAATAGTAAATGGAAAGGTATGGTTTGGGAAGGAAAGTATTGGTGCCGAGACACTGAATGGTATTAAGTGCGGACTTACATTCAGAAGTTCAGGAAAAAGGAGACATCAACAAATAAGATTAGAAAGTGGAGAAGTAAAAATAACGAAATTTGGAATGAAATGCCGGTACCAATTTGCCATGCCAATTAGTTGACTGACTTTTTGCAGGAAGGAAGAAGGTGGATAATGAGGATAGCGGTAACTGTTGCAGGATCGACAAGTAGACCATCTCGGTTAATGACATAACCGAAGTAACGGAGTTCGGGAAGACCAAAATGTCATTCATCTTGACGAGCGCCAGCTAAGAAAAGACGGGAAAAGACAAAACCGAAGATTCGGAAGGGTTCGTCCAGATATACAACGCCAAACTGTTTCAGGTCAAAATCAATGACCTGATCGATAAGTCGTTGGAAAGTGACAGGAGAATTATGAAAGCCAAAAGGCATATAGCAAAATTGATAAAGGCCTATCTACGGTATTGAAACAATCTTATATTGACTTCAAACTTGGCTTATCGTATAACTAACTCAAATTAATTTTACAATAGCCAGTTAATTCGATCTCCTTGTACTGAAAGGAAATCGACTAGACTAGGGGTCTATTCCTCGGGTAGTGCTTATGAGGAGTGGTCGTGGGTTTTACAACACAAACATTATCTACTTGACGGACTTTATAATACTAAATAGGGGGTACAAAGGGGGCGCCACCAAGACCTAGAATTTTTAAACACGGGTTTACCCTAAAAGAGAACTTGGAAATCCTTAAAGAAAAAAATCGTTTTTACTGCTAAAGCAGGAGCTGTAAAAAATAGTGTTAATATAATGACAAAGGATTCTTCTTACTCTTCTTTGGGAATTAAACCACTCATAGTTTTTAAAATCATCTATATTTACGTTTCGATCCATGACCTACGATCGTTTGTCAAAATAATAAAAACTTCAAGTTTGACATTTATGACATAAATTGAAGGTTACTTTGATTTATTGATGTTTGAAATATTTGGTTTGAGTACACTAAGCAAAAATTTTTAAAGTTTAAAAGAATGATTGCCTTCAATTTGTGTTGCGACCTGGGATCAACTTTTCTTAGGTAGCCAATACGCTTAACGTGAAATCAGCTCATTAATTTTTATTGGTGAATTTTATATAAATTCAATAATTTGGGAATTGGAAAACATTTTTTAACATGTTTCTATTTATACAATTGAGAGATTTCTAATTTTATGTCTTATTTTATTTTACCGAGATTCAGTGAAGGAGGGTTAAGCAACCTGTGGCTACCAAGATCCCCCAACATTTAGAATTTGCCGAAATAATGGTTTTCTAGCTAATATGCTTATTGTTATGTAATTAGTTATTGTATGTATAAATAGAAATCAAGTATGTAGGCTGTATTTCATGTTAATATCGCAAGGAAAACCCAGGAAAAACTTGCAATGCTACCTAGATATTGTGGGCATTTGATCTTCATTTGTTATTTCTTTTGTTATTTCTTTTATTAATGGAATCCATTGTTTACTGCAAGTCACGGATTCGTTTGCAACGCAGTTATTTTTATGTAGGGTTATATAAGCAGCTTCTTTGATTTTGCGCTTTTGGTGGTTTTCTTCTTTGTCGAAAATTTTTGCGTCTTCCCATTTTATTTTATGACTGGAGTCCCATGCATGTTGGCAAATCATGGATTTTTCAAATTTTCTATTTTTTATATATGATTTATGTTCTCTTAATCGAACTTCAAATGGTCTGGAGTAGGAGGGCTAAGCCGCTTTGACAACAGAGATCCACGGCAAGATATGTATACGCCGATTCGAGAACAATATGAACAGCTAAGCCGCTTTGGGAAACAAAACGTGCATAAAGATATGTATACGCCGCTTTGAGAACAAAATTGTTTTTGTATGTAAATTTGGTGCGTCGGGGGGCTCGTTAGGTCTTTGGGGTGTGCGTTCGGCGGGGTCGTTAGATTTTTGTCGTGGGGTAGTGCGCGTGCGCTGGGGTGGAGATATTTTGTTAAGAAATTTTTTAGCAGCGTTCCCGGTGTTAAATATTAAATAAGATGGGGAAAGGTGTTATACATTTTTTCAAAAAAATGTTGTAGGTGTAGGAAATGGAGTTCACGTGTTGGTTCTTGGCCGCTTCGGAGATTTTTCTGGGTAGGTTAAGCTAAAAATTAAAACGCCACGGTGAAGAATTTTTTTAATATTAAACAAACGCATGCAAGTGGTAAAGAGTGTTTTAGCTCTCCTCATAAGCTGCGTTATGTACGAAGTAGCAAATAAAATTGAGAAAATATACGAAATATTATATGATGGAGAGGTCAAATTTTTAAACGTCTGCATGTAAAATCTTGTAAAAAGAAGTCGTTCACTTCTCGCAATTTCAATGTCACGATAAAATAACAAGAATTTGCATGCAGTCGAATATAACCTCGTGTTTTTTATTGGGATTATAAATCTCTGGTAATATATATGCAAATCACACCGACATTCGACTTCCAAATATAATGTATTTAATTAACATAAGGTGTGTGTGTGTGTGTGTTTGCAAAAACATTTCAAGACAGGTATGTCGTATATTTTCTTTTTGGTTACATCATCCCAAAATAATTTATACAAGTACACTGAACTTGCTTTTATCAAGGATTTCTTGCTTATGGATTAACTTTTACAACTCAAGGTGTAGCATCAAGGTTTTAACGTCACTCTCAAACTATAGAACTTAATAATAATAGCTTTCCTGAGCACCAATATCATTTAGAAAATGTGTTTCTTTAATATTTATTTATTTATTAAATATTTTGCTCCAAAAATTCATTCAGTAAAATGAGCAAATCTTCATTTTCTTTTCTGGGGGCCGTGGTTGCGGTGGTGGTGGTGGTGGTGGCATCGTGGTGGTGGTGTACGACGGTCTACCACCTCCGTATATCGCATATTACTGTAACAATAAGAAAAAATGAACCTAAGTTTTATTATATAACAATTTTTTCAGTAGTAGTAAATATAAAATGAAAATTAGTTTATACAAATAAATATTTGTTACTTACGGGTTTAAGAGTCTTCGCGAACCATGGTACCCCAGTCTTGTTGGTTGGTATTACTACTGCAGTCGGTTTCATTTTGTTAGTTAATAGTTAAACTTGTTGTATTATATATAGACATAGAAATGTAATAAACTTGTAAGCAAGGTTATATTTTAAATTTTTATTGCTAAAACCATGAATAATTTTATATCCACATCAACCGTGTATTATTCGGAATCCTGTTTGATATATGCAATTGATGTAGTTATTTGGTCATAAGGAAACGTCAAGACTGTATTTAGCATACTAATTTTTGAAGAATTTACATGTATTAACTTTTTATAACTCAAGGTGTAGCATCAGGTATTCTTTCTTTGCGTCATTCTCAAACGATGGAAGTTAATAATAGCGTTCATTAGCATCAAGGTTACAAAGTTGCATATAAGATTAAAATGTAAATTTTAATGGTTTTTCTACAAAACGTGAATAATTTTATAATTACATTGGAATGTTTCAATGCATAAATTAAAAATAATGGGATTGTATATAATTATACAGCCACATAAATTCTGAAAAATAATCACGTCGTTTTTATTAGTTGCAAAGCATATAAATATGAAGACATTGAGTTAAGATGTTAGTTTCTGTTTGTTATTGAACAGCCAGCGTCAATATTGCAAAATGAATACTTCAATAGTGGTAGATGTTCAAGGGTTCAAAACTGTAAACAATAAATTCATATATAAAGAAGTCGCCGTTGCTCCATTAGCATCATCAAATGATGTAAGTACATACATATTAAAACCACCGCATCCATGGGATCAATTATTGAACGACAATAAACGTCAAAATGCATGGCTAATACAAAAATTCCATGGTATTAAGTGAGAGGATGGTGAGTTACCTTATGGTTGCTTGCAACATCTATTAGGTCCAATATTTAATGAAGCAACGCACATATATGTAAAGGGGTTAGAAAAACGGACATGGTTAATGTCCGAATTTTCTAACCTCAACATCATCAATGTTGAAGCTTTGGGGTGTCCGCCTTCTTTACACGAGTTAAAGGAGTGGAATTGCCCCAACACTTCAAAATGTTTATATCACGCTAGACGTTGCTCATCATTCAGTTGTGCAGCGGAAAATGCGATTGTACTGAAATATTGGATCAATACTTATAATCAATAATTCAACCGACAAAATCCACCATCGTAAATAGTTAGAGTTTTGCGTTCAAAGTAGAAACATGTATGCTGCAACAGTTAAGAAAAACTTGAATAAGAATGGTTGTGGTGATGCAAATTGTTTATTGATCGATGCAATTCAAAATGATAATGCAATTCAAAATGATAATGCAAATTTTTCATGGGCTGATACAAACGCAGAGTTATCACTAAAATCAACACGTCCTACAGCATTTAATAAGTATCGTGAGGAATTAGTATCAACATGGTCAACATTTTTACATGTGGAATTGGGTTTATTACTGGAAGTTGGTATTTCAACGCGGTATGAACTAAATGCAGCAGTGCAAATATCTAATGTTATTGCTCCACAAAGCTTTCTATGTTTTAATGTTAAGGAATGGAATAAAATTTCAAGTTTAAGAAGCGAACATTTTCTTCGTAATATGATAATTCTACAAAAAAACCCTGAATATAGAGATCAAGAAATATCCATTGGTTATGGAATTAAGATGTATGCCATTTACGATATCTGCAGCAACTTTCCATATATTGGAATAAGTCATAATGGTAGTGCTACGCTCGTTTTTTCTGAGGAAGCAATAAATAAATAATTTTCAATGGCATTCATAGTTAACGATTGTTTATTTACAATTAATGATTCTTCAATTGATTACATCTATAATCAATTTATAGATAACATAGCGTCCTCTTTTACCAAACAGTGTGGTGCAATCAACGATGATTGTATTATATCTACAGGTAAATTGGTTGCGGAAAATATGCAAGCACTTACGAAATTATCAAGAACCAGCTACTTTATTCAACATTCTTTAGAATTTAAGTTTTTATATGAAATTATTGTTGCTTTTCCAAATAAATTTTTATGTGATGTAAAAAATAAAATGAACTAAAAATTAATTTTTTTATTATATTTTGTACATTTTTTAACATTACGATAAACTTTGTAACGTGCAATTTTTAATAGTCTAACATTTAGCGCTTCTTCCCAATTAGTAAACACATTTCTACAAATTACTATTTTTATATTTGGTATTTGTTGACTCCTTAGGCGAGTGTATCGTATTAATTATAGATTGTATCGTCCTTGTCGTGCCCTAACTATAAATTTGGTTCTTTATGTGGATTGCATCGTTTCTTTTCAATCGCTGTTCGTATAAAGTGAATATTTCCGCCTAGTTTTCTGATTGGTATGCAATTCGACTCGCATGTATTAATTTTAAAAGATAGTTTAATTGTAAATTGGAATACTCGTAAAAGTACTTTCCAACTTATCATTGATAAATAAAACCGCTGTAATTAATATGTAGATTAACAAGTGTAGGTAAGAAGTTGTAATGGAACGTTTTGAATAAACAGATAGGAGAGTCGTGTTTTCTTCTTGCTTGCGATATGTTCTTTAAAATACAAATACTGCTTTTCTGCTTTTAAAAGTAGTGAAAATTAATGCGCGCTTTAACTTTTAAAGTGTTCTTTAAAATACAAATACTGCTTCTCTGCGTTTAAAAATAGTGA
This sequence comes from Platerodrilus igneus, assembly GCA_036346225.1. NCBI lineage: Eukaryota > Metazoa > Arthropoda > Insecta > Coleoptera > Lycidae > Platerodrilus > Platerodrilus igneus. The sequence goes on from JARFIW010001286.1 coordinate 1,173,257, forward strand.
AAATTAATGCGCGCTTAATTTTCGTATCGTTTCTGAGCAAACGCGGCATGTTTTGACGTTGATTTTCTGTTGGAACTAAACGGAGTAGAGCTGGTTAAACTCGACGCACGTGTGTTTTAAGAATATTTGAAGTACGGTTTTTATTGCTTACGAGTGTCTTACTAAATGTTTTTAGTTGTTTTCTTATAAAGAGAAATTGTAGATTAACTGTACACAAGTGTTTTACGGGACAGATCAGACGGCCTTACTTTGGTGATACACGTGCTTTGCTTATTGTGGTGGTTTTGTTTGATGATTTTGTCTTCTGATAGTTAAACGGTGTGTGCGATCTCGTTTCGCGGTTCCTTTGTTATGGTATCAGGGTAGTGCCTACTTTTGGGGGATTCCAAATACGGTTGATACTGTAGTTGCCGAATTTGCTAACCCCAACGAATCTAAAATAGAACATTGCCTGCGCAACTTTCGTTATTGGTAAAACATAACAGACTACTGGCTTACAAAGGTAGTGGTTGAAGTTCCCCGCTGCTTCTTGTATGTTTATAAAAATAATATACATAGTTCCTTCGCGTGATAAGGTCCGCTGCTAACCCCAGTGAAATAAGTCGGTGTATAATTTGTGATAAGTTTCATCAACACCCTCCCAGTCTAGGGTGAAGTGCTTCGTTAATGCCAGACCTCGTGAGTCCCACACTTCAATGGCAAGAAAGCGGTACTGAAGGACCTTGTGTAAGTTGAACTATTTCCTACTTGTTGTTACTTTAAATATCTATACGTTGTTTTGCAATATTCTTTGTCGTTCTGATACCTTTTTACATAGACTTGCAGGCTATTTTAAAGAAAAAAAAGAGAACAATCAACCATACTGAATGACTCATAACAATTGTGCTTCTCTATTTATCTATTTCTTTGTTAAAAATTTTACTGAATTACTTATATCAATTGTGTATTACCTATTTAATTTTTTTACATTTTGTCTGATTTATGTTTAATTGGTGTGTGAGGAAACGTTTCTGCTACTCCCCAATATTACCTCACTTTGTACTAAACATTTTTCTGTATTGCTTTTAACGTTGTTATATTATATAGATTATCTAAACAGTTCTTTTTTTACATTCTACAAAGTACTGAATAATTTAGACTTTTCATTGCTGCTATGCTTTTTCTTTATTTCAGGTTTGCAGGACTAATCTTTTTTATTGCAGATTTATTTACTATTCTAATTTCTTTTATTGCAGGTACTGTTACTAACTCCTTACCGCCGCATCCATCTTAGGTCAGTCTGCTTTCTACAACCCCCCCCCCTACTCTCCGATTGAGCCGGGTCATTTCTTGACTTTCTTTGTGTTACGTGACATAGATTTTTGGCGCCCAACGTGGCAGCCGCTAATTAACGTAACAACTTTCATCATCATAATTATCATACATACTGCTAGATTGTAAGTACGAATTCACTAGTTTGTCCAATTTTAATAACTTTGTCAATACATCGTAAAGTTGTTGCATTAATCCTTTGTTTGCACAATAAATGTTAAATATGGATAGATCAAAGTGACCAGATTGAACTACTTTGCCTAGAAATTCACTATATTCGTGAGATTTGTTTTTATTGATAAAATATAGATGACCATTGGTATATCGAAAAATGGTTGTAATAAACAAAGGAATATCTGGAAATGCATGTGATTGTAAAAAATGTGCTTTGGGTTGCTTAGTACATTCATCGTATTCCACGAGTTGATTTTCGCCATAAAATATCAATGTACGTCCAGTATAGGTATTTACAGCCGCATTGACCCGAACACGCTTAGGAATGTAAAAGTGAGTGTATGCTCTAGGCCAACCATTGACTAGCTGCATGCTAGGAAATTGCAACAGATATACTTGATTGTTGCTAAAGAAAACCACATCACCATTTGGTTTCTGATATACGGCATCTAAACGTTTAAACGTGTGTGGAAGAAAAGGTGGCCAATCTATTATGTTCTTAGCCGGTTCAATGTAAGTGCTATTTAGAGCTGATATCCAAACCCATTTTTCATAAAACATATATATGCGTTTATTTAGAATTAGAAAATGTTCAATATCAATGTTACATAGGTCTGGCGGCAGTTTGTTCGGTGAGGTTGGCTTATTGGGGGAGTTAGGTTTAAAAGCAGCGGTAGTTGATTTAACGGTGTTAGATGCTGATGATGGTGGTGGGTACAGGGATTGTATTCCTGCAATATTATCCTCATGTAAATCAAGATGATGATTTTCTAAATATGAATACATAACTGCATTAACATTATTTGAATGTCTTAACCCTAATGTATGACCAATTTCATGAAGTAGCACCTCGTAATAACTTATATATCCACTGGGTGGTGAATTTGAGTGTTCCATATACCAAGATTCATCATAATCCATGTGTATTTCAGACACAACATCGTCGCTGGATGGAAAGAAAGCACGTGCTAACCCACCACCAGGCATAGATGAAATGGGTCACCTAAAATGTGACCCATGACCCAGTGACCCAAATGAGGATGTGACCTACCGCCCAGTGACCCATGACACAAATTGACCCATCGACCCAAATTGACCCAGTGACCCGCATTGACCCAGTGACCCAAATCGACCCAGTTACCTAAATTGACCCAAATTGATGCAGTCGCAAAAATTTTCTTACTGTCTCAAATTGGCCCTCTGTGATGTCAATTAGTGGGCGAGTTTTATCGAATAACTGATTATGAAATTTGGAAATTTTATTATTAATTTTTAATAAATGTGCTGTTCTACGAATTACAGTTACAAAATAAATCTCAGAACTATGTGACAAAAGGAGTAGCTGCTGTCCGAGACAATTTTAATTAGTGTGAGAATGTTTAACAATTAAATATACTAAATGTCAAAATATTTTTCAATGACAGACGCAATAAAATATAAATTTAATAATCCCGTTTTCTGACATCGAGTTGATACAGGAACATTGTTTTATATAATCTTCATAATTCTTTTAGTTAATTAGTCTTATCAAGAAAACTCGGTCTCACGGAGATTTATAAAAGTCAGTACTTATGTATAAGGTTTAAATTACAATTAAGGTGATGTTTATCCATGCTTAATGATAATGATATACAAATTACAAAAATAATGGACAATCGTTAGTATTATTATTGATGTCAACGGTTTCGACTGTCGGTTGCACATCAAGAGAAAAAATAATAGTTACCCAGTATTGTGCACTTTTCCTATAATGTCAAAGCTTTCCGTTGTTGAAGAATTGTATAAAGCAGCCAGAAAAAATTTTCCTAGAAAACGTACCATTATTAAACACAGAGACAATCTCTGGCAAGCCGACTTTATCGAATTTGATCAATATTTTAAGGAAAATGCCAATTATAGGTATGTGTTGGCGGTAATAGATTGTTATTCAAAATATCTATGGACACGTCCTTTAAAATCAAAAAATGCAATTGATGTTTGCCGGGCAATGACATCCATTTTTAACGAAGGCCGTGTGCCTGATAATTTACAAACCGATAATGGTAAAGAATTTTACAACAGCAGATATGAAAAATTAATGAAGATGCATAACATTAATCATTACTCTACATTCAGTACAAAAAAGCTACCATAGTTATACGAGTAATTAGAACGTTAAAGAATGAATTATTCAAACAATTTAGCCTTAGACGTAAATGTAAATGGTTGGATGCATTGCCTAATATTACTCAACAGTATAATAACAAAAAACATTCGAAAATTAAAATGAAGCCTAAAGATGTCACCGAATTCACATATTTACCACAGTTTAATGCCTTGAAAGTAATGGGGATGATAAAATTTAAAGTTGGCGACCATGTTCGAATTTCGAAATATAAGTCTGATTTTCCTAAAAGTTACATGCCAAATTATTCCACAGAAATCTTTAAAATTGTTAAAATAGTAGTTGGCAATCCTGCTACCTATCTACTTGAAGATTCTAAAGGTGAACCGATTTTGGGGCAATTTTATGCAGAAGAACTGCAGAAAACCTCACATCCTAATGTTTTTCTTGTTGAAAAAGTGTTACGTCAAAAAGTAGATCGTCTATTTGTAAAATGGTTGGGGTTTGATAATTCTCACAATTCATGGATAAAAAAATCCAATTTGTAACGGCGGGGAAGTGGGGTTTCGCAAAAATATAATGAACATTTTCTCACGTGATTTCAGTATCGCAAAAGGTCTTTGCAATCATGGTTGAAGAAAGTAGTGTTGAAAGTGATTATTATGATTTTGATGCATCATCATCATCCGAAGATGTTGATTATGATGCTGCAATCAATCAATATCTAGATAAAGTTGAACATACTAGCAAAAGTGAACATTATTTACTGCTACAAACCACATTTCCACTCTCATACTATAACATCAAAGTAGGTCTATCTCCAGCTCGACAGTTTACACCTACAATTGATTTAAATCGACATAGCTACTTAAATGATGATGGTAACAATAAAATTAGTTTAAGCGATGTTGAGTGGAATCACCTTATGGAACTGCTTAATAACAAAGTTAACTTCTTTACTATGCAACAACCATTGGATGGTAATGGTAATGATGATGATTCAATCATTGACACGTGCAAGTTACAACTAGTCGTATACAATGATGAAAAGTTTTTAAAACTTACTAAACATGATGTTGAATATATGCTTTGTGAAAATAATGTAGTTCAGATTTTGGAAGCAAATCAATGTATAGTGGATGATCAAGTAAACCTCTTAAAAGAAATGAACTTTTATGCATACTATAGAAATGTTTTAGATTTAGTGAAAAATTATTCTAATAATGATGAATATTGCATGTTTCAGACTTTGGAGGCTTTTAATAATTTATGCAGTTTATGCAGTTTGTGCATTGGTCTAAAGCAATGTATCTTTTACTATTATGATAGAATTTTATGCGATTTGAATGATTTAAAATAGTGTATTCAGTTCAATAATATACAAATTGAGAAAAAACATTTTTTATTTCTATTATTACATATACAACAACCGCAATCCATTATACAACATTTAAACTTGTGTAATATAATCAAAATGAGTATAATATTCTTACTCATCAATTACTTGAAATAAAGGCATTCTTTCACATCTGCAACACCAATAACTCATGTTCCATATAAGACCCGGTACTATACAAGCATCTTCAAATACCATAAATTTTGTATTTTTAATTACACCCTTAACACCTCTCATACATTCCTTGCAACATGAATAACTCTCAGTAGAAGCTGTGATAGTACTTAATTTTTCCCAAGAATGTACAACTACACGATTGTATCGCTCTGCGAATTGAGGCATGCCATTTGTTGGAATATACATTAAACACATGTATTGCTCTTCAGACAAAGGTTTTGTAAAATCCCACTTATGAAGTATGTCCTCTTCACCTGTTGTTAAAACAGTAGCCAAAAAATGATCCCATCCAATTTCCTCAAATATGTAAAGGTATTCGGCTAGAAAATTGGAATACATTATTGGATTGATGTGTTCTTTTATATACATTATATTGATTCTAGTTGGATCGTTGTGACAGTTGACCAACTTATCCAAATACTTCGACGCATGCTTGTCAAAATCATTTTGTAGTAGCACAGACTTAAGAAATTTGAGGTGTTAACTTCATAAATATCTGCACTATTAAACATTCCAATAACTGTTCTTTTTGTCTTTGTATACTGTTTTTGGAAGTATTGATTTTAACATACCAATATGACTCTGGTTGGTTAACCCAATTTGATTCAGTATTGTTTTTATGCTAATTGTCAGTAAACTTGGCACTTCAATTTCTTATTGATTTTCTACTAATTGTTCAACTTCCATACTGTTAACTATAATGGGAAGCGGTTATCTGTAAAACAAATAAAATATTTAGCACGTTTTTCTTAATTATTGCTTGTTTTAAACTTCTAAAAAAAATATATTTATTCCATCATCGCGATACTATAATGTCCCCACGGTAATGTATCATATGAATGTGGTATTAGACTACGTTTATCATCATATGGACTTAATGCAATTTTTTCCTGAATTATTGTAAATACATCATGAGCGTAGGAACGGAACGTGGCTTGCTTAAGCTTCTTTTCTTTAAAATTTTTTAAACATGAAACATAGTTTTAAAAATGTAATTTTATTTTTTAATACATTATATTTGATACCTTTGGATTTTTTTATAACACCATGATTACGTGTTTTATTTTACTTCTCATTTGGATTGCATTCCAACTTGTAACTATACATTTTCGATCGTAACCCAGCAAAATGTGTTATTATTACACCGTTTGTTTCATCCTTCATGAGTCCCAAAGCTTTGTTGTTAACCCGAGGTATTCCATAGCGATTATTTACATCATACCCAGAAGTGTCAAACTTTGAGAGATTTGACTTAATAAGTTCGTTATATACATCGTCACAAGTTAACTCATAAATAAACGAATCGGTATCGCTATACATGAGCTTGCAATTTTCCACCTTCATGATTGGAAGCATAAAATTGTAGTGAAAATTGTACATACAAATTTTAGAAATATCTAATATGGACATACCAACATATAATGGTTTATTAAAGATTAATTCGGTTTTGTTTAGCTCAATAGCCATTAACTCATCATCGAAAATTGTGTAACTATGAAACATGGGGCTTGCTATCCAATTTTTCGCTCCATAACGACCCTCCCAACGTTTAACTAGCTTTACAACACGGCGCTTTCGAATATTTTCCATTGTTTTTCCAAATACCGCATTGTTCATTAATTTGAATAAATTGTTCTCAAACTCATTCTTTGCAAGTTTCCGATGCTCAGTATTCAAATCAATATAGGGTTTTAATCAACAGCTTTGTTTAAATTTTAGAACTCGATGGATTTTTGTCAATTTAAGTCCGTTTAACAACGCCTGTTTAAGATTCTTGTAAAGTAAAATGTACTTAGTTTTATTGGATAAGGTGGTCATTAATTTAGGTAATTTTGATCCTGGAGGGATCTGATGTTCTGCACAAAACGGCATATCGCGGTGTAAATCATGTAAATATTTAGGATACTCCAAATCAACCTCCAAAATATATCCATCTGGAGCATCATCTGGAATTGAAATAATATCGAGATTAATGTCAACCCATTCAAAGTCGCCGTATGGTAAAGCTTGCGACATTGCCCACCCTTAAGATTGTTAGCATCCAAATATAGAAGATATTTGGATTGTTTAGATGCATCATAATCATGCATGTATCTATTGTTAGCTTCGGAATATCGGTTGCTCACCTGACTAATACCACCTCTAATAGCGTTTTCAATAAACATAATTTTATCAATGTCCATAAGCAACTCCAACTTATATTTTGTATGCTTAAGCATACAATCCCAAGCATACCCTGGTAAGGTGAAGTACCAAGCAGGATCGAGCCCATATGTGGCAAACGGCTTTTCGCGAAATTGTTCAAAAACACAAGTTAACAACATTATATCGGTTTTCATATAAAGTAAGGCATACTCCGAAATGTTTTTTATTTGAAATGCATTCCAAATTTTTAGAGCATGGTTATACATATCCTCAGTGACATGTTCACCAGTCAACATGCTATAGAAGTTTTCAATTTTTGGAAGTTCAAATTCATTCAGTTTAGACATTGAATCAATGTACTCGTATGGAAATACACCTTTTCTTGTTAATAAGTTCAATTTATTTGAACAGACATTTGAAAACTCTTTCGATAAATATTTGAAATCTGAAGGTTGCAATGTGGCCACTAAACTGTCTAAAGATGAATTTAAAAATCTCAAAGAATCAATGAAACGAAACTTTATCTTAGCATCACCATCATCAGCATCTAGATCGTTCAGAGTAAATGAAATGTATTTCTCTTTGTTTAATGGCAATAAACTAATATTACCCTTTTTTGATAATTCTCGTATCATGAAATGGGAATCCGATCCACTCATATTATGAAACACAACCGGTACAACAAAACTATTTCTAAAGTTGAGGTTACAATGTTGGTGTGTAAAACCTCTGAAGTTACCAGTAAAGTGGCAGTGGTCTCTAACGATGATAGCGTTTTCAGAAAATGCATTTTCACATATAGAGCAATGTGTTGCAATAATGTTATTATGAGGTTCAATCATTGGTTCAATATGTTTGAATTTACTTCGAACAAATTTTGCAACTTCCACCATTTCGTTTGCAAACCAATCTATACAATCTTCCCCCAAATAATTTTTAAAAAATGATAACGATTCATCATAGTCACATTTTAAATAATAACCAGCACTAAAAGCTTTATGATGTTGATACTTTAAAGTGCTTGGAATATTTTGATAACTATGATTTTTAACAGGTTTTAAAATAGTCTCAAAATCGGAATAAATTATAAAAGGTACTTTTTGCTTATAAACATAATTCTTAAATTCAACATGACGATGCCTAGGATATGAAATTCTACAGATTTTTACTTTTTCACAATATTTAGAGTGATCATTTAATTTATCGAAGGTGTTAAAGTAATTCAGACAACGATCGCAAATATATTTTTTATGTTTATGTTTATTTAGTTGACTGCCAATAAGCCGCGATAAACTTTTTATCCAAACATAATGGTATTTTATTTCAACATTTTCAAAATCCTCACTTGGAGTATTTTAATTGTTTACGTTTGGAAAATATTGATTTTGAATTATGAGTAAATTTACATGCTTCTCAGCTTTCTGCATAGTAAGCCTTGTTGGCACCACACTATAGAACGACTTTTCTTTAGCGCAATTTAATTCTAAACTGTATACATTTATGGAAATTTTATTCATATTTTCATATTTTGAAAAATTTTTAATCGACATCGGCATTTCCAATCCTTCAACATTCAAAACTAATCTGTAGTGTGGATATGAGGATGTGAGATTACTTCTTATTTTAGAGGGAAATAATGCTGAAACAATTGCCCAAAAAAAGCAACACTCATCTGAATTTTTCACGTTGATGCATTCATATTTATTTGAAATTTGCTTTGGAAGTGGAATAAAAGATGAAACACGTCCATTGCCCATTTCGTATTTATTAATATTAACTTCCATCCATACAATTTTTTTCAAAGCCCAACCTGATTTTGATTCCTGAAACTCCGATAGCTTTGTTCTTAGTTTATCAACCACATCATCACGAAACCATGATTTTAATTCCGTTCCTACGTCAATCGCCACATTTTTCGTATTAAAATGTTTAAAATCCGTTACATTATTTTCATCAATATTAGATGTTTTAATGAATTTTCCACAAAGTGTAATATTAATTTTTATTAAATTTAATTTTTTTAAACTATTTTTTATTTTAATTTTAAACACCTTAAAGCAATCATTAAAAAATGCCATTAAATCCTTATGATGCATGTTTATTATAACGCCTGTTCTAATTCTTCTTGCAAAAGCGGAAACCAAATCAATCCATTTGACTCCCAAACGTGATGGTTGTGAAACAGATTGACTGCCGCTTCCTACATGAAAATTTTTAATTGATGATTGGATGCTTTTTAACAACCCCATATTAGTTTGAATTTGCCTTAACTGCCCTAAAATTAAGTCGCCATGTCTAACCGCCTTTACAAATAACCTTAAGTATCGTTTGATATATTTTAACAAAATTTCAGCTTCTTTAATTGTATACTTTTTAAATAAAATATTGCATGCGTTATTAACTTTAAAAACAATTTCGCTACTTAAAGTATTAATATGTTCAGTCGTTATTCAAAACAAGCAATAATTATAAAAACATACCAATTATTTTTTTGTTTTTCTAAATGTGTTCTATTCTGTAGGAGACAAGATGATTGGGTCTATTAATATCTATTAGTTCTAATATGGTTATTGCGTTTTTTCCAGAACCCAATTCCTCAATGTTTTTTCTCCACAATTCCGTGTTGCTTTGTGGCAGAAATGAAATATTGTCTGCTAACTCAATTAGAACACAATCACCATATTTGGAATGTACTATTCTTGGTCTGTAAATTCTTTGTGGAACGTTTAGTGGCAATTCGGCTAACCTCTTTGCCTCTTTTCTAGGGCTTACAACGGACTGTTTATTATTGTTTTGTATTACTTGATCCATCTACAAACAACAGCAATGCTGTTACAAACTTGCAAATATTATAAAGTAAAATATTTTTTTTACAAAATAAAGAAAAATGTAACTTACTTTTTATACTAACGCTGCACGTATACTGATCACTTCAAAAACGCAGGTTCAAATAATGGTGAAATTAAACGAGTAATATATATACAATGTCTAATGCGTCATCTACATACAATCACCAAACCGCTAAAAGTAAAAGAATTTTTATTGCCACATAAATTAAATGTATAATTACATTTAAATATATTTAAATTGCTAAAATGTAAGCAAGAGATCCTTGATATAAGATTAAATTAATTTTTTATTTGAAAGTCAAATAAATCGTGATGCAAGGTGGTATAATTTGCATACCAAGAAGGAAATATACGGCATACCTGTCTTGACATGTTTTTGCAAACACACACACACACACACACACCTTATGTTAATTAAATACATTATATTTGGAAGTCGAATGTCGGCGTGATTTGCATATATATTACCAGAGATTTATAATCCCAATAAAAAAACACGAGGTTATATTCGACTGCATGCAAATTCTTGTTATTTTATCGTGACATTGAAATTGCGAGAAGTAAACGACTTCTTTTTACAAGATTTTACATGCAGACGTTTAAAAATTTGACCTCCATCATATAACATTTCGTATATTTTCTCAATTTTATTTGCTACTTCGTACAAAACGCAGCTTATGAGGAGAGCTAAAACACTCTTTACCACTTGCACGCGTTTGTTTAATATTAAAAAAATTCTTCACCGCGGCGTTTTAATTTTAGCTTAACCTACCCAGAAAAATCTCCGAAGCGGCCAAGAACCAACACGTGAACTCCATTTTCTACACATACAACATTTTTTTGAAAAAATGTATAACACCTTTCCCCATCTTATTTAATATTTAACACCGGGAACGCTGCTAAAAAATTTCTTAAGAAAATATCTCTACCCCAGCGCACGCGCACCACCCCACGACAAAAATCTAACAACCCCGCCGAACGAACACCCCAAAGACCTAACGACCCCCCCGACGCACCAAATTTACATACAAAGACAATTTTGTTCTCAAAGCGGCGTATACATATCATGCTGCACGTTTTGTTTCCCAAAGCGGCTTAGCTGTTCATATTGTTTTCGAATCGGCGTATACATATCTTGCTGTGGATCTCTGTTGTCAAAGCGGCTTAGCCCTCCTACTTTCTGAAATTTCCCTATATAAAACTTATTACATTCGCAGGGTATTTTGTAGATACAGTTTTTTGAACTTTGTACTGCGTAATTGGGTTTTGTTTTTGTTAATTGTGCTCTTAGTGTATTGTTGGTTCTAAATACTGTTTTAATTCTAAATTTGTTTCCTATTCTTTGGATTTTTTCGGAGAATCCTTTTATGTATGGCATTGAGAGCATTTTTTGGTTTGTATCGTTTTTGTTTTCTTTTTCTTTATTTTTAGGGTTTTTATTCATTTCTTTCTCTATTATTCTTTTAGGATATTTGTTTTCTATTAGTGTACATCTGATTAGGTTTTTCTGTTTCTTTAAAATTTCTTCGTATGATGATATTAATTTTGCTCTATCATACATGGTTTTGATAATTCCTTGTTTGACACAGTGTGGGTGGTTTGAATCGAAGTTTAAGTATCTGTTTGTGTGCGTTGGTTTTCTGTATACCGATGTATTAATTGTTGTATCGTTTTTGCTAACTAGAATATCTAAAAACGGAAGTTCTGCATGTTATTCTAATTCATATGTGAATTTAATAGTTGGTTCTATTTCGTTAATTGACTGTACAAAGTTTTTAATTAATTCTGTATTATGAGGCCAAATAGCATAAACATCATCTACGTATCTCCACCAGATCAGTGGTTTCAATTCTTGTGTGAATATTACATCTTTTTCGAATTACTCCATGAATATATTACTAAAGATTGGCGATAGTGGACTTCCCATTGCCATTCCGAAGTTTTGTTTGTAGAATTGATCATTTATTTGAAAATATGTGGTATTTACGCATAAACCAAGTAATTCCATAATTGATGATATACTTAGTTTTGTTCTTTCTTTAAGATTGCCATCTTTTTCTAGTTTGTTTTTTATAATATTAAGCGTTTTGTTTATAGGGACATTTGTGAAGAGATTTACTACATCAAAGCTTACCATTGTGTGTGTATTTTCAATTTTTATGTTTGATAGTTTTTCTAAAAAGTGTTGGTTGTTTTTAATGAAAGAATCCGTTTTGCCTGCTAATGGATTTATAATTTTTAGTAGAAATTTTGCTAAATTATGGCATGGTGAATCTATGGAGCTTACGATAGGTCTTAAAGGAATGTTTTTTTTATGAATTTTTGGTAGACCGTAAAAGTGGGGTGGTTTACTGTAATGTGGGACCAGTTTACTTCTTTCCTTGTCTTCGAATTCATTTTTAAATTTAAATAGAGTTTTGTATATTATTTTCAATTGATTTTATTGGGTCCGTTTTTAAACTGGTGTAATTCTCAGTGTTCAATAGTTCGTTGACTTTTGTGTTGTAATTGTTTTTATTCATTATTACTGTTGCATTGCCTTTGTCAGCAGGTAGAATTATAATTGAGTTATCGTTTTTTAGATTGCGAATTGCTTTTATTTCGTTATTACTTACATTTGGCTTTATTTTGTGATTCTTTTCTATTTCGATTTTGCATCGTATTCTAAATTCGTTTGCTTGATCTTCTTCGAGTTGGTTTGCTGCTTTCTCAATACAGCTAATTATTTCAAAGGTTGGGATTAATTTTGGTGTTACTGCAAAGTTAAGGCCTTTTGAAAGAATTGATTTTTCTGTGTCGTTAATAGTTCTGTTTGATAAATTTATCACGGTGTTTAGCATGGTGTTCCTGTTTTCTATCGTTTTAGTTTGTGTTTTATTTTTCTCTATAAATAGGTTATTAAATTTCTTTATGTGAATTTCTTTTTGTTGGGAAAATACTGATTCGTAGTAGGTTTTTGCACTAACGAGAATTTTATCAAAATCGTATTTTGTTACCTTTATTCGTATGAAATTTAACATGAAATACAGCCTACATACTTGATTTCTATTTATACATACAATAACTAATTACATAACAATAAGCATATTAGCTAGAAAACCATTATTTCGGCAAATTCTAAATGTTGGGGGATCTTGGTAGCCACAGGTTGCTTAACCCTCCTTCACTGAATCTCGGTAAAATAAAATAAGACATAAAATTAGAAACCTCTCAATTGTATAAATAGAAACATGTTAAAAAATGTTTTCCAATTCCCAAATTATTGAATTTATATAAAATTCACCAATAAAAATTAATCAGCTGATTTCACGATAAGCGTATTGGCTACCTAAGAAAAGTCGATCCCAGGTCGCAACACAAATTGAAGGCATTCATTCTTTTAAACTTTAAAAATTTTTGCTTAGTGTACTCAAACCAAATATTTCAAACATCAATAAATCAAAGTAACCTTCAATTTATGTCATAAATGTCAAACTTGAAGTTTTTATTATTTTGACAACGATCCTAGGTCATGGATCGAAACGTAAATATAGATGATTTTAAAAACTATGAGTGGTTTAATTCCCAAAAAAGAGTAAGAAGAATACTAAACAAACCACAACAAACATACAGGGAGTAATGACAAAGGACGCAAGAGATGCACTCTTGCTACCTTATACCATAAAAAAACGTAGTTATTAGTAGTAATAATTTAAACATTATTATAAAGGGACATTTAGACATTAAACTTCTTGAAGGCGCTGCTTAGTGCTTTTTTATCAAGCCACAGCAGAAATTTTTATTTAAAAAAAAAGGGGCATGTATCTGCTTTTACCTTTTAACTCAATTAACCCTACCTTTGGGCTTACTTGTCCAAAATAAAACGGTTGTTCAATTAAATTATATGATAAGTCTTTAATTAAATTTAGCTTTCGTTGTGATCAAATTCTTTATACAAAATATACATCAATAATGTGGTCTAATCTTTTAGACGCAGATATTTAAATATGAAAATTATGATTGTCTTTACTATGACTCAAAATATTAATATTGTATTAAACATGACTTTGAAGCTTTTTAAATTAATTACCCAAAATACACAGATCTGTTACCTTGATTTACAAATATGTGATAAATAGTCAAAGATAAATAAAATTAGTTCTCATAATTACTTTGTAAAACAAAAGTTGTAAAATGCTATAGTGTTATTTTCAATTATTCGCCTCGTTGTCAAGTTATACGAACAGCTGTTGTCAGGTCAATTGTTAGAAAAACGCTTACCTTGACAACTGGTACTTTGAACTTCATTGAAACAAATATTGTTGAAACCACATGTGTTAGCCTGCAATTCTTCGACAAACAAGTGCTTACAAGGTGTAAGAATAATCTTCTTCTTCTGCACTAATTACGAATTAAATGCATAATTGCGTATTATATTGGACCATTATAGGGAATCATAAACATCAAGTAGTTGTACAATTTACTGAAGTAAATCGAAAGAAAAACTCAATCCATATGACGGGCTAACCAAAGTACAACATTTTTGACTCCTGTTCAATTTATATTAAAGCAAGATTATGTATCGGTAAACTCGGAAGTTTAGACATGATATCTGAATTGTAAATTCGTAACCTTATCAATCACAAATTAATAAAATTAAAAATTAATAATTTATACATTCGCGATATTAAAAATCGGTAATTTGAGTGAGATTAAAAATTAATAGTATGTAAGTTCGTGAGCTTTAAAAAAATCAATAATTTCTTGAGCGCCACAATAAGATCATTTAGTCTACCATAATAATAATTTAATTTGCTTACCATTATTAGAAACAGAATAGTGTTTTCCAGCACCTGATCACGTTGCCATGCCTATGGCGATTCGCAGGTCACTCTCTTAAACTAAATTCTCAGCCATGGTGCGTGTCACCAGAATGAAAGCGAGACTGATTGACCTTAGTGCACGGAATGCGCACAAGGCACAAGAATCGTCTGACATTTGGAATCTTATTCAAACTACTAACGTTTACGAATAAAACCTAAGCTATACGCCTCGTGATTGGGTTATATTGTTCTGATCTGAACATTTATTAATATTTCAAAAATTAATTGTTTATTTAAATAAATAGTGCTGGCTATTTTATGATTGAATTTATAAGTTCTTATAATCGTCAAAAAAAAATTGTTACAGTATGGTGAAATAAATAATGGTTTTTGAATCGAGAGATAGGGGAATTTGCTAATAGGCGGTGCGGATATTTGGAGAGGAGAGGAAATGGACATCACGCAGACAGTCTAAGATAGTCGAGATATACGGTTGTGAGTAGGCGTCCTTCTAGGTTACTTGGTTGACTTTACGAAAATCGATACTGAATCTATAGATTTCATGTTTCCTCGTTACCAGAATAATGGGACTATACCACGGACTGGTAGATGATTTAACGACTCCGAAGTGGAGCATCACGTCGAGTTCGGACTGAGAAATTTTGAGAGGCATGGGAAAAAGAAGGCAGTACCATTGTTTGATAGGTTCTACAAAGTACGAAAATGATGAGGTACCAAAGTAGTGTAGCCAAGGCTAGTAGACTGCTTAGAAAAAGCTGTAGTCATGAAAAAGTTTAACCGAAGGTGGTTTTTCCGAAGTTCGGAAATGACACGCATAGTATCGGATGCGGTGATAGACGAAGATAAAGCAAAGGTCTATAACCAGTCGCGGAAATTAGCGACACACTGTATAAACTTCCACAAATCGGCATCAAGGATCAGCTGGTAAAAAACTTCAGGAATTACGAGGACTTCCAGAGTAGCGATTGACTTCTGGAAAGTTACAGGAAGGAAAACGGAATCTTGGATGGCACGTTTAGAATTACCCGCCAGGCTGCAGAAAGAGGGAAAGAACGCGTCGAGAGATAGGTTTATTAAACTTAAACGGTGCCAACCATGACCGCCAAGGATGGTGCGAGTGGCTCCATCAGGAGACCTGTAAATAAAATGCCAAGAACTTGGACTTATAGAAAAGACCGTTTGTCGCCACGAATATTTGAAAGTGTAAAATTTAATAAAAGTTGAGATTATTCATAAAGGGCTGAGAAAGGAAAATCCGAGACTAACGGAAGGACGGGGTCTTCGTCTCGGTCTAAGAACCCTAGCATCGGTTTAAAGAATGCGCACAGTTATTAAGACAGTCGCGCCAAGTCACTCCCTCGTGACAGCAGTCACAACAATGTAGTAACTGGAGACGGGAACAATAAGGAGAAAGTTGTCCAACTTGATCACAGTTAAAATGGTCTAGTCAAAGTAGATGTATTACGGAGGGGAGTGGTAGGAAAAACATTAGTTTTACTAATAGAGAGGGAGGGCAAGTATCAGTAGGATTAAATTCACTTGGTGTGGTAAAATGGTAAATCTTGGTGGGTAAACTGTAAATAGAAGCAGGTTTGGTTTTATCAATGGGAGAACGGAATTTGAGAAATAGTGGTTGTAACAACCGAAAGCATTGAACTGGTGGTTTTAGAATGCGGAGTGGCCTTAGAATGAGCATCCGCTAACGAAGGTAACAGTAGATCAAGGGCAGTGTTAGGAGAAGGTGTTTGGAACCACTCCACAGAAAAATAAAGAATTCAAATATTTACCTAAGAATAATAATTGTGATAGAGGAATAATTTCTATCAAGGATAAAACAGATTGCTAGCACGAGGTTAAATTACGTTGTAAACTCTCTAATTGTGTTTTTGAATAGAGACCGACATTTGCGTATGTAGACTTTGCATGGTGGCTACGAACAATCCAATGGATTCAGTAAGACACATGGTTCTATAGTTTATTTCATCGAGTAAGAGTTTGTTATAATTCACAGGCACGAAAAAAATTACACAAAAAAAATTGCTATCAGCAACAGTACGACATTAAAATATATAAATGCAAAAAAAAATATATAAAATACTATATGGCGCCAGAGATTTTAACGTTCTCTACTGCGAAAACTAAGATTATAAGCGAAAACCCAAGTCTGATATCTTGGGTGAAACATAAGCGTATGGTTGAGTACATAACGGGAATAGTGCCGAAACGTTGGCAAAAGTGTTTACCCAAATGAGGGAATTTAAAAACAAATTTTTGGGGAAAAATAAAAAAAAGAAGCGAATTTTTTATAAAATATTTAATCAGTTGAAAAGTATTCACTTCAGAAATTAGATACAAAAAAGCTGTAATATGTGGTATGTGAAACATGACATTGTACAATCAATAATAATGAAAATTTAGAAGATAAGACTGCTATATAGATTATAAATACTGTGTAGTCATTGGATTACTTACAGCAATCTGAAAGTGAACGTAATTGAACGACATAAAAATTTAATGATTATGTATATAGTCACAAACTTTAAAATAACTACAAAGAAGTGCGAAAATTAGTAAATAACATTAAGATGTGAAAGTTACATAGTAACTGCTTACATCTAGGCATATCAAATATTAGTACGATTGCAATATCTGTGATATGATATAGAAGTACTGAAATGTGCAGAACGAACGATATACCATTGTTGAGAAATTCAGATACAGAGTTAACACAGACAAAAATATAGTTCGATCAATTTGAAACATATGATCGAAAATAAGCAATCTAAGTTAGAACATAGAACTATTGCTTGAAATACTGTCTAGATAATCAAAATGATATATTAACAACTAATAGAATGGAGAAATCTAATAGAACTGTAGCACAAATTGATAGGCAAAAATTGTCGAAAGTAGTTGGAACTAAGACAAGTAAACACTACGAAATTCGTGTCGAATAGAAGAAACTATAGCAAGAGAACTTCATAACATAAATTGTAACTTAGGATAGAAGCGAAATATGCATGTAAATAGGAATGAATAGGTTATTATAAACAGTAGGTTGACTCTGCTCAGACAGAAGAAGTTGAAAGTAACTAAAAGGAAGCATTTTGAAAAGTTAAAAATATTGAAGCAAATCAGAAGAAAGAATAGTATACAAATTTAGAAGATTATGGTGAGATAGTCAGCAGATATGATAGGATTGAATAGAGTGAAATAGCTAACATTTGAAATGAGTGTAATGTATGACATAACTAGTTACCAGCCAGATAGACATAATTCATGAATCTATTGAATATACAATATAACTTGAAACATTAAACTTATTCAGAACTTGATAGTGATTATTGACAACAATTTTGATAAGTATACGATAACTTTAGTAAATATACCTAGCAACTATATTGATACTTCATGATTATTATCAATTACTACTTAGTTACATTAGATAACCATATTGAACCTTTCTAAATTGACTATAGTGATACTTGATTTTGTAAAATTAAAATACTTAACTTTATGCAATAGCATTTCTTATTCAAATATTATCATACATTTTATATTTATAATTTTCTTAAACTAGCACTGATTTATTAATTTACATATTTTTTACTGATATCTCATTACACTATTCATAACTTATTTTGTAAATTTGCTAAGCAACACTTTATTTAATTAAAGTTTCATTATTGAGTTTAATAATTTACTTGTCATCTTTGGCTTGTCTTACATGAAATTTTGCTACTTCAAGATTTCTTGTATTTCGCTGCAAAGAATTTTGAGCTGATAAACTTTCACGTTCTAATGAATTATCTGAGCTGATCTTGTTTCTGATGTTAAATTTCAATCATTTCAAGTTCATACTTCTTATTTAGACTTTACCTTATTACACTATGTTCTTAACCTTTTCGTTATTCTTTAGTTACAAATATTCGAACTGTTCTTCTTTTGTCTTTGTAAATTTCTTTGCTAACTTGTGCTTTGTAATATCGCTCTTACTTATTTCTGAATATTGCTATCTTGAAGACTTGTACCATATTTTGCGCTTTGATTTTGCTTATTCTAACTGAATTATTATGCTTTACTTTTTGTTGTAGATTATTGCTTCGTTGCTTTGCTTAATATTTAATCTTTCTATGGTCAATGTTAACTTTATATAGTTTCTAATTTAATTGCTTATTAATTGAATCTGTGTTAGTATTTTTAGTTTCTATCCGAATTTTTTATGTTTATCATATTGTTATTCTGGTACTCTATATAATCTTGTGATCATATTTAATTGCAAGTCTTTGCTAAACATTTCTTATTTTAAAGCTGCTTGATTTATCCTATAAGGAAATTCTAACTTTAATTAGTCATAAATTGTTACCTACAATTTCTAATGCATCTAAACGTTTAACAATTATTTAGTTATATTATATACGCCTCCGTTTCTTAATGTTTTCCTACAGAATGTGCTTTAGATCCTTTCAAATATTATAAATGTCTTGCTCAAATGTAAGTGCAGTAATTATTCTTAATATCTGATCCTTTTAGTCGTAAATGCTTAAATCTTCTTTAAAATAATTGCATATTTAATTGTATTGTCGTAAATCTTTATACTTTTGAAAGTGTTTGCTATTATTCAACTTTAGCCTATTAATTATTAGAATATTTATAATTGATCGTTTCTACAAGTATTTATTGGTTCAAAAGCTAGCCATTTTGCTTACTCTTCGATTCAATATGAATTCATAAGTACATTTAAATGCTTGCTTAAATACTTAGAATTTAAGTTTCAAATGTTATTATGTAAATGTGTTTTCTTTGTAGATTTTGCCGTTCGTTGCACAACGTTCTTAACAATGTAGTTCGAATATTTATAATGTGATGGATATACAAACTCTATTGTTTACAGCTACCAACTTACACTTAATCTCAAGTTTCGAACTATTCTTAATTAACTATTAGAGCTTCAATTAAGACATCAATCTGTTAAGCTATTAATTGATGCTTTGTTGTAGAGTATTGCGTTTAATTTTTGCTTATCCATAATACTAGCTTGGTGGATGTATCTTATTTCCAGTTCATCAAACTCTAAAGTGCTATTCGAAGAAGCTTTATGAGCCTCTAAAATTAGAATGATCTTAGTTGACCAATAGCATGTTAATCAGTTAAATGTAGAAGCGTGCTTGCATTCATAGCATGTAGATTCATTGAAAGACATGCCTCTAAAGCGAAGCAATGCATCACATAACAGAATGTCGATAGTCCACAGGAAGAATTCATGTCAGTTTATGTTAAGTAATTTAAAGCTTCGATTTAAAGTAATTGAATCTATTCAATACAATAACTATTGAACAATTGATAACTATATGTTACGATTAACTCAATCGATAGTTAATACCTTTCGATTAAGATTTGTAAAAGTCATTAAAGACATTTAACATTATTACAATATATTAGTTGCAAAACTATCTAGTATTTGAATAACTTCGTCATTGTTGCTGTATTTCAAGATTTCAAATGTTTCGTTAAGCTCTTAAAGATTGTAAGTCTAGTTGATAATATTTAGTATGAAGTCTTAATAAGCATAGAATTTAACAAGTTATTAACATATAATAAGTTGAACAATTATAAAGTTAATACATATTAGATCAATCTTTGATATTACAAGTAAACTAAAAGTACTCCTTTAAGTCGAATTACCTACACTTTATCAAATTCATGGAAATTTACTAGTTGTGTGTTATAACTTGAATGTAGTAGTGTGTTACTAGTATGAAGTTATAGTAAATACTGTTAAAGTTATAAGGAATCATAATTGGTATAGATTAAATAGAAAGTTTAATTTTGTTTTATTAAATACTTACAATTTTGATCTGCTTAAGTGTTGTTTGATTAATGTATACATTTTATTAATTTGATGTATTAATGTGAGATTATATTGAAGTTATTCATTTTATCGTATTATAATTCAAAGCTTGATATTAATCTGTGCTAAGTTAATTAGCTTTTATAATTCTAAAGTTTATTCGTATTGATAATGTCGGGGCTTCTAGAGACAGAATATAGGTCTAGAATCAGAGAATTCGGTCAAGAAATAGAAAGAACCTAAGCTCATCAGTAGAAACTAAGTTCCAGTTAATCTAAAACATATACATTTGACTTCTAACAATTCTAAGCAGATTAATTACAATTGACACTATTCAAAGTTCATGACATTCTAGACTGAGTGGAAATTCAGTAGATCAAACTTAACGTATCATAAGTTCTAACGAAACACGTGACCAAGATTATAACCTCCGTAGTTATTCAAACGATCCTGGTATAGTATTACCTAAACGGACTCACGAGTATGACGTTAATTCAATAACGGTCCTACACATATAACTAGAACGGTTGACGAAAATACCAGAGGTAATTAGAATATCAGGATCATTTATAATATTGAGTAAATTTATATGAACCTAGTGGTTAATTTACCATATGAGGATAAAGTTATTGTTACCATGTAAACTGTTATGTTTGAAATCGTTACCATAAAATTTGTATTGAGAAGGAATGATGCTATCTAAACGATTCCTAGAAATTCAAGTAGCTGAGAAAATTCTAATATTAATTGACACCAAACATGGTACATTTATCTCGTGAGTGGAAATGTGGAGAAAGATTTATCTCGCTGAGGGTATGTATGTAATACGGTAAGGGGTAGTCCTATTTCAAATGTGTTTACGGTTTTTGGATTCTGCGTAAAATTATAGACTAATTTGACGTTTTGCATGTCTAAAAAAATTTATAAGAACGGTCAGAAATCGCTACCGGTGCAAAATCTTAAGAAAAGGGTAGCTCTCTGGGGGATGATGCTATCTGAAAAATTCTTAGAAATTCGAGTAACTGAGAAAAATCTAATATTAACTAATGCCAAACAAGATAGATTTATCTGAAAAGATGAAAATAGCTAGTCGAATAAGACTATTTGGTCCAGATGAGTGTGGAAATGAGGATGCTGGTGGAAATGAGGCGGCAGTCGCCCCCATAACCATCTACTGAAGGTGCATTTTAAAGAATCAGTAACAACAAATTTACTGGGTTCGTGTTCATGTGATTACTACAAAGGACCCATTAGAGTCAGGGCATGTCGGTGCATTGAACCGATTTGCCCTATGTTATAAACGCCTCAGAATAGTAGTCATTTAGGCTACAATGTAACATGTAATCATTCAGCAAAATGCACTCTCGCTCTATTGGGATTTGGGAATCTATGCCGGGTAAAGAAGTCATCTCCACAACATAGTACACTATCCAAGAAATAGTCATTTTATAAGAGGTAACTACAAATACATAACCAAAATCAAAGATTTATATCCACTTGAAGTTTTAGGCTAAACTTCCCAGATCCCTAATACAATTATTTATGATACATACTTACCATGATATTATATGTGGCAGAAATAATATTTAATACTATAAAAATATATGACTTATTGAAAGTACTTAAAATCTTGATATTTTATATTATCTAATAAAAAGTAAAAATATTAAATATTACACAAATACAAACTATTTGGACGCTACAAAGTTATGTAAGGATACTTGAAGCTAAACAAATAGTTTCGATTACAATGACCTCCACGGTATATTATCAATACAGAGCCATCCAAGCGGATTGTGGTAAAACTAAAATGCTTCAACAGAAGATTCTTAAAGAGTTGCACGCACTGCGAGAGTCGCTTCAAGAAAATTGTTTTTGTGCTGTCGAATAAATTTCCGCGCACGCTCAATTAACGGTAGCCCGTAGTTGTTAATATGCATATTACGACGTTTATGATTATTTAAACTGTAGCCAATCAACTTGTAGCATTGGCAACGGAAATGTTTAAAAACTAATGTCATAAAATTAATAGATTTAGGTATATTACAAACAATCATAAATTATTGTGCTAAACATCTATTATGAAGAAATAGATAAACTTACAGGAATTCATATTCTTCAGGAAAGTAACGACAAATAGACGACCATAAAGGACGTATAATTAACGTCACAAATACTGACTTCAAATAGACGTGCTTAAGTGGTTCGATGATGAGCTAGACAAGTTTCTACTCATAATTGACCGTCATTATGACGACCGTGTACAATCTGAAATGCGTTTCTTTTAAAGAAGTTCACACAAACTAATTTTTTTAAATTTATTGCTACAGTCAAACAAGCGGGTCATAAAGAAAAGGACGAGAGTCAGTGAAGGACGACTTACCCGAATTACTGCAACAAAAGAGGAAGCTGAAAGAGAGAGAAGGGCACCCTAACCTTGTAGAAAATTGGGCGCAGAGGGTGTCAATCAAAACGACAGCAATGAGCCAACTGTCCGACAGCAAGGTATAGAAATACAAAAATAAAATAAAGAATAAAGAATAATTAGGATATAAATAACATACGAACAAAAAAATTATATTTATCCATATACAGACACGTATAACTACGATGGTATACTTAACATATTTACTAGCACTATAGTACAGATGATGAGCTCGCCTCCCACGAATCTATTTAACATTCGAAAGGGTAGAAAAACGTGTGTAATAGCACCATCACCAAATATCTACACAACTAATATATCGGAGGTATACAGTTAGCTAAGATATCCATCGTTATAAATCAACAGTGTCTAAAGTACACGCTAATATAATTACCGTAATAGTTATATAATAAATGTAAGCTAACCATAGCGTAATCTAGCAAAGCAATCATTTACTACAAATCGATACTGTATTATTCTTTACATAATACAATTAAGTAACATGCAATGTAAACTAGTCAATCAGTTGCTTTATAAAATTTTCATGAACGCTATGTTTTTAAACAGGTTCGGTAAGTGAGCATAATATTTTTCGGCTTCGAAACATGGCGACTGCTCATAAACATGTTTACGTGAGATATAGGTTTACAGTAGAAATGTCGCTAACCGTTTGCAAACTGTTGAGTCTGTTATACGCAACCAATGTTTAAATAACATAAATATTAACAATATTGATACACCTCAAAGTATCAGAATTCGATAATGTAACTATAAAAATATTGCATGGTGAAAAATAGAATTATCGACTAATAAAAATCGATTTTCTAACCTTTTATACTATACCATAAATATAAGTTTTTTATTTGAATTATATAACTTCCAACTTTATATTGAAGTTTAAATCGCTTGCCGCTTATATCACATTTAGCTAGGAATATAATGTAGCGGGTTACTATTAACGAGTTCACCAATTTAGAACATGTAATAATAATAGTTTTCATTATTTACTATTCACAAGTTAATTAACAGTAGATGCTTTATTTATAGATGTTTTCAGTCCAATTAACAATGAAGCACTATCACTAAATCTTTAAGTCATAAGTCTTCTTAACAACACCAACGCTACTATAATTTATTTATTACCCTTTTGTCTATTTATGCAAAGCTGGCGGTACAATATGCACGTTCACATAACACAAATTTATAATATTTACTATAGGACTTTCAAAACGTATTGACCAACTCACTATACACGATATGATTTATATACGACATTTGGATATAGACTGACTGACTGATTCACTCATCACCGATCCTATATATACCCCAAAATTAAATAGATGATTCATAGTCTGGTGTTTGCTGGAAAATTCGAGATTTCTTTAGAATACACTTCGCTTTTGCAACATGCTTGTTCGACGAGTTGCCTAATAGTTCGTAACATTAATATAAACAAGCTTTCTGTCGTGAGACGTGGCAATAGTGCGGATTGGGTTGTAAGATTAAACCACTCCTCAAAAAGAAGAAAAATTCGATACATTAGTGATAAGTGTTGAATTGCACTCCTTTTCTTCAAGGAGTTGTGTACATATTAATAAACAAATATAGCTGCTTATAAGGAATTATCCCATTACATATACGTCAAGTAGTGCTCGGTTAAAGAATTAAATGTCAACATATCTATCCGGAACTTAAAGAATTGAAATTTTGCGGGGAATGGCGGTCAACAACAAAAATGGACAGTAATATCAAGATAAATATATCTCCATCACACGAGAAATCATTTGACGATGTAGATTTCAAACAGGAACTTGTTACCTTTGAAGAAGAATCACTCTTACTGTTCGATTCCAAACCTATCGTGTCATCAACTAGCAAATACTTATGAAATAACTAATTTTTCTGAGTCCTTCAATAAACGTACATTAAAAGATTCTTATTCAATGGATTATGCCGGTGAAGTTCAAGAAGGATACCTAAGTGAAGCTTCAAGTCACACCAAAATAATACAAAACACATACGTTTAAAAACTAGCCTACGTTAATGTAATGCATGTAGATATAACGCATGAACTAAAAGCAGACTTATTCGGCATATGACAAAGCACAGGTGTTCTAACCCATTTTCATCTGAAATGGGGAATTTAGAGAACTATAAAAGCACACTTACCCGTGATAAACCATTTTCATGTACCATCTGTGATTTCAAAACAACTCTAAGGGACAACTTAAAAATGCATATGAAATTTCACACCGGTGATAAACGATTTTGATGCATGGTTTGTAATTCTAAAGTATCTCAAATGAGCGATCTAGAAAAACATATAAGTACACATACTAGTGATAAACCATATTCATGTACGGTTTGTAATTACAAAACATCCAAAATGAGCAGTCTAAAAAGCCATATTAGAACACATACTGGTTATAAACCATATTCATGTATGGTTTGTAATTACAAAGCATCCCAAATGAGCAGTCTAAAACGCCATATGAGAACACATACTGGTTATAAACCATATTCATGTATGGTTTGTAATTACAAAGCATCTGAAATGAGGAATTTAGAAAACCATATAAGAACACATACTGGTGATAAACCATTTTCATGTATGCTTTGTGATTTCAAAACATCTGTAAAGGGTCAACTGAAAATGCATATGAGAACACATACCGGTGAAAGGCCCTTTTCATGTATGCTTTGCAATTATAAAGCATCGAATTTGAGCAGTCTAAAAAGTCATATGAGAACACATACCGGTGATAAACCATTTTCATGTACGCTTTGTAATTACAAAGCATCCCGAATTATTAGTCTAAAAAAACATATGAGAACACACACTGGTGATAAACCATATTCATGTACGGTTTGTAATTACAAAGCATTCGAACTGAGCAGTCTAAAAATACATATGAGAACACATACCGGTGATCAACCATATTCATGTACGGATTGTAATTACAAAGCATTCGAATTGAGCAATCTAAAAAGACATATGAGAACACATACTGGTGATAAACCATGTGCATGTACGGTTTGTAGTTACAAAGCATCCGAAATGAGAAATCTAAAAAGACATATAAGAAAACATACTGGTTATAAACCATATTCATGTATGGTTTGTAATTACAAAGCATCAGAAATGTGCAATCTAAAAGTCATATGAGAACACATACCGGTGATAAACCATATTCATGTACGGTTTGTAATTACAAAGCATCTCAAAAGAGCCGTATAAAAAGACATATGAGAACACATACTGGTGATAAACCATATGCATGTGCTGTTTGTAATTACAAAGCATCTGAAATGAGCAGTCTAAAAAGACATATGATAAAAGATACTGATTATAAGCCAAATTCATGTATGGTTTGTGATTTTAAGACATATGTAAAGGGCAAACTGAAAATGCATATGAGAACCCACACCGGCGATAGACCATTTTCATGTTAGCTTTGCAATTATAAAGTATCGAATATGAGCAGTTTAAAACGTTATATGAGAACACACACCTGTGATAAACCATTTTCATGTACGCTTTGTAATTACAAAGCGTCTCAAATGAGCAGTCTAAAAGGTATATGAGAACACATACCGGGATAAACCATTTACATGTATGGTTTGGAATTATAAAGCATATCAGATGAGCACCCTAAGAAGACATATAGGAACACATATTGGTAATAAACCATTTTTGTGTATGATTTGTGATTTCAAAATATCTCGTAGAGTCAGATTTTAGCACATATGAGTAAACATGCCAGTGTTTAACCATATGCATGTACGGCTGGTAATTAAGAGGCATCTCCGTTAGACAATTTAAAAACGGAAAGGAGGACACATACTGGCGATAAATCATTTTATCTATTTGTGTGGTTTCAAGACATTTCAGAAGGTAAAGTAGAAAGAACATATTGTAGCAAATTTGTTTCTCTAGTGTCGGATTTATTTTCTAACTCGGGCACCGCGTGCGATGTCAATGTAGCAAAATCGATTTTTTTTATAATACAGGGTGCATTAGTTTTATGTCTTTAAATTTTGGAGGTGATAGAGATTGATTAGCTAAACAACAAACTTATAAGGCATTTTACTCTTGGAGTCAACTTAAGTAATAGTTTTAGGACTGCCGTTTTATCATATGTTTTTTAAGAAATACTTTCGTATACAATTACAATTAAGTCCCAACACTGCATAAATTTATTACCTGAGCACCTAGGTGAAACACAGAACACTTACGCACAATTACATCTAAGCGCGGTTACGAGGTATGTATTGAAAAAGTTCATTCAATTTAAAGTAGGATATCGTATTCTGCATAAAGTTTGAGGTGCTGTAAACGCATCAGGAATGTCAGGAAGAAAATACAGTCGACCACATCAGCATTATAGAATATTATTTTTGTTGTGTTTATTTTCTAAACATGCGAATTTTAGAAAACTTTCTTCAGTAGCAGTTAAAGTACATTGAGATATTTCGTTTGACAGCGAAAATCGCATAAACATATAAACCGCTAAACTAAAAAATTTCATAAAAGTACAGTGATTTATTCATTAACAAATACATTTAGATATGTAATACACGAATGCTAAATGTGTGATACTAAAAATTACCATTAAAATAAAACGCTGGGCGAGAAAGGTTTTGGATCCTTGGAAGCGCCTTTTTAAAAAGCTCTATTCAAGAAATACAACCATCAATATTAATTCAATTATTTCAACCTACCTCACATTGTTTTATTCACAAACAACTTGAACACATATTTTTTAAGCACAATAAACTGAATTGCATTATTACAAACTACTATCTTCAGTAATTAATAATTAATTGTGAATAGCTAAATCTCTTACAATGTGAAAATTATGAGATTCGAAGACTAACTGACTAGAAGAGCTTCCTACATTTAACATGAAACCTCTGTTCTCATATCGTTCTTGTGGGAAACTGTAAAATCGCTTTTTGTTCTCTTTCTTGTCTTTATTATTGTTTTTATTGTGTTTATTATAAATAAGTGTATTTGGTAGCAGTTCAATGTTCCTTATAGAATTATATCAACTTGTGCTTGTGTTACAAAGTGATTGTGTCCTATTCTATTTCTAGTATAAACTCGGTGGACGCTTCTTACATTTATATTCCATTAACACAATGTATCATTCTATTTCTATAAAATAATTATGACCTTTAATTTTTAATACATATTAGTATAGGGGATATGTAACTGGCGCCATTCAATAAACAAAACCATAGAGTCTACGTTGGCAAAATAAATTAATGCATGAGAAACGCAAAACCTCTAAAATTCAAAACCATATCTAAGACATTACTAAGCGTTCAAGAAAATTACAACATAAGTGCGTGTGACTTTCGTAGTAGATGTTATTACAACCTTTTATTCGGTATATATAGAGTATGGTACATTTTGGGATCGAAATTTGTAGAAAGAAATACTGCGATATTACAACTGAGCTTGACAAGTTAGAAGTTGAATTTAGGAGGGAAGTTCAGAAAGTTATTTAGAGAGGTCGTATTGTAGTAATACGAACATGTCATACGTAAAAGGACGGGCGCGTTGTGAGAACCTTAGCTGCAGTCAAATGCATAAAGGATTTTTTCATAATTCGTGGATTCTGATAAGCGCGTGGGTCTGAATAAAGACAATGTGAAGGTTAGTGATGGAAACACAGTTTAAAAATGTAACGTATGATTCTCGGAAAGGAAAAATTAAACGACGCGTGAGCTTTACTGCAACTTCGCTTTGCAGGTTTGAAAAATGAATGTTCACCCGTTTGTGAGGATTTTGAAAATCTTGCGTACCGAGTTAAAAGAGATCTTTGGTCTGCGGGTATAACTTAAATAAGTCGGGTTTGTTTTATGTTAAGGGAATTATTGTTAGCTGGAAAATATTGAGAATTGGTGTTCATGGACATGCTTAAATTTTAAAGATGAACTGATAATTAACTGAGTAAAGTTGAGCTCATTGTTTATGGTACGTAGTTAAGTATATCGTTAAGTCCTATTTAATACTTAGAAATTTATTGCCTCATTACATCAAAAGCCATTCAGTTCCCATTTATTTAAATTTATGTTTGCTACATTTCAATAATTTCAAGTCCGGAGATAGGCAACAAACTTTGCTCGTCATTCACTAAAGTCACAAGTTCGTATGTCTGTGTTCTTATTCCATATCTACACATGTAATATTTATTAATTAGAACCGTCCTGAATGTTACTAGATAGGTGGTAATTTCCTGTATTTTAATAATTTAATTTAAGCAGATATGAGGCATAATTCTTTTTTTTGGTTCTAATCTATCGTTGCATGATCAAATAGATATCATTTATTAGCATTATTAAAGTGTTTTAATGTATTTCCGTGAAATTTTGATAGGTGATTTTTGGTATTGAAGTAATTTATTTTTAAACCCAGATTTCACATTCCACTCAATACGACGTTCCCAAATGTGCAAGTTTCTTGAATGGAAACCAGCCTTCGGCTTTTTCAGTATTTTTTAGGGAAATTGGTAAGAGGGGTTAAGTTTGAGTGACTAATATGAACTCTACTTTCAGCTGGTTTAGTTTAAGTTTTGCTCTTGGTAAAAATTGTGTGCCTATGTTGTACATCTCTTTTTCTGTTACGTTTGGTTTTGATGTTTAGGCTGTATTAAAAGTTCCCAATGGACTCTTACTAATTCATGGTCCTAGTGTTAATGATTTGTCTTTACCATAAACAGCCTGTTTTGGATACTTCTTACTTACATATAGTTGATATTCCTATGTTTAACCAACGCAACATGCACCGATCGTATCCGTAAGTTTTTGAAACCATAGCCAAAGTAGTCAATTGTTGCATATGTAACAGTGAACCACTAATGTGTATATTGGGTGTATCAGTATAAAGGTCCATCCATGCGTCGATACACAGGGTTCTTTGTTAAAATCAATATTCTGTACCTAGGATTTGGTACACGTGTAGATTCGGATATCTGTTATTTAATTGTGTTATGTACCGGAACAAGAATTGCAGGTGATATTTAATGGTAATACGGAGGTCTGCATGCTTACTTTTAATATGGCTTTTACAATTAAGTCAATTATGTTTAATTATTATTATTATTAACATAAAATTTCTATAAACTGTCTCATTTCAAACATATAGGTAAATGTTTTATTGAGGTTTCATTATAAATACAAAATATTTAAGTATATTGTTAGTGTCCTGCAGGATATATATTTGTACTTTAAGTCTCTATTTGATTCATTACAAATTGAATTTTTTGTGTGCTTAAATGTTATTGCGTCACTACAACACTGTAACGAACGTACAGAATTAGTTATTTTAAATTTATTTGTTTTGTTTAATAAAGAACGCCATTGTACCATTACTGTGTGTTCTTAGTCATGTAATTTTTTTATTATTGTTGATATTTATTTATCCTACTATTGATTGGAATTATAGTGTTATAACAGCAAACGCGCCGCTTTTATTTATTTTATTTACCTGTTACTTACTAATCAATAATGCTTTTATTTCAGCAGGGCGAATCGGTTTTGGGTATTCTTCTTTTTGATTACAACTCCCCCCTCCACCACCCCATCAAAGGCTGGTTAGTAGCACAGCATTCCTCATTTCCTTTATTTGTTGTGGTAATCGATGCGGACTACTTACCTTGCTTTTGTTGCTCTCTTCCACGTCCGCACGGTATATCGTAACAACATGTAGATTTCAATTAGAAGTTGTAAACAGTTCGTGTGTATGTAGCAAGAAATTAACAGAAAGGGAAAATAATTATTTAATTGGACTATGAATTAGCGACGGAATCAGTTTTGGTTGTATTTAAATTAATACTATCGGGAAATTGAATTCCAACATTCTGAAAAATTACGAAATCAATGTGTATTAATTTTTAAATATTTTTAGTGAACAACTGAATGATGAAACCAAAAAGTTGGTATTGAATTGTTTTCCATGTATTGTTATTAAGGGCCCTTCCAGAAATGGGATTTTGAATGTCATGTATATCAATATTAGAAATTGGAACAATGGTGTAGTGTGTGGTGTGGTGTTGTGTGTTTGATTTAATTTGTTTGTTTACGTTTTCTTTCCTTTCTAGTAATACCTGACCAGCCTGATGTAAGGAAATTAGGTTTTATCTGTTACGAAAATTATCTGTATTTATTTAATGTCAACAGAGATTAAGTGTAGGTTAACTTTTATTTGCACTGTTCTATGAACAAGGTAAGCACAGATAAATTTGTGAAAGGATGTCCAGCCATCCTGCTGATGAGGTCGTATTTTGGGAGAGGTGACCTTTATTGTAAAAATTTCTTTGATATGACAACATTTATTCAGTTTTTTTAAGACGTGGTAGAACAAGATAAAGTATAATGTGATAAATTTATGAAACCAAATACTAAGGAGACCTATTTGGAATAATCGTCTTTCGTATATGAAAAATATCGAAGGAATTGCTGAGATAAGACGATTTGGACCCCTTTGATTATGACAAGAAAAACCTTTCAAGGTAAGTGGTTACTGCAACGTTTCTTTTTTTGTATTTTAAAATATTTCAAAATATCTTATTTTAGTAGTAGCTTTTCGTATAAACGTCCTACGCAAAATTTCACATTTACATTTATTGTCTACGCACATGACTTACTTCTTAAGAACATTGCAAATATGAAGCTAGACACCGCAGAACCGTAATGACAAATTATATATTTTTTCTAGGACAAAAATTTCAAATTATTTTCGTTCGACTACGAAAATAAAATGCATATTGACTGAAGCACTTGTAATTGCCAAAAGCTCTTATTTTATATAAAGTATTTAATGAATAGCGATCACGATTCTGAACGCACCATCGATTCTCTTAAAAAGGTTACAATTAGGGAAATTATTCTTCTTCATTAGTATTTAGACACGAAAGTCACTCGTTAAGGTAATAAATATTTAAGTAGAAAATAGGCACAGTTCATGCAACAGTTTCATGAAAATTTTAATGTGCAAAAGTGACTATCTGCCTGTAATTTATGTCGCTATTCTGCATTACAAAAAAGCGACTTTCGGAGACATAAGGTCACATACACATGAACATCCATTTATGTGTAACTTATTTAATTATTCTGCATCGCAAAAAGGTACTTTGCATAGACATTTATGCTCACACTACAACGAACGACCATTTGTTTGCAATTTATGTGATTATGCCGCAATACTAAAACATAATTTCCAAAGACATATGTGACTACATACTAACGAACGCCGATTCGTGTGCAATGTATGTGAGTATGCTGCGTCACAAAAACCCAATTTGCAAAAACATATGCGTATGCATTCTAATGAACAATCATTCGTGTGCAATTTAGGTATATATTCTACAACACTGAAAAGTACTTTACAGAGACACATGAGGGCACATTACAATGAACGACAATTTGTGTGAATACACTGCATCGCGAAAAAGTCATTTGCAAAGGCATTTACTTTTACATACTAACGAACGACCATATTCATGCAATTTATGTGATTATTCTGCATCACAGAAAAGTAACTTGCTGATACATGTATGGTTGCATACAAATGAACGTTCATTTACATGCAATTTATGTGATTATTCAGGATCACAGCAGAAGTCTTTAAAGCGACATATGTGGGTACATTCGAACGAATGACCATTTGTATGCAGCATCTATAATTACAGTGCAACACAGAAAAATCACTTACAAAGACATGTGCGGTTGCACATTGTTGTTTATAACTATTTTTCATCAGTGAAAAGTAGCCTACAGAATCATGTACGGTTTCTAACTAAGAAACGCATGTAGTATATTTATGTTGCTTATGTGAAATAGGCTCTCGGTGAAATAGGCCATAAAATTAGAAAACAATAGAAGGGGAACGAGCTGTGTACACATGCTGTGTGAGAATTTCAGGGAACTATGTAGGCTAGCTCAGAATATAAATAAGTGCAGGTACGTGTCCAACCAGTTTTGAGACGGAAAACCTAATGACGAAAAAATAAGCGCAGATAAATCTAATGATTAGTATAAACAACTAGTTGTTGGTTGCAAAATATCTGTAACTAATGTTAACTGTGCGAAAATATATATTGGAAAATATATTAAATCGGTAAATGGTTAAGTGTTGGGGGGAACTTGATAGCCACAGGCTGCTTACCTCCTTCACAACCACTTAAGGTCGGAGAAATAGGGTATATAATTGTAAAACAATAGAAGGGGACCGAACGGCATCTAACAAGAAAGAACAGCCCCTATGAGGAAAGACAACAAACATAGAACAAGAAGAAAATTGTTGAAAGCATATGTGTGGAGCACAGCACAGTATGCATATGAAATACGGGCAGTCTGAAACGCAGACAGAAAAACGGCAGCAGTCTTTTGAAATGCTGTGCTTCAGATGTATGACGACGATAGCATGGCCAGACAAAGATAATAACGAATAGGTTATAGAAATAGTAGGGGAACAAGGATATTTGGGGAAAAGATAAGAGAAATAGAAGGGCAGAATACGTTCTAAGGGATTTTGGGGAATAGTATGGGATATATTACAAGCAGAGATAGGAAAAGAGGTAGATATTGACCTAGATCAGATAGTGATAGATGCAGACTGTGTAAATTTCATGGAAATCTGTAGGTTAATTCAGAATAGAAAACAATGATGGTACCGTCTAACCAGTTCCAGGACTGAAGACCTAATGATGATGTGAACAAACAATTTGAAAACCATATATCACACATTAATAAACCACTACTTGAATGCAACTTATTCGAGAACTTTGAATCACAGGATAGTAACTTACAAAAACATTTTAGATACATTTTGGCGAACTACTATATTCGTGTAATTTATGTGATCATCCTGATTTGTGTAAAGTTAGCGATAACTTTGTTACGTTCAACACCTAGCAAGCAATTTTTTCTGCATGAATATTAAGTCATACTACTTTTATGTAAAAAAGTCCAAAAAATTCTAAACAAATCATAAAAGCTTCGATCAATAAGTTCGATTTTCTCTCACTTGAAATTAGTTTCCATCAAGTATTTACTTTATAATTTGTTGTCTTATAAAATCAGACAGCTAGTTAGCAACTTTACTTTTAAAAATAGTTACAATATTTTCTATCACCTGTAGTTAATATATTTCAATTTCAACTACACATAAATTCATGGCTTTCTTTTAAAGAAAAATGCCGCTTAACCACCTTCCCTAGTAAATGAACACTTGGAATGGGTTTGTTATCTGTACCACGTTAATAATCTTATCTTGCAGCTGTGCAGGTGTCCAAAGTAATAAGATTGTTTTCTTTTGTTAAAAATTTTTTACTAGTCATTTCCTTGCTGGCAAGCTGTTACAGCTAAAATTTTTGCAGCTACCGTCTGAGACTTCCTCACACTTGATCCTTCGGCGATGTTTTTGAAAGCAAAACACCTTCCCATACGTGGTTCTACCTACATTTTTACTTTGAGGCTTGATAGTTATTGTCTCGTTTTGGCTTGTACTGTTGATTTTATTGCTCGTTACTTTTCTTACTTTTTGGGTTTTTCGCGAGAAACCAATTTCTTTTGTTGCGGTTGAAGACTTTACTACTAGAAATATCCGTGCTCCGACGACTTTTTTCAGTGTTAGGCAATTCGATCTTTGTCTTCAATGATTGCTACCTCATACTTTACCTTTTCCTATGTTCTTTAAACCTCTTGATCTAGTTTGCTAAACTAGTGCTTCGAGCCAGATGAAAATTCTTGTTCTTGATTTTAGAGTGTTTTTTGTAATTTTCTTAAGCGAATTTTTTATAGGTTTATTTTATTAGTGTATATTGCTCTTTAGAGCCGGCTACAAGTTAATTTTTGTTGGTTTTCTGTATTTCTTTGAGTTTTCTCAAACGAATTTTTGATTGCTTTTTATTATTACTGTGCTGCCTGCTTCGTTACTTCTGCCTCCTACCATAAAATTTTAATCTTGCAAGAGGGGAATTTGTTACGGTAACCTTCTGAAATAAAGAATCTGCTTGAAATAATAACGACCGTAATTGAAGCTGCTAATATAAACCCCTCCTTATGTTACTCCCCCAAATAGTGTAAACCTAACAAATATTCAAGTATTAAAAACCGTCTTGCATAAAAATGTTTCTCATTATCTGACATACAGCCCGTAACCGTTTATCAATTCATTTAAAAAAACCTAACAATCATTTGCATCTTCTAGCACTTTAAATTCTTAGAAATGTTTACTCGCCAAACGATGGTACGTGATAGTTAGTATATTATTTCAAATAGTTTCGTCGAAATATTTGCTATTCTAAAACCGAAAAGCCTGCCTTAGCAATTCTTCGTTAAATAATTATAACTGCTACCTGTTATAGTTGCTAATCGTTAAAACTACTTCTAAATAAGTTTTTTGGAAAGATTAAATGCTTAAATGTGTTTATTATTTGCTCGTTTTCCTTAAAATTCCGTGTTATATTTGTACGTGTTCGTTGCCCAAGTTTTATTAGTAGCAACGTCTCGCCTTATTAAATTATTGCGAGAATATTTATAATGTGGATCGATAATCACACAAACCTCTATTGGGTTTGAGAAAGCTAGGCCACTTTACATGCTTTACCGTCGTTCGATTTATCTATATCGCAGGGACATTTTATAATGTAGCTTGCTTCCCTTGCAACCAACGACATACAATAGAATTAATTATCGCATTTTGTTTTCTGAATGCTAGGAAGGTTTTGCCGTTGTATTTTCGCTTGCGGTCCCATAATATTCTACACCAGTATCGGTGGGAATGGTTTGATATTTTCCCTTCCATTTTCAAAGCTGTATAAATACAACTTCAACTTTGAAAAGGTCTCTTAATGATTCTACAGCTCTTACTAATTAGACGCTTCTTTAGTGATTCGAATGCTCTTTGAGCGTTGTGAATTCGCATGCTTAAAATAGGTTTGTGCTAGTGCAGTAGCGTTAAGTTGTTCCAGTCCCCAGTTGCATTTTGCAAGATGGCATCCGAAAGAAGCCTAAGAGGGCCTCGCTAAAAAATGGCAGAAGTTGATTAGTTGACCAAAAAATATTTATTATCGTAGAACGAACGCCAGCATTCTGCAATGTTTTAAATGTAGGATTAAACCCTTATTTAAAAGCAAGTATTTCTTATCGCAAAGGCAAGCAATGCATCACACTAACAGACCCTGTCGACTAACTGTCCCATCAGGGAGAAGAATTCAATGCACCCAGTGGTTACGATAAGTCCATTGTTAAAAGGCCTTTCATTTCAAAGAGCATTTGAAAATACATGTTCAATTTACATTTATTATATGCCATAACTATTAGTAACTTTTGTGAGATATAATTGTAAATAAACCCTACTTCGTGGTTTTGCGATTGAAGCTTTTGTAGAAAACGATTCTTCAAAATGATTTCTTAGCCAAAATGAATAAAGTTCAGGTTAAAAACTACTTAGGTATTGTTTGATGTCTCCTCAGGTTGATAAGCTCAGTCATTGTAAGCCAAATGTTTCTCAGAAGCTCTTAATAGAATTTAATTTAGTTGAGTACGTACTTTGTAATAATAGTCTAAGGCTTAACATTTAACAATGCAGTCAAGATGACTTAAACAAGTTTAATACAAATATAGTATAGTGTTTAAAGTACAAGTACGTATTAGATCGATACCCCCTCCCTTTGTATACAATTACAGGCAAAACTAAACCATACTCCTTTGTCCGTCTTAAACTATATGCGTAAATTGTTACGGACGTTCAGTTGTTGTTTATACGTGAAGTGTGTAGTTAAATTACTCCTAGTATGAAGTTATAACCAACGACTAAAGTAACGCGTAGTTAAAATAAAGATAAGGAATCTATAATTGTTGGTATTTTTGATTATAAATACTAAAAGCTTCTGTGCTAATATTGTTTGGATTACATGCATACATTTTACATTGGGTATGATGTGAATTACATGTGTTAGTTTAATTTTGTATAATTAATTATTAAGTTACTTCCCTATTTTAAGTCAGTTATATATAATATTCAAAGCTTTTTGCATTTAATCTGCGCTGGTATAAGCGTGTTTGCTTTTTATATTTAATATCGTCATTATAATGTCAGGAGGGCCTTCTAGAGACAGAGATATAGGTAGGAAATGAGAATCTGGTGCGTCAAAAAAGAAAAAGAAAAGTAAAAAAGGCTCTATCCAACCAAACCATGAGTTCCAGTGTGATGAAATTTCTTAAGAAACCTTCATCAGGACCGGTCGGTACTACAATAACATTAAAGTCTGATGACTCTCTTGTACAAGTTTCTGAACCAACTTCAGATCTAGAGTTGGCAGAATTTACAGTTATTCAAATCTCTGAACCCAGTAACAGTAAAAAGTTATAATGTGACGAC
The DNA here is from genome assembly GCA_036346225.1 of Platerodrilus igneus. NCBI lineage: Eukaryota > Metazoa > Arthropoda > Insecta > Coleoptera > Lycidae > Platerodrilus > Platerodrilus igneus. The sequence goes on from JARFIW010001286.1 coordinate 1,210,907, forward strand.
AACATTCGTGACTCAAGGATTCAAAAACAAACACCCCATTTCACAGCATTGTTTATGGATTCTGATCTGGGGTAGTGGGTATTTCCAATAACGGACTCCCAGCGTCATGACTTAATTCAAAACGGTCCTCACCAAAACCTAGAGACGTCTGACGAAAGTTATCCCAGAGACGATAATAATAGACATTTTTCTAAATTCCATTTTAATCGAAAATAGAGTAATGGGGAAAACCATCATCGCAGGTGGTTAATTTACTCTATATCTGAGGATAAAGTTTATTGTTTTCCATGTAAACTTTTTTCCTATTTGCAAACACAGATGGTAAAAGAAGGATGCTGCGACTGGAAAGATTTGAGTCGAATATTGCAAAGACATGAACAAAGTCATGGACACATGGTATGCATGATTAAATGGATTGAATTTTATAAAGGAATTAAACACGGAAAAACAATAGATGCGGAAAACAAGAGACTGGTTTTTGTTTCTATTTCGGCTTTTGTCAGCAACTTTCTGGTATAGTATAGTTAGAGATGGAATGTATCAACAATAATCGGTCGGTCGGATCTGGATACGTTTGCGCCATTTTTATTTACGAATTTTCAATTTTTTCAAAATTGAATAATAAAAATAATTAATTTTTTGTACATTTAGACTTTTGCCAGTAACTTTCTGCTATGTATAGTTAGAGATGGAACGTGTCAACAAAAATCGGTCACTCGGATCTGGATACGTTTGCGCCATTTTTATTTACAAATTTTCTAAATATTCAAAATTGCACAATGGAAATAATTAATTTTTTGTACATTTAGACTTTTGCCAGTAACTTTCTGCTATGTATAGTTAGAGATGGAATGTATCAACAATAATCGGTCGGTCGGATCTGGATACGTTTGCGCCATTTTTATTTACGAATTGTTTAAGTTTTCAAAACTGCATAATGAAAATAATTAATTTTTTGTTTCTATTTCGGCTTTTGTCAGCAACTTTCTGGTATAGTATAGTTAGAGATGGAATGTATCAACAATAATCCGTCAGTCGGACCTGGATACGTTTGCGCCATTGTTATTTACGAATTTTCTAAATTTTCAAAATTGCATAATGAAAATAAATAATTTTTTGTACAGTTAGACTTTTGCCAGTAACTTTCTGCTATAGTATAATTAGAGATGGAATGTATCAACAATAATCGGTCAGTCGGACCTGGATACGTTTGCGCCATTTTATTTACGAATTTCCAAATTTTCAAAATTGCATAATGGACATAATTAATTTTTGTTACTATTTCGGCTTTTGTCAGTAACTTTCTGGTATAGTATAGTTAGAGATGGAATGTATCAACATTAATCGGTCGGTCGAATCTGGATACGTTTGCGGCATTTCTATTTACGAATTTTCGAAGTTTTCAAAATTGCATAATGAAAATAATTAATTTTTTGTACATTTCGGCTTTTGCCAGTAACTTTCTGCTATAGTATAGTTAGAGATGGAATGTATCAACAATAATCCGTCAGTCGAAGCTGGATACGTTTGCGCCATTGTTATTTACGAATTTTCTAAATTTTCAAAATTGCATAATAAAAATAATTAATTTTTTGTACAGTTATATTTTTGCCAGTAACTTTCTGCTATACTATAATTAGAGATGGAATGTATCAACAATAATCGGTCGGTCGGATCTGGATACGTTTGCGCCATATTTATTTACGAATTTTTTAAGTTTTCAAAATTGCACAATGGAAATAATTAATTTTTTGTACATTTAGACTTTTGCCAGTAACTTTCTGCTATGTATAGTTAGAGATGGAATGTATCAACAATAATCGGTCGGTCGGATCTGGATACGTTTGCGCCATTTTATTTACGAATTTTTAAGTTTTCAAAATTGCACAATGGAAATAATTAATTTTTTGTACATTTAGACTTTTGCCAGTAACTTTCTGCTATGTATAGTTAGAGATGGAATGTATCAACAATAATCGGTCGGTCGGATCTGGATACGTTTGCGCCATTTTTATTTACGAATTTTTTAAGTTTTCAAAATTGCACAATGGAAATAATTAATTTTTTGTACATTTAGACTTTTGCCAGTAACTTTCTGCAATGTATAGTTAGAGATAGAATGTGTCAACAAAAATCGGTCACTCGGATCTGGATACGTTTGCGCCATTTTATTTACGAAATTTTTAAATATTCAAAATTGCACAATGGAAATAATTAATTTTTGTACATTTAGACTTTTGCCAGTAACTTTCTGCTATGTATAGTTAGAGATGGAATGTATCAACAATAATCGGTCGGTCGGATCTGGATACGTTTGCGCCATTTTTATTTACGAATTTTTTAAGTTTTCAAAATTGCACAATGGAAAATAATTAATTTTTGTACATTTAGACTTTTGCCAGTAACTTTCTGCTATGTATAGTTAGAGATGGAATGTATCAACAATAATTGGTCGGTTGGATCTGGATACGTTTGCGCCATTTTTATTTACGAATTTTTTAAGTTTTCAAAATTGCACAATGGAAATAATTAATTTTTTGTACATTTAGACTTTTGCCAGTAACTTTCTGCTATGTATAGTTAGAGATGGAATGTATCAACAATAATCGGTCGGTCGGATCTGGATACGTTTGCGCCATTTTTATTTACGAATTGTTTAAGTTTTCAAAACTGCATAATGAAAATAATTAATTTTTTGTTACTATTTCGGCTTTTGTCAGTAACTTTCTGCTATACTATAATTAGAGATGGAATGTATCAACAATAATCGGTCGGTCGGATCTGGATACGTTTGCGCCATATTTATTTACGAATTTTTTAAGTTTTCAAAATTGCACAATGGAAATAATTAATTTTTTGTACATTTAGACTTTTGCCAGTAACTTTCTGCTATGTATAGTTAGAGATGGAATGTATCAACAATAATCGGTCGGTCGGATCTGGATACGTTTGCGCCATTTTATTTACGAATTTTTAAGTTTTCAAAATTGCACAATGAAATAATTAATTTTTGTACATTTAGACTTTTGCCAGTAACTTTCTGCTATACTATAAGTTAGAGATGGAATGTATCAACAATAATCGGTCGGTCGGATATGGATACGATTGCGCCATTTTTATTTACGAATTTACTAAGTTTTCAAAATTGCACAACGGAAATAATTAATTTTTCGTACATTTAGAATTTTGCCAGTAACTTTCTGCTATGTATAGTTAGAGATGGAATGTATCAACAATAATCGGTCAGTCGGATCTGGATACGTTTGCGCCATTTTTATTTACGAATTTTTTAAGTTTTCAAAATTGCACAATGGAAATAATTAATTTTTTGTACATTTAGACTTTTGCCAGTAACTTTCTGCTATGTATAGTTAGAGATGGAATGTATCAACAATAATCGGTCGGTCGGATCTGGATACGTTTGCGCCATTTTATTTACGAATTTTTAAGTTTTCAAAATTGCACAATGGAAAATAATTAATTTTTGTACATTTAGACTTTTGCCAGTAACTTTCTGCAATGTATAGTTAGAGATAGAATGTGTCAACAAAAATCGGTCACTCGGATCTGGATACGTTTGCGCCATTTTTATTTACAAATTTTCTAAATATTCAAAATTGCACAATGGAAATAATTAATTTTTTGTACATTTAGAATTTTGCCAGTAACTTTCTGCTATGTATAGTTAGAGATGGAATGTATCAACAATAATCGGTCGGTCGGATCTGGATACGTTTGCGCCATTTTTATTTACGAATTTTTTAAGTTTTCAAAATTGCACAATGGAAATAATTAATTTTTTGTACATTTAGACTTTTGCCAGTAACTTTCTGCTATGTATAGTTAGAGATGGAATGTATCAACAATAATTGGTCGGTTGGATCTGGATACGTTTGCGCCATTTTTATTTACGAATTTTTTAAGTTTTCAAAATTGCACAATGGAAATAATTAATTTTTTGTACATTTAGACTTTTGCCAGTAACTTTCTGCTATGTATAGTTAGAGATGGAATGTATCAACAATAATCGGTCGGTCGGATCTGGATACGTTTGCGCCATTTTTATTTACGAATTGTTTAAGTTTTCAAAACTGCATAATGAAAATAATTAATTTTTTGTTACTATTTCGGCTTTTGTCAGTAACTTTCTGGTATAGTATAGTTAGAGATGGAATGTATCAACATTAATCGGTCGGTCGGATCTGGATACGTTTGCGCCATTTTTATTTACGAATTTTTAAGTTTTCAAAATTGCACAATGGAAATAATTAATTTTTGTACATTTAGACTTTTGCCAGTAACTTTCTGCTATGTATAGTTAGAGATGGAATGTATCAACAATAATCGGTCGGTCGGATCTGGATACGTTTGCGCCATTTTTATTTACGAATTTTTTAAGTTTTCAAAATTGCACAATGGAAATAATTAATTTTTGTACATTTAGACTTTTGCCAGTAACTTTCTGCTATAGTATAGTTAGAGATGGAATGTATCAACAATAATCCGTCGGTCGAAGCTGGATACGTTTGCGCCATTTCTATTTACAAATTTTCGAAGTTTTCAAAATTGCATAATGAAAATAATTATTTTTTGTACATTTCGGCTTTTGCCAGTAACTTTCTGCTATAGTATAGTTAGAGATGGAATGTATCAACAATAATCCGTCAGTCGAAGCTGGATACGTTTGCGCCATTGTTATTTACGAATTTTCTAAATTTTCAAAATTGCATAATAAAAATAATTAATTTTTTGTACAGTTATATTTTTGCCAGTAACTTTCTGCTATACTATAATTAGAGATGGAATGTATCAACAATAATCGGTCGGTCGGATCTGGATACGTTTGCGCCATTTTTATTTACGAATTTTCAAAGCTTTCAAAATGGCATAATAAAAATAATTAATTTTTTGTACATTTAGACTTTTGCCAGTAACTTTCTGCTATGTATAGTTAGAGATGGAATGTATCAACAATAATCGGTCAGTCGGATCTGGATACGTTTGCGCTATTTATATTTACAAATTTTCTAAATATTCAAAATTGCACAATGGAAATAATTAATTTTTTGTACATTTAGACTTTTGCCAGTAACTTTCTGCTATGTATAGTTAGAGATGGAATGTATCAACAATAATCGGTCGGTCGGATCTGGATACGTTTGCGCCATTTTTATTTACGAATTTTCTAAGTTTTCAAAATTGCATAATAAAAATAATTAATTTTTGTACATTTAGACTTTTGCCAGTAACTTTCTGCTATAGTATAGTTAGAGATGGAATGTATCAACAATAATCGGTCGGTCGGATCTGGATACGTTTGCGCCATTTTATTTACGAATTTTTAAAGTATTTCAAAATTGCACAATGGAAATGATTAATTTTTTGTACATTTAGACTTTTGCCAGTAACTTTCTGCTATGTATAGTTAGAGATGGAATGTATCAACAATAATCGGTCAGTCGGATCTGGATACGTTTGCGCCATTTTTATTTACGAATTTTTTAAGTTTTCAAAATTGCACAATGGAAATGATTAATTTTTTGTACATTTAGACTTTTGCCAGTAACTTTCTGCTATGTATAATTAGAGATGGAATGTATCAACAATAATCGGTCAGTCCGATCTGGATACGTTTGCGCCATTTTTATTTACGAATTTTCTAAGTTTTCAAAATTGCATTATAAAGATAATTAATTTTTTGTACATTTAAACTTATGCCAGTAACTTTCTGCTATACTATAATTAGAGATAGAATGTATCAACAATAATCGGTCGGGGAGATCTGGATACGTTTGCGCCATTTTTATTTACGAATTTCCAAAATTTTCATAATTGTATAATGGACATAATTAATTTTTTGTTTCTATTTCAGCTTTTGTCAGGAACTTTCTGGTATAGTATAGTTAGAGATGGAATGTATCAACATTAATCGGTCGGTCGGATTTGGATACGTTTGCGGCATTTCCATTTAGGAATTTTCTAAGTTTTCAAAATTGCATAATGAAAATAATTAATTTTTTGTACATTTAGACTTTTGCCAGTAACTTTCTGCTATAGTATAGTTAGAGATGGAATGTATCAACAATAATCCGTCGGTCGAAGCTGGATACGTTTGCGCCATTGTTATTTACGAATTTTCTAAGTTTTCAAAATTGCATAATAAAAATAATTAATTTTTGTACATTTAAACTTTTGTCAGTAACTTTCTGCTATAGTATAATTAGAGATGGAATGTATCAACAATAATCGGTCGGTCGGATCTGGATACGTTTGCGCCATTTTATTTACGAATTTTTAAGTTTTCAAAATTGCACAATGGAAATAATTAATTTTTTGTACATTTAGACTTTTGCCAGTAACTTTCTGCTATGTATAGTTAGAGATGGAATGTATCAACAATAATCGGTCGGTCGGATCTGGATACGTTTGCGCCATTTTTATTTACGAATTTTTAAGTTTTCAAAATTGCATAATGAAAATAATTAATTTTTGTACATTTAGACTTTTGCCAGTAACTTTCTGCTATAGTATAATTAGAGATGGAATGTATCAACAATAATCGGTCGGTCGGATCTGGATACGTTTGCGCCATTTTTATTTACGAATTTTTAAGTTTTCAAAATTGCACAATGGAAATAATTAATTTTTGTACATTTCGACTTTTGCCAGTAACTTTCTGCTATGTATAGTTAGAGATGGAATGTATCAACAATAATCGGTCAGTCGGATCTGGATACGTTTGCGCCATTTTTATTTACGAATTTCCTAAATTTTCAAAATTGCACAATGGAAATAATTAATTTTTTGTACATTTAGACTTTTGCCAGTAACTTTCTGCTATGTATAGTTAGAGATGGAATGTATCAACAATAATCGGTCGGTCGGATCTGGATACGTTTGCGCCATTTTTATTTACGAATTTTTTAAGTTTTCAAAATTGCACAATGGAAATAATTAATTTTTTGTACATTTAGACTTTTGCCAGTAACTTTCTGCTATGTATAGTTAGAGATGGAATGTATCAACAATAATCGGTCGGTCGGATCTGGATACGTTTGCGCCATTTTTATTTACGAATTTTTTAAGTTTTCAAAATTGCACAATGGAAATAATTAATTTTTTGTACATTTAGACTTTTGCCAGTAACTTTCTGCTATGTATAGTTAGAGATGGAATGTATCAACAATAATCGGTCGGTCGGATCTGGATACGTTTGCGCCATTTTTATTTACGAATTGTTTAAGTTTTCAAAACTGCATAATGAAAATAATTAATTTTTTGTTTCTATTTCGGCTTTTGTCAGCAACTTTCTGGTATAGTATAGTTAAAGATGGAATGTATCAACAATAATCGGTCAGACGGATCTGGATACGTTTGCGCCATTTTATTTACGAATTTTTAAGTTTTCAAAATTGCACAATGGAAATAATTAATTTTTGTACATTTAGACTTTTGCCAGTAACTTTCTGCTATGTATAGTTAGAGATGGAATGTATCAACAATAATCGGTCAGTCGGATCTGGATACGTTTGCGCCATTTTATTTACGAATTGTTTAAGTTTTCACAACTGCATAATGAAAATAATTAATTTTTTGTTTCTATTTCGGCTTTTGTCAGCAACTTTCTGGTATAGTATAATTAGAGATGGAATGTATCAACAATAATCGGTCGGTCGGATCTGGATACGTTTGCGCCATTTTATTTACGAATTTTTAAGTTTTCAAAATTGCATAATGAAAATAATTAATTTTTGTACATTTAGACTTTTGCCAGTAACTTTCTGCTATAGTATAGTTAGAGATGGAATGTATCAACAATAATCGGTCGGTCGGATCTGGATACGTTTGCGCCATTTTATTTACGAATTTTTAAGTTTTCAAAATTGCACAATGGAAATAATTAATTTTTGTACATTTAGACTTTTGCCAGTAACTTTCTGCTATAATATAATTAGAGATGGAATGTATCAACAATAATCGGTCGGTCGGATCTGGATACGTTTGCGCCATTTTTATTTACGAATTTCTAAGTTTTCAAAATTGCACAACGGAAATAATTAATTTTTCGTACATTTAGACTTTTGCCAGTAACTTTCTGCTATGTATAGTTAGAGATGGAATGTGTCAACAAAAATCGGTCACTCGGATCTGGATACGTTTGCGCCATTTTTATTTACAAATTTTCTAAATATTCAAAATTGCACAACGGAAATAATTAATTTTTTGTACATTTAGAATTTTGCCAGTAACTTTCTGCTATGTATAGTTAGAGATGGAATGTATCAACAATAATCGGTCGGTCGGATCTGGATACGTTTGCGCCATTTTTATTTACGAATTTTTAAATTTTCAAAATTGCACAATGGAAATAATTAATTTTTTGTACATTTCGAATTTTGCCAGTAACTTTCTGCTATGTATAGTTAGAGATGGAATGTATCAACAATAATCGGTCAGTCGGATTTGGATATGTATGCGCCATTTTTATTTACGAATTTTTTAAGTTTTCAAAATTGCACAATGGAAATAATTAATTTTTTGTACATTTAGACTTTTGCCAGTAACTTTCTGCTATGTATAGTTAGAAATGGAATGTATCAACAATAATCGGTCGGTCGGATCTGGATACGTTTGCGCCATTTTTATTTACGAATTTTTTAAGTTTTCAAAATTGCATAATGAAAATAATTAATTTTTTGTACATTTAAACTTTTGTCAGTAACTTTCTGCTATAGTATAATTAGAGATGGAATGTATCAACAATAATCGGTCGGTCGGATCTGGATACGTTTGCGCCATTTTTATTTACGAATTTTTTAAGTTTTCAAAATTGCACAATGGAAATAATTAATTTTTTGTACATTTAGACTTTTGCCAGTAACTTTCTGCTATAGTATAATTAGAGATGGAATGTATCAACAATAATCGGTCGGTCGGATCTGGATACGTTTGCGCCATTGTTATTTACGAATTTTTAAATTTTCAAAATTGCATAATGAAATAATTAATTTTTGTACATTTAGACTTTTGCCAGTAACTTTCTGCTATGTATAGTTAGAGATGGAATGTATCAACAATAATCGGTCAGGTCGGATCTGGATACGTTTGCGCCATTTTATTTACGAATTTTCTAAATTTTCAAAATTGCATAATGAAAATAATTAATTTTTGTACAGTTTGATATTTTGCCAGTAACTTTCTGCTATAGTATAATTAGAGATGGAATGTATCAACAATAATCGGTCGGTCGGATCTGGATACGTTTGCGCCATTTTATTTACGAATTTTCTAAAGTTTTCAAAATTGCATAATGAAAATAATTAATTTTTGTACATTTAGACTTTTGCCAGTAACTTTCTGCTATAGTATAGTTAGAGATGGAATGTATCAACAATAATCGGTCAGTCGGATCTGGATACGTTTGCGCCATTTTATTTACGAATTTTCTAAATTTTCAAAATTGCATAATGAAAATAATTAATTTTTGTACAGTTTAGACTTTTGCCAGTAACTTTCTGCTATAGTATAATTAGAGATGGAATGTATCAACAATAATCGGTCGGTCGGATCTGGATACGTTTGCGCCATTTTATTTACGAATTTTCAAATTTTCAAAATGGCATAATGAAAATAATTAATTTTTGTACATTTAGACTTTTGCCAGTAACTTTCTGCTATAGTATAATTAGAGATGGAATGTATCAACAATAATCGGTCGGTCGGATCTGGATACGTTTGCGCCATTTTATTTACGAATTTTTAAATTTTCAAAATTGCATAATGAAAATAATTAATTTTTGTTTACTATTTCGGCTTTTGTCAGTAACTTTCTGCTATAGTATAATTAGAGATGGAATGTATCAACAATAATCGGTCGGTCGGATCTGGATACGTTTGCGCCATTTTTATTTACGAATTTTTAAGTTTTCAAAATTGCATAATGAAATAATTAATTTTTGTACATTTAGACTTTTGCCAGTAACTTTCTGCTATAGTATAGTTAGAGATGGAATGTATCAACAATAATCGGTCAGGTCGGATCTGGATACGTTTGCGCCATTTTATTTACGAATTTTCTAAGTTTTCAAAATTGCATAATGAAAATAATTAATTTTTGTACAGTTTGACTTTTGCCAGTAACTTTCTGCTATAGTATAATTAGAGATGGAATGTATCAACAATAATCGGTCGGTCGGATCTGGATACGTTTGCGCCATTTTATTTACGAATTTTCAAAGTTTTCAAAATTGCATAATGAAAATAATTAATTTTTGTACATTTAGACTTTTTGCCAGTAACTTTCTGCTATAGTATAGTTAGAGATGGAATGTATCAACAATAATCGGTCAGTCGGATCTGGATACGTTTGCGCCATTGTTATTTACGAATTTTCTAAATTTTCAAAATTGCATAATAAAATAATTAATTTTTGTACAGTTAGACTTTTGCCAGTAACTTTCTGCTATAGTATAATTAGAGATGGAATGTATCAACAATAATCGGTCGGTCGGATCTGGATACGTTTGCGCCATTTTATTTACGAATTTTCAAATTTTCAAAATTGGCATAATAAAATAATTAATTTTTGTACATTTAGACTTTTGCCAGTAACTTTCTGCTATAGTATAGTTAGAGATGGAATGTATCAACAATAATCGGTCGGTCGGATCTGGATACGTTTGCGCCATTTTTATTTACGAATTTTCTAAATTTTCAAAATTGCATAATGAAAATAATTAATTTTTGTACATTTAGACTTTTGCCAGTAACTTTCTGCTATAGTATAGTTAGAGATGGAATGTATCAACAATAATCGGTCAGGTCGGATCTGGATACGTTTGCGCCATTTTTATTTACGAATTTTTAAATTTTCAAAATTGCATAATGAAAATAATTAATTTTTGTACATTTAGACTTTTGCCAGTAACTTTCTGGTATAGTATAGTTAGAGATGGAATGTATCAACAATAATCGGTCAGTCGGATCTGGATACGTTTGCGCCATTGTTATTTACGAATTTTTAAGTTTTCAAAATTGCACAATGGAAATAATTAATTTTTGTACATTTAGACTTTTGCCAGTAACTTTCTGCTATAGTATAGTTAGAGATGGAATGTATCAACAATAATCGGTCGGTCGGATCTGGATACGTTTGCGCCATTTTATTTACGAATTTTCTAAGTTTTCAAAATTGCATAATGAAAATAATTAATTTTTGTACATTTAGACTTTTGCCAGTAACTTTCTGCTATAGTATAATTAGAGATGGAATGTATCAACAATAATCGGTCGGTCGGATCTGGATACGTTTGCGCCATTTTATTTACGAATTTTTAAGTTTTCAAAATTGCATAATGAAAATAATTAATTTTTTGTACATTTAGACTTTTGCCAGTAACTTTCTGCTATAGTATAGTTAGAGATGGAATGTATCAACAATAATCGGTCGGTCGGATCTGGATACGTTTGCGCCATTTTTATTTACGAATTTTCTAAGTTTTCAAAATTGCATAATAAAAATAATTAATTTTTTGTACATTTCGGCTTTTGTCAGTAACTTTCTGGTATAGTATAGTTAGAGATGGAATGTATCAACATTAATCGGTCGGTCGAATCTGGATACGTTTGCGGCATTTCTATTTACGAATTTTCGAAGTTTTCAAAATTGCATAATGAAAATAATTAGTTTTTTGTACATTTCGGCTTTTGCCAGTAACTTTCTGCTATAGTATAGTTAGAGATGGAATGTATCAACAATAATCCGTCAGTCGAAGCTGGATACGTTTGCGTCATTGTTATTTACGAATTTTCTAAATTTTCAAAATTGCATAATAAAAATAATTAATTTTTTGTACAGTTATATTTTTGCTAGTAACTTTCTGCTATAATATAATTAGAGATGGAATGTATCAACAATAATCGGTCGGTCGGATCTGGATACGTTTGCGCCATTTTTATTTACGAATATTCAAAGCTTTCAAAATGGCATAATAAAAATAATTAATTTTTTGTACATTTAGACTTTTGCCAGTAACTTTCTGCTATGTATAGTTAGAGATAGAATGTGTCAACAAAAATCGGTCACTCGGATCTGGATACGTTTGCGCCATTTTTATTTACAAATTTTCTAAATATTCAAAATTGCACAATGGAAATAATTAATTTTTTGTACATTTAGACTTTTGCCAGTAACTTTCTGCTATGTATAGTTAGAGATGGAATGTATCAACAGTAATCGGTCGGTCGGATCTGGATACGTTTGCGCTGTTTTTATTTACGAATTGTTTAAATTTTCACAACTGCATAATGAAAATAATTAATTTTTGTACATTTAGACTTTTGTCAGTAACTTTCTGCTATAGTATAATTAGAGATGGAATGTATCAACAATAATCGGTCAGTCGGACCTGGATACGTTTGCGCCATTTTATTTACGAATTTTCTAAATTTTCAAAATTGCATAATGGAAAATAATTAATTTTTGTTACAGTTATGGCTTTTGCCAGTAACTTTCTGCTATAGTATAATTAGAGATGGAATGTATCAATAATAATCGGTCGGTCGGATCTGGATACGTTTGCGCCATTTTTATTTGCGAATTTTCAAAGTTTTCAAAATTGCATAATAAAAATAATTAATTTTTGTACATTTAGACTTTTGCCAGTAACTTTCTGCTATAGTATAGTTAGAGATGGAATGTATCAACAATAATCGGTCGGTCGGATCTGGATACGTTTGCGCCATTTGTTATTTACGAATTTTCTAAATTTTCAAAATTGCATAATGAAAATAATTAATTTTTGTACATTTAGACTTTTGCCAGTAACTTTCTGCTATAGTATAATTAGAGATGGAATGTATCAACAATAATCGGTCGGTCGGATCTGGATACGTTTGCGCCATTTTATTTACGAATTTTCAAAGTTTTCAAAATTGGCATAATAAAAATAATTAATTTTTTGTACATTTAGACTTTTGCCAGTAACTTTCTGCTATAGTATAGTTAGAGATGGAATGTATCAACAATAATCGGTCGGTCGGATCTGGATACGTTTGCGCCATTTTTATTTACGAATTTTCTAAGTTTTCAAAATTGCATAACAAAATAATTAATTTTTTGTACATTTAAACTTTTGCCAGTAACTTTCTGCTATAGTATAATTAGAGATGGAATGTATCAACAATAATCGGTCAGTCGGACCTGGATACGTTTGCGCCATTTTAATTTACGAATTTCCAAATTTTCAAAATTGCATAATGGACATAATTAATTTTTTGTTTCTATTTCGGCTTTTGTCAGTAACTTTCTGGTATAGTATAGTTAGAGATGGAATGTATCAACATTAATCGGTCGGTCGGATTTGGATACGTTTGCGGCATTTCATTTACGAATTTTCTAAATTTTCAAAATTGCATAATAAAAATAATTAATTTTTTGTACAGTTATATTTTTGCCAGTAACTTTCTGGTATAGTATACTTAGAGACGGAATGTATCAACAATAATCCGTCAGTCGGACCTGGATACGTTTGCGCCATTTTTATTTACGAATTTTCTAAGTTTTCAAAATTGCATAATGAAGATAATTAATTTTTTGTACATTTAGACTTTTGCCAGTAACTTTGCGCCATAGTACAGTTAGAGATGGAATGTATCAACAATAATCGGTCGGTCGGATCTGGATACGTTTGCACCATTTTTATTTACGAATTTCCAAAATTTTCAAAATTACATATTAAAAATAATTAATTTTTTGTACATTTAGACTTTTGTCAGTAACTTTCTGCTATAGTATAATTAGAGATGGAATGTATCAACAATAATCGGTTGGTCGGATCTGGATACGTTTGCGCCATTTTTATTTACGAATTTTCTAAGTTTTCAAAATTGCATTATAAAGATAATTAATTTTTTGTACATTTAGACTTTTGCCAGTAACTTTCTGCTATAGTATAGTTAGAGATAGAATGTATCAATAATAATCGGTCGGGGAGATCTGGATACGTTTGCGCAATTTTTATTTACGAATTTCCAAAATTTTCATAATTGTATAATGGACATAATTAATTTTTTGGTTCTATTTCAGCTTTTGTCAGGAACTTTCTGGTATAGTATAGTTAGAGATGGAATGTATCAACATTAATCGGTCGGTCTGATTTGGATACGTTTGCGGCATTTCCATTTAGGAATTTTCAAAGTTTTCAAAATTGCATAAAGAAAATAATTAATTTTTTGTACATTTCGGCTTTTGTCAGTAACTTTCTGGTATAGTATACTTAGAGACGGAATGTATCAACAATAATCCGTCAGTCGGACCTGGATACGTTTGCGCCATTTTTATTTACGAATTTTCTAAAGTTTTCAAAATTGCATAATGAAGATAATTAATTTTTTGTACATTTAGACTTTTGCCAGTAACTTTCCGCCATAGTACAGTTAGAGATGGAATGTATCAACAATAATCGGTCGGTCGGATCTGGATACGTTTGCACCATTTTTATTTACGAATTTTCTAAGTTTTCAAAATTGCATAATAAAAATAATTAATTTTTTGTACAGTTATATTTTTGCCAGTAACTTTCTGCTATAATATAATTAGAGATGGAATGTATCAACAATAATCGGTCGGTCGGATCTCGATACGTTTGCGCCATTTTTATTTACGAATTTTTAAAGCTTTTAAAATGGCATAATAAAAATAATTAACTTTTTGTACATTTAGACTTTTGTCAGTAACTTTCTGCTATAGTATAGTTAGAGATGGAATGTATCAACAATAACAGTCAGTCGGATCTGGTTACGTTTGCGCCATTTTTATTTACGAATTTTCTAAGTTTTCAAAATTGCATAATGAAAATAATTAATTTTTGTACATTTAGACTTTTGCCAGTAACTTTCTGCTATACTATAATTAGAGATGGAATGTATCAACAATAATCGGTCGGTCGGATCTGGATACGTTTGCGCCATTTTTATTTACAAATTTTCAAAGTTTTCAAAATGGCATAATGAAAATAATTAATTTTTGTACATTTAGGACTTTTGCCAGTAACTTTCTGGTATAGTATAGTTAGAGATGGAATGTATCAACAATAATCCGGTCGGTCGGATCTGGATACGTTTGCGCCATTTTATTTACGAATTTTCTAAGTTTTCAAAATTGCATAATGAAAATAATTAATTTTTGTACAGTTTAGACTTTTGCCAGTAACTTTCTGCTATAGTATAATTAGAGATGGAATGTATCAACAATAATCGGTCAGGTCGGATCTGGATACGTTTGCGCCATTTTATTTACGAATTTTCTAAGTTTTCAAAATTGCATAATGAAAATAATTAATTTTTGTACATTTAGACTTTTGCCAGTAACTTTCTGCTATAGTATAGTTAGAGATGGAATGTATCAACAATAATCGGTCGGTCGAGATCTGGATACGTTTGCGCATTTTATTTACGAATTTTCCAAAATTTTCAAAATTGCATAATGGAAAATAATTAATTTTTTGTACATTTCGGCTTTTGCCAGTAACTTTCTGCTATAGTATAGTTAGAGATGGAATGTATCAACAATAATCCGTCGGTCGAAGCTGGATACGTTTGCGCCATTGTTATTTACGAATTTTCTAAAGTTTTCAAAATTGCATAATAAAATAATTAATTTTTGTACAGTTTAAATTTTTGCCAGTAACTTTCTGCTATACTATAATTAGAGATGGAATGTATCAACAATAATCGGTCGGTCGGATCTGGATACGTTTGCGCCATTTTTATTTACAAATTTTCAAAGCTTTCAAAATGGCATAATAAAAATAATTAATTTTTTGTACAGTTATATTTTTGCCAGTAACTTTCTGCTATAATATAATTAGAGATGGAATGTATCAACAATAATCGGTCGGTCGGATCTCGATACGCTTTGCGCCATTTTTATTTACGAATTTTCAAAGCTTTTAAAATGGCATAATAAAAATAATTAACTTTTTGTACATTTAGACTTTTGCCAGTAACTTTCTGCTATGTATAGTTGGAGATAGAATGTGTCAACAAAAATCGGTCACTCGGATCTGGATACGTTTGCGCCATTTTATTTACGAATGTCCAAAATTTTCAAAATTACATAATAAAAATAATTAATTTGTTGTACATTTAGACTTTTGTCAGTAACTTTCTGCTATAGTATAGTTAGAGATGGAATGTATCAACAATAACAGTCAGTCGGATCTGGTTACGTTTGCGCCATTTTTATTTACGAATTTTCTAAGTTTTCAAAATTGCATAATGAAGATAATTAATTTTTTGTACATTTAGACTTTTGCCAGTAACTTTCCGCCATAGTACAGTTAGAGATGGAATGTATCAACAATAATCGGTCGGTCGGATCTGGATACGTTTGCACCATTTTTATTTACGAATGTCCAAAATTTTCATAATTGCATAATGAAAATAATTAATTTTTGTTTACATTTCGGACTTTTGTCAGTAACTTTCTGGTATAGTATACTTAGAGACGGAATGTATCAACAATAATACGTCAGTCGGACCTGGATACGTTTGCGCCATTTTTATTTACGAATTTTCTAAGTTTTCAAAATTGCATAATGAAAATAAATTAATTTTTGTACATTTCAGACTTTTGCCAGTAACTTTCTGCTATAGTATAGATTAGAGATGGAATGTATCAACAATAATCGGTCAGTCGGACCTGGATACGTTTGCGCCATTTTATTTACGAATTTCAAATTTTCAAAATTGCATAATGGACTAAATTAATTAATTTTTGTTACTATTTCGGCTTTTGTCAGTAACTTTCTGGTATAGTATAGTAGAGATGGAATGTATCAACAATAATCGGTCGGTCGGAATCTGGATACGTTTGGCATTTTATTACGACATATTCGAAGTTTTCAAAAGCATGTATGATAAATAATTTAGAACTGTTTTGTACATTTGGCATTTGAGAACTCGAAAGTATCATGAACAATGGTTCAGATATGGTATAGATTATTAGAAGTAATTTATAAACGGAATAAACTAAAGATTTGACTATTAACTTTTCTATTTCTATAGTTGCAGAATTTCTGGAATATATATATGAAGTTAGTAGATGGATACTTTCGCATTTAAATTTCAATTTCATTCAAATAATTAATGATAATTATATTTTGTACATTTATTTCATTACTTCTGCTATGTATATTAGAAATGAATGTAAACAATAATCGTCGGATTATTTATTAACTTTCTTATTTTTAAGTAAGTTTAATATTTCAAAATTGCAAATGAAATAATTAATTTTGTCATTATTGATTTTCAACTTTCTGTATATAATAGAGATTGGAATGTATTACAAATCGGTAGTCGGACGATACGTTTGGCCATTTTATTTAGAATTTTAAATTTTCAAATTATAATAATTAATTTTTGTATATGAATTGCTTTTTAAGACTTATCTTCGTATAATTAGAATGAATTAAAATAATTTGCATGATAGTTCGATTTTTACAGTTTAATTTTCAAAATTGCATAATTAAAATAATTAAATTTGTAATAGACTGTAATTTCTTTGCATAATTTTTAATTTCTAATATTCAGAGATGTGCATTAATAACAATTAAATGTGTCGAATTTCAATAACTTTATTTTGTATTATGTTTGAGTAATTTTATATTAAATTGAATGTAATTTAATCTGGATTTGAATCTTACGTTTCGATTATTTAGAATTTTCATAATGTATTATTTCATGATAATTTTATTAGGTTTTAGTAATCTTTGTCAATAATTTTGCATAGTTTGAATGAATGTATCAAAATTGTCGATTAATTTTATTTTCAGAATTCAAATTTCTTATAATTTAAATTGTAAAATGATATAAATAATGTTTCATATATTTTGCGCTTAGTATTTGCATTATATAATTTATTAGATTATAGGAATGTATTAAAATAATGGAGTACTGATCGTTGTGCCATTAACGTTTGCCATTTACTTATTTCAAATGAAATCGGAATTTAATTTTTGTAATTTAATTTGCCATTTAATTTGTATTATGTTATTGAATTGAATTAATAATTTGGTAGTGATAGATTACGTTATGACATTCATATATTTTAAGTTTGTAAATTCAAACTTTGCAAATTGAATTTACATAATTTTTGTACTAACTTTTGCTAATCGTATATGATAATGGATTATAACAATGGTTCGATTTGATTCAATTTACTTATCAATTTATAAGTTAATGGAATTTAAAATTTAATGTTTTGAATTATAACTTTGGCCATTGTATTTAGGAATTTCTAAATTAATTATTTGACAATGGAAATATTTCTTACATTGATTTAGACTTTTGCATAATTCAATGTAATATTGATATTAAGATTGGAGTAAAACTATACTTGAATTGATATTTCGATTATTACGTTTCGATTGAATTGACAACATTAATATTCAATTGTAATTTAATTTTGAGTAATTCTTTGTAATTTAATTGCAGTAATTTGTAATATGTTGATAATCGTTCAACATATCGTTTGGTTATGATTACGAATTATGATTTAATTTTCACAATTGATATTAGAATTTTTAAATTTAAGTTTAAGAATTGCACAATGATAATTTCGATTTTGTATTTAGATTTGTCATTAAATTATGATGTTCATTGGATGGATGCTTGAATATTGTATTTGCATGAATATTTGAGTTTTCAAATTGCAATGTAAAATTAATTGTTTGATGCATTTATACATTTTTGTATATTTGCTATAAAATTAATGGATAGTAACTAATTCGATGTGATTTGATAGTTTGGTCATGATTTTAGAATAATGTTTGAATTGATTCGAATTATGCAATTAATTGTGAATTTAATCTTGTCATTTCCTGGATATTTATGTATATTAGCAGAATGTGTCAAAATTCGGTTCGGATGATGAATTATTTCAATTTAATTTTGAAGTTTTCAATTAGACATTAAATGAATGTAATTTTATCGATTATTGATTTGCCATGTATATACTTTTGTATCATAATTGACGATGGAATGTATCAACAATAATCGGTTGTCGGATTGGATCGTTTGCGCCATATTTCGAATTTTAGTTTAAAATTTGCCAATAATAATTTGACATTTAATTTGCAGAATTTTGCATAATATTATTAGTAGATGATTTCAAATCGGTCGTAATCTAGATACGTTTGTCATATTACGATTTGCGCGAATGTTTTCAAGTATTTCGAATAATGACATAATTAATCATATTATTTAGATTTTAGTACATTTTATTATTAGCATGAATTAATCGTTGTCACATAACTTTGCCAATGGTATATAATTCGATTGATTGGATAATGTTACCATAATTTGTTCGAATTCGAATTAATTAATGATCATTTTGTCATTTGACTTTGCCAGTAATTTCTTCAATTTCAAAGTTAAATGAATGAATAATTAATTTTGTAATTAACTTTTGGTACTTTTATTTATGAATTTCAATGTATATAATAAATGGTAAATCTGGACTACATTCGCTATTTTGCATTTATGAATTTTACAGTTGAAATTTACAATTTGTAATTGATAATTTTGCATTAATTTCTGAGTTTTAGTTAATTGTTCATATTTGCAGTTGATTGGATACAATTATAATTGTGTGATTGGTATTTCATCGCGAATATTTCGAATTTTTGTCATTTAGATTTATGCATAACTTTCTTGATGTGGCATAGTTAATATTTAATTTAAATTAGATTGAGATAAGTTTCGCTATTGTCATTTAAGTTTGATGTATTAATAATTAATCGAATGTTACTTTGATACTGATGTGCTATTTTGATACGATTTAATTTTCAAAATTCTTATGAATTGGATAAATTATAATGAATTTATAGTTTTGAGTAATTTAGATGTTATCAGAATTGCATGTTGAATTGGTCAATTTGAATAATTTGGCATTTAGATTTTCGCAATTTGTCTATGTAATTATTAAATGAATAATGTACAAATAATGTATCGGATTCGTGTTGCCATTTTGGATTGTTAAGTTTAAATTGATACTGAAATAATTAATTGTATATTTGAATTTATATTTGATCAATTAAATTGTCTCGAGATATTTCGATATTTAATTTTAAGATTCAGATTTCTAATAATTGCATGTATTTAGATTTTGTCAGAATTTGTATTGATACAGTAATTATGGATTTGAATTGTCATCGAATTTGTCGTTCAGATTGTTAGTACTGAATTTTTACATTTAATTTTGCCATGAAATTATTGTAATAATTTTCATTAATATTTGCGATGTAATTCTGAATGTTGAATTATAACAATCGTAGTCAATTATGTCATTGCGATATTTATTTCGAATTAATTTACATAATTCAATTAATTAATTAATACTTTGCTCAGTAACTTTCTGCTATTATGTTGATATGAATGATAACTAATCGGTCGGCTATAATTTTTTTTACATTTTATTTTAAATTTATAAATATTTGTATTGTTTCAAACTTTGGCATTAAGTTGAAATATAACTTTGTTAATTTCCCTTATTTAATTTTTAATTTCAAATTGAAGTAAAATTATTTTACATTATTTTGCCAGTTTGATGTATATTAGGTGGATGTAAATAATCGGTTGGTTTGGCCCATTTTTTTACGAATTTTAATTTCAAAATTGCAAATGAAATAATTAATTTTTGTACATTTAATTTTGTACTTTTGCTATGAATTTTGCGTAATATCATATTGGTGAATGGTTTAATTACGAATTTAATTTTGGCATTATTAAATTTGTCTTAATTTCAAATTGCTAGATGAATATGAATTTACATTACTTTGCCATATTTCTTATTTAAATTAAATTAATGTATAAATAATATTTTGGACTTGCTTTTCCTTTGCTTATATTTAGATAATGTTAAAATTGTCGGATTGAAGTTTGAATTTAATTAGTTTTAATTTAAATGTGGATTAATTTTGACATTTGATTCGTAATTTCTGAGAGGATGATTAAAAATGGTCGTCGATTGGATATTTGCGCCATTTTATTTACGAATTTTTAATATAAAATTAATAATAATTTTTTTGTATATTCCAGTAACTTTTGCAGTATAATTAAAATGATCCAAAATTCGGTCGGTTGGTATTTCGAATTTAAATTTTCAAATTTAAATTAATAATATTAATTTTTCTTTGACTTTTCTGTATGTTATTGAGATGGAAGTAAAATAATCGGGTATCTGGATATTGGCCTTTTTTGAATTTTAATTTTCAAAATTCAAATAAATAATTAATTTTGAATTTGAATTTTAACTTTTGCTATTATATTTTAGAGATGGAATGTATCAACAATATCGGTGGGGATCGGTACTTTCCCTTTTTATTTAATTTTTAAATTTCAAAATTGATAATAAATTTAATTTTGAATTTATTTTTATTTCTTAATAATTAGAATGAATTGTTAAAATAATCGGTGCGGATTATATTTTCCCATTTTATTTAAATTTTAAAAAAATTTTGAATTTAATTTTTATTTTCTAGTAATTAGAATAATTTTCAACAATAATGGTCGGTATCGGATCGTTTGGTTTTTTTACAATTTTTAATTTTCAAAATTAAAATAAAAATTAATTTTAATTTTTTAGTAACTTTCTGCATATTTTAGGAAGGAATTTAAAATAATTGGTCGGTTTATCGTTGGATTTTTTCATTTTTATTTTAAAATTAAATTAAAAATTAAATTTTTAATTAATTTTTGTAATTTCTTTGAAGTAATGATGTATAAATGGAATGTATCAACAATACGGTGCGGTTGGTATTTGCGATTTTTATTTAATTTTTAATTTAAAATTATAATGGAAATAATTATTTTTGTACATTTAATTTTGCCAGTAATTTTTGTATAGTAAAACAATAATCGGTTGGAAACGTTTGCGCCATTTTATTTGAATTTTTTTTTAAATTTCAAAATTAAATAATTAATTTTTAATTAATTTTCCAGTAACTTTTGCTATTATAGTTAGAATGGAATGTAAAAAAATCGGTCGGTGGATCTGGATCGTTTATTTTTTCGAATTTTTTAATTTTCAAAATTGCAAATAAATTTAATTTAATTTTGACTTTAGAATTTTGCCATAATTTTGTAGAAGTTGAATGGAAATAACTTGGTCGGTTGGATCTGGATATTTCGATTTTTTTAAATTTTTAATTTTCAAAATTGAAATAAATTTAATTTTTTCATTTAATTTTGAGAATTTTGTAAAAAAATGGGTTAAAAATCGGGGTGGATTTTTCCCATTTTTTTAAATTTTTAATTTTCAAATGAAAAAAATTTAATTTTTGACTTTAGACTTTTGCCAGTAATTTTTGATGTTAAAAATTATCCTTCGGTCGGTCGGTTGGATTTTCGATTTTTATTTCAATTTTTAATTTTAAAATTAAATTAATTAATTTTTGCATTTAACTTTTGCCAGTAATTTTGATGATGTTAAAAATTATCCTTCGGTCGGTCGGTTGGATTTTCCCATTTTTATTTCAATTTTTAATTTTAAAATTATTAAAAATAAAATTTTTTAATTTGCTTTTTAAATTTTTTAAAATAAATGGGGGAAAAATAAAATTTTTTTTCACACACACACACACACAAAAAATAAAAAAAAAAAAAAAAAAAAAAACACATATATATATATAATATAAATATATATATAATATATATAGCACGCACGCAACGCACGCACGCAGCACGCACGCACGCACGCATCGCACGCACGCACGCACGCACGCACGCACGCACGCACGCACGCACGCAACGCACGCACGCACGCACGCACACGCACGCACGCACGCACGCACGACACGCACGCACGCACGCACGCACGCACGCACGCACGCACGCACGCACGCACGCACGCACGCACGCACACACACACACACACACACACACACACACACACACACACACACACACACACACACACACACACACACACACACACACACACACACACACACACACACACACACACACACACACACACGAGAGTTCGTAGTGAGCAGACGTGGTTTGTTAGCGCTCTAACGTTTTCGCGTTTAATTGTGGTTAAAACTTTAGTTTCGCTATTGTGTTTGGTATCAATACGCGTAGTGAAACGACGTCATTATGTAGTAGTAAGTTTTTTATTTTTTCATATCGAGTATAGTGCAAATAATTCAAAATAGTATATTACTACTAGAAGAATACGATCCCATAAACTCGTATTACAATAATTGATATCATTAGACTGGCTATAAAGCCGGTTTAATCAGCAGCTGTACATCGTATCCTTTTAAATATCCTTATCTCTATAAATACCGATAATGGAGTTATACTTTTTTTACATCCGTCTAATCTAACAATGGAACACACATTAACTTTATCAAGGAAAGCTTCTGATAACAGGGGTCTAGCAAAGTCTAACAATAACGTATTGACCGACAGTTCCACTATCAATGTAGATAATACTTTATCCGAAAGTCGTAAACGATCAGCATTGTTTTCGGAAGCAATCAAGGCTAGTTTGTTTCCTAAAAAGGAACAAGCTATAGTTTTCCAAGCCATCGACGGAATACCAGTAAGAGAATATGTTTTAGCTCTCGGAAAATTAATCGAACCGAAACAGATTCTTTTTGCATCTCGCATGTCCAATAACAGAGTATGCATTTACACATCAACAGCAGAGATCGCATCAGATGTGGTGGACAAACATGGTGGTATGAACGTTGAAAGTTTATTTATATCGGCAAGAAAGTTAATTAGCCCGTCCAAAAGAATAGTACTTTCAAATGTATCTCCGTGTATACCACACCACGTTATTGAAAATTACTTGAAAGACGTTGGTTTGAGACTTTTATCGCCAATTTCCTTTATAGGGGCGGGGATTGGAGTAAATGAGTTCAAACATGTCCTGAGCTTTAGACGTCAGGTGTACATTGCGGAAATCGAAAATCAAAAGGTGCCTGAAACTATTGTTTTATTACACGATAGCGAGGAATACCGCATATTTATAACTGACGAAAAAGTCACATGTTTCATATGCAAGGAAACAGGTCACATCTCAGCACGCTGCCCTAACAAAAATACGCCACAGACAGAACAATTTAATGAAATACAATCGTCTATTGCAAGAAAAAGACCACTTGAGTCCACTCTGGAGCCGACCGATATCCCCTTTGACGAATTTGGAATAGAACAATCATTAAAGCCATCCACTAATAGCATAGAGGATGCAGAACAAGGCGACGGGAGTGGTAGTGAATTAGAATTTATTACACCAAAAAGGAAACAAAGTAAGAAAAACCTTACTAAGCACGAAAAAAAACCGAAAACC
Source organism: Platerodrilus igneus (assembly GCA_036346225.1). Taxonomy (NCBI): domain Eukaryota; kingdom Metazoa; phylum Arthropoda; class Insecta; order Coleoptera; family Lycidae; genus Platerodrilus; species Platerodrilus igneus. The sequence goes on from JARFIW010001286.1 coordinate 1,235,274, forward strand.
GATAATTCGCATGTAGATAATTTTGAGGACATAGAGAAATTATGGCCCAATGAAAATTATATCATAGACTACACTCAATTTACAGATTTTATTCAAGATGTTAAAGGGAAAGATAAGCCTTTAGTAGTTGCGCGTAAATACACTACTAATGTCGCTGAACTCCTACTGATTATTAAGGATGCAGTAATTGCATGCAAAGAAAGAGCGCTCAAAAATAGATGTAAACGTCTCACGGTTTCCATTAAAAAAGCTTTACTGGCCGAAGGTGCAGTTCTTCTATCACCTCCCGAATCCATTAGGGGATCTCAACAATCACTTGACCGAACAGAATCCACAGAAAGTGTCAACAGTACTTACTAAACAATTACTGTTACTATTATTAAATATATAATATATACTTAACAAGTTTTATAATGGATGCTTTAAAAATAGTAACCTTAAACACGAAAAGCATCAAAAGTCAGTACAAATGTATACAGCTCAACGAATTCTTAACGAAGGTCAAACCTGATATAGTTTTACTGCAAGAAACCAACATTCAAAAGATTCCATACAGATAGACTCTCAACATTACACATGGCTACAAAACCCATCTACTACCGACTACAGTGGTACGGCTATTCTTACAAAAAAGTTTAAACACACAAAACTATTATGCCACGAGATAATTTACGAATCGTACTTGCAGCAGGCTACAATATCTATAAAAGAATGCACGTATCATATAATAACAGTGTACTGCCCTAACAATAAAGTTAAAGCAATAGAAATATTAAATAAATTAGAGGAATACTTGATCAAACTAAAACAAATAACTGTAACTATGAAGAATCAAAAATTATAATAGGGGGCGACTTTAATTGCACGCTTGAACCTACGCTGGATCGGAATATGTCTGTGGAACAACACCCCCCTGTGGCACATCGGTTACAGGAAATTATAAGTAGTTTCGACTTACATGATTGCTGGCGTGTTTCAAACCGCGAAGCTAGAGGGTTCACTTTTATTGCTCCTAAATCTGCATCCAGAATCGACCGCATATACTGTTCTGAGAACTTGCTCAATAATCTGATTAGCTCGCAAGTGCATCTTTTCTTTTCTGACCACCTTGCTGTATCTATAAACGTAAGACAAAACATGACCAATATGCACAAGCAAAAACCTTATTGGAAATTTCCAAATTCACTTTTAGACTATCCTTTTTTTGTAGAATGCATGGACTATATTATCGCCAATGAGATACAAAATACCCAAAAAACTATTGATCCTATTACTAAATGGGAACAACTTAAAACCAATATTAAAAATATTACTATACAGTACTGCAGGCAAAACAAGCAGAAGCAAATAATTGAACACGACAAACTCAACGCCCAGTTATTAAAATCCCTTTCGGACAGCAGCCCAAATGAAGCACGCAAAATATTACAAGAGGTTCAAAACTCGTACAAAAGATCTGCTACAAAACTGCGTTGATAGAAAATATAAAGAACTATACGAAACCGATCAGATTTTTTTACAGCATCACGAAAGAGCGACATACGTTAAAGAAATAAAAGTGGAAAATAGGATAGTACAAAATCCGATAGAAATTTGTAAATACATCAAAGGTCATTTTGAAGAACACTACAAAGAAATCCAGGTAAAAGAAAGCACACATTCAACATTGTTAACAAGTTTACCCAAGCATGACGAAAATAGCAAACAAAATGTGGAAGCACCATTTGAAATTGAAGATTTTTCTAATGCTCTAAAAGGCCTTAATAAAAAAAAGTCACCCGGACTCGATGGTTTAAGCACGGAGTTTTATATAAAATTTTGGCATTCGTTACAGATTGGTTTCTATGAAGCTTTTTCAAAAAGCTTTCAAGATCAAAATCTTCCAGCTTCAACAAAAAAAGCAATATTAAGTTTAATTCCCAAAAAGCAAGAAAATCTGACTGAGATCTCTAGCTGGCGACCAATTTCATTGTTAAACACAGACTATAAAATTGTTGCAAAGTGTGTAGCTAATAGAATAATGAACGTAATTGGTGAAATTGTGCATCCCGACCAATGTTTTTCTATACCAAACCGAACCATTTATGATGGACTTCACTTACATAGAGATATTCTAAATTATGCTTCCGAAAATAGACTCCCATTAGCGGTACTAAATCTAGATCAAAAAACTGCTTTTGATGTAGTTAGCCATAACTACCTTTTTAAAGTATTACAAAGTTTTGGTTTTGGTCCCAAGTTTATTAGCTACATCAAAACGTTATACCACCAAGCTACCTCGCATGTTAAGATCGGAAATTTACTTACAAGCAGCATAGAACATAAAAGAGGAATTCGACAAGGTTGTCCTCTGTCTGGTCCGCTATTTGTCCTCTCGTTAGAACCTTTCCTACATTTATGCCGCAAATCCTTATCAGGTTTTCCTATTCCTACAACGCCACAGCAAGCTGTAGTTGTTAGCGCATATGCAGATGACGTATCAATTTTTATTTCAAAGGAATCGGATTTCCAAATATTTAAGGACGTTTTTGAACAGTACCAAGACCATTCTGGTGCAATCCTCAACAACAGCAAGTCGAAAGGAATATGGATTGGCTCGTGGAAACAAAGAAAAGACACTCCACTTGACTTTAAATGGTCATCCGCTCACATAACGGTATTGGGCGTTTCCTTATCGGAAGATATAGTGCAAGATTGTCAAGTAGCCATGGAAAAGATTTTATTAAAAATAGACACGTCGCTAACATTTTACAAACAAAAATATCCCGGCTTGTCTATTAAGGGTCGCAAAACAATAGTCAACAAGTATGTGGCTCCCAAACTTTGGCACTACTTGCAAATTTTGCCTATAAGCAATGCGAATCTAAACCATATTCAAAAACGATTCATAAAATTTGTGTGGTCCGGAAAACACTGGACAAAATCAAAAGATCTTCATTTACCAGTCATTCAAGGCGGAATTGGATTGATACACTTAATCACTAAACGAAAGTGTTTTAGGATTTTTCTTGGTCATCGATTAATTAATAGCGATCAAAATCAAAATTGGGCAGTATTAATGAAGTTTCTAATCGCGGAAAGCAATAACCTGGAAACCTCCTGGCCTTGGCTCATGTGTTCCAAAGCGCATTCACAAAACGATAGTAAAAAGACAAACGTTTTTCTCTCAGATTTGATAGCAGTGTGGGATGAAATACAACCATCTATTCAAAACTTTCCTAGATCCCTTGAAGATGTTAAAGTTATACCTACAACAGACAGTAGATTATTGCGTCTGGAATACAAGCCACCGCTATTTAGTAAAAAGTGGGCTGAACACGGATTTAAAACCCTAAAGAACTTCATTCGAGGAACTAACTGGATGAGCACAAAACAAGTTTTGCAAGCAATCACTACGGAAACAACAGTTTGTAACATTATTTTGTAATGTTAACAATTAAACACATTAATTAATTAAAAATTCAGCAACTTGAATAAAGTATAGACAAAAGTTCCCCCAATAAATTACTTTACATTCAGTCAGGCTCCTTTATAATAAAAAGACCACATTTACCGATAGCTTCGGGCTACTAAATTCCAGCGGCAGGTCATCATTTAAAGCTCTAGACCCCATCGTAAGCCAAATACAATAAACTTCTTAAAAGTTAGGTCGGTAACAGACTAACAAATCCGATTAAATTAAAATGTAATAGTACCTTTTTAGCGTAAATAAAGGAAAACCAATTTCAGTTTGAAAAGCTTAATACTTTCGTTGATTTACAGCGGGTTAGACAAAACAAAATATTATAATAGCACAAAACTATTTCCAAGTTGATTTGTTCAAATATTACAAGTAATTTTAAGTAGTCTGGAGACATCCTTTGTATTTAAAATCCATTTCGGCTCAAGTAGGTTTGCCGGAGGTTCTGTTCAGTCATTGGTTAACAGAAAATGACGCTCATAATTATTAGGATGGGAATAGTCTATATATTTGAGGGCTTAGTCAAAGGACGGGGAGTTTTTCCAATGGGGCCGACCGTGGTTAAGAAGTAGAGAGAAACGTAGTTTCGCGGTTAGCGTTCTCTGGCATGACATAGAAATTAAACTTCGTATCACGTTAGAAAAAAATTGGAAAGAAGGTTACTCTTCCAGTTTCGCGAGGGTTATGCCCATAGTTCGCGGATTTAAAGTGATGCAAGATATATATTTAAAAACTTGTAGGCGTGTGACGCACAAGTAAGTGATATTGTCAAAATTCTGCCGAGTTTGTGTGCCAGTCAATTTCTTAAACATTACAAACAGAAGCAACAAGCGAGATTCTCTTCCCAAATTTAATAACTGCTCTACGTTGGAAAACAAACCCTCAAACAATGGACAATTATTAGTAAGTAAGCTTTTATAGTTAAGTAGCATGACCAATTTTTAGTTAGTTTATTTGTTAGGACGTTTTGGCCATAAACCGTAGGATTAATTTAGTGTACGATTTATAATATAAGTTTCTTTCATATACAAGTGTTTGATAACTACTTATGTACACAAAATTTTCATAAATTCCATAGTCACCTATTCACTTAAATTTATAAACTAAAATCAATGCATGTAAGAGGTTCACGTTTATTGCTCTGTGAATTAAATAGTTTTGTTTGCCGTTGATTAAGTCAATAGTTTTTCTTATTTTTTTATATAAGTAGTAAAAAAGTGAGGAATTGATTAAAAGAAACAATTGTCCTCCTTGGGATGACAAGTCTCTCAAGGTTTTGTGCGAACATTTGGACATTCTCGACTTGTCTGGCGCCCTTGGCAATTGTCATTAAGCCACAATATTTTATGAAAGGTAAGTGCCACATTTTTGTAGTATATTATAAATTAATTTAACCTTTTTTTTTCAAATTTCAACCCTCTATATGATCCACGACCTTCCGCTAGTTAGTGCCGGTGACCCCCCTTTAATTTTTGTTTTACAGGCCGCCCCCATTTTATAATTTGACTGGAAAAGATACACTTAGTAGCTTTTCCGCTTGTAACAAGTTGTTCAGAATGATTTGGCAGTGCATTATAACAGAATTCGAGCCGTTTTTAAATTGCATTACCACAACCTTCAGACATCACATCCGCCCACTCAAGGTTTAGTCATAACTGTAAAATCAAGCGACGCTAGAATAATCGAAATTCAAAAACATAACAGGAGTTTATTACAAAAGATTTTAACACAAAAATATTATAACAATTTACAACCGCTTGACTCCCATTGGTCCAACGAAAAAGTTAATTGGTCCGCATTTTTTTTACAGCCCCTACACTTGGTCTAGAAGGGATGATATCATGAAGGCTTGCAAAGAATCGATTAGCAGACCCCATTTTTTTAACAGCAGTAGGAGAGATAGATTCATCGGAGTGTCCTTGGTGTTCAGCCGAAGGAAATGCCTGGCACATGATAATGAAATGTCCTCAAACGACTGAACTATGGAACTACGTGATTAAAGTGGTATCAGGGCTACTTCCAACAAAGAAAATATCAATAAAAGACCTATACTGTTGCAGTCCAGGAATATCAGACACTATTAAGCTGGGAAACTACTTAATCGTTTTAGCAAAAGCAACCATCTATTGGAATACAATTGATTCGATAAAGAAAAATTTAAGATCTGCAAGATTCAAGGTTATATACACGAAACGCCGAAAATCCAGAATAATAAAAGAATTCGTAGGAAAACTGAGCTCAGGACAATTGCAAAGTTTTCAAAGGGTGTGGTGCATTAAAAGCATGCTGTGTACTGTTAACAACAATGATCTGGTATTTGAAAATGAACTTAATGACATCTCTCCAACTGCGTTTTAGGCTACTCACCAACTTGTATTCAGTTTCTATATTAGAACTTTACCATATATATTTTATTTTTGTATTCTTTTACTATGTATTGTAACTTAATTATTATGTATCAGTTGTTTTAGAACAATGTACGCAAAATGAAACGTTTTAATAAATAATAATAATAATAATAATAATAATAAAACACACACACACACACACACACACACACACACACACACACACACACACACACACACACACACACACACACACACACACACACACACCACACAAAATTTCTTTTGGCGAAGAGGTTCGGTAACAAAAATTAAACAAACTATTTTTAAAAGCAGCGGTATAACACGTAATTTATTAAACAAGTTTTCCACAAAATCTAATTAGTATAATGGCTAATTACCACTTAATTTTTTGGCTAGCAACTTTGATGCACGCATACTAAACTGTTGAAGCAAATATAAGGTGCCTCACAACTCATAAAAATTACAGCATTCTCCCCCAGAGTACGATGTACAAAACACTAGAACGACTACCTTTTCATAGGATTCGACTAGACCAAAAAAAAAAAACTGTATATAGCTAATATTTAAAAAATGCAATTTAGGGTAGTTACGCAAACCCTATCAAAAAGAATACAAAAAGAAACTCGAGCGAAGAAGTTATAGCCATGTCACGTCGTATGACCGATTACGTAAAGTTAAAGTCAAGTTCAGCTGCTGCTTCAAAACACGTTCTTCTGCCAGTCGGGATCAGTCTCAAAACTTTGAAAACATATAAATAAAGAAAGTAGTCGAACGCCTGGGTCGAAATCATCTGCCTTTATTCTGTATAGAAATTTCGGAAAAAAGTATAATGTTATTTTTATTAAAAACCCTTGTAAAGTGGGTTGTGCAAAAAGCTGTATTTGTTTTACATTTATTTTAGCTATAGAGTGTTAATGATCATTAATAACCATTGAGACAAATGATTAGAGGCATTTATTTTATCAATCTAACGTAAAAAATTCTGATGACATATCTGAGAGCTTACTTCAATAAATATATCACAAAAGTTTCTTGCTTTATTAACTAAAGAATTTGCAGCTTCATCTGAAGCATATTCAAAAATAATTTAATGATTAATACTTCTAATTAAATAGCTAATATATTTCACTGTGTCAGAACATATTGTGTATTAAACAATAATATATTTATATAATATGCATTATGCAACCATTCCCACTTTTGTCTAAACACAAGCGGCCACAGTACTGCGTTTTAGTTTGTTTATTCAAACACCCACAGATGGCTCAGGTAGAATGACGTTATAAATTATCCATATGCTGTAATACATTTTTCGAAATCAATTAAGAACTTGTTTTCAAAAAGAGATAACAAAATGCGACGAGACAAAAGCAGTTACTTCATTGTTATGTAACTACCCTAAATTTCCGGTAAGGATTAGTTATTTGAAATCCTATTTTTGATTTATACAGACGGACATGCATCATGTGTGCCGATCGAATATAAATAACAAAATTCTTTGAAAAATTACAAAAATAAATTTTTTCAAAATTTCAAGACAATCACAATAGTTTGCTTTCTTTTAATTAAGCTGAAAATGTAATCTCTCAAGATTTCGACGACGAATGGAAAAATAATTTTATACTCAGGTTATAATTTATTTTAAATAGAAGTGCTTTATTGTTGTAAATATTACGGTTTCAATTAAAGAGGTCCTCCATCTTGGCAACCGTATTGGCCACACTGTCAACTAAATTCTCAAGCACATCATATATCTTTATAAGGCGTTCGCATTACTTCCAATATAAATCATATAAGGAATGAAAAAAAGTGTGTTAGTTTAATTAATTTTTAAAAATATAGTTTAAATTAGGGTAGTTTAATCAAAGCAATAAAATAAATTTTCTTATAATAAATTGAGACACTTGATACAACGCCAAGATAACGCATTAGTCATTTAGTAGGATACACGCTACAACAGTGAAACGCTTAAACATATAAACCGCTAAAATAAAAGAATTCATAAAAATATAGTGTATTATTCATTAACAAATACATGGTGATATGTAATACACGAATGGTAAATATGTGATACTAAAAATTAATTAAAATAAAACGCGGGGCAAGAAAGATTTTGACTCCTTGGAAGCGTCTTTTTAAAAAGCTCTATTCAAGAAATACAACCATTAATATTAATTCAATTATTTCAATTACCAACACCCTTGGTTTATTCACAAACAACTTGAACACAGATTCTTTAATTACAATAAACTGAATTGAATTATTACAAGTTACTATCTTCAGTAATTAATAATTAATTGTGAGTAGCTTAAACTTTTATAATGTGAAGGTTATGAGATTCGAAGACTAACTGTATAGAAGAGCTTCCTACATTTAACATGAAGCCTCTGTTCTCAGATCGTTCTTGTGGGAAACTGCAAAATCGCTTTTTATTCTGTTTCTTGTCTTTATTTCTAGGTAATTACAAATAAATCTGCTTGAAACAGTTTATTGTTCGTTATCTAATTCTATCAACTTGCGTCTGTGTTGCGAAGTAATTGTCTCCTATTCTATTCCATTAAAACAATGAATCATTCTAGTTCTATAAAATAATTATTACATTTATTTTTAAATACACATTAATATAAGGGATATGTAACTCCTCCCATTTTATTTACAAAATAATTAAGACTTTATAATGTAGTTAGCTTAGGATTAGGGTAATTATCGAAAAAAGGTTACAAAAAAATAGAAAGACTCATTTCGCGTTTGTAGATTTAGAAAAAGCATTTGATAGGGTTAATTGGATTGTTATGTTCAGGGTTTTGCAAAAAATAGGAATCTCTCATAGGGATAGAAAAATTATTTACAGTCTATATAAAAACCAAAGCGTAGTAATTAGATTTGATGAAATAGAAAAGGAAGCTAAGATTAGAAATGGTGTTAGACAGGGTTGTATACTGTCTCCTTGATTTTAATGTTTATATTGAGGAAGCTTTAAACTTAGCTAGAGAGAGAAAAGAGATAGGTATTAGTGTACAGGAACAGAAAATAGACATGTTACGTTTTGCAGATGATATAGCCATTATAGCAGAGTCTAGAAAAGAGTTAGGAGAGTTTTAAATATTTTAGATGAGATACTACGGAGTAGCTATAGTATGAGAATTAACTCAGTAAAGACAAAGATAATGACAAGTGAGTTACAGCCTAGTTCTAAACCAAAATTAAAAATAGGTAATATCGAGTTAGAGGAGGTAGATGAATTTTGCTATTTAGGTAGTATAATTACAAAAGATGGACGTAGCAGAAGGGATATAGTAGCTAGAATAGCTCAAGCTAGAAAATGTTTTAAAAAGAAAAACTTACTAATAGCTAATAGTATTAGTTTAGATAATAGAAAAAGTTTCTTAAAGTCGTACGTATGGAGCGTTTTACTATACGGTAGTGAGACTTGGACAATTGAAGAGGTAGATAAGAAAAAGATATAAGCTTTTGAAACTTGGTGTTATAGGAGAATGTTAAAGATTAGTTGGACAGATAGAGTAACAAACGAGGAAGTTTATAGAAGGATAGGTGAGGATTCCTGTATGTGGAAACAATTGAAGGTCAGGAGAGATAGAATGATAGGGCACCAGTTATGACATGAGGGACTATTTAGTAAAGTCTTAGATTATAGACTACCAAATAAAAATAGAGTAGGAAGACCTAGACAAAGCTATATTAGTCAAATTATTAGAGATGTAGGTTGTGAAGGGTATGTAGACCTTTTTAGACTAGCTCAGAATAGAAACGAATTTAAAGCTGCGTCAAACCGATTTTAAGTAAGTTCGAAAACAAAACAAAAAGAAAAATAAAAATCAGTTAACTAAATGTCACCAGGACATAACTCACAATTGGTTAGCGGTCTGGCATGTTGGTAGCGTTTCGTTGCTTTAGCCTCACCATAACATAATTTAATAAACGTCACCATGGCATAACTCACAATTAGGTAGCGGTCTGGCATGTTGGCAGCGATTCGTTGCTTAAGCCTTACCATAACATATAATTTAACACTTTTCCTTTTGAAGCGGATAACCAGGTTATATTTCATTTCCTTATAAATGGTAATCATGTAAACATGTTAGAGTTCTGTAACAACCATCAGGTTGCTAATATCTATGTAGAGGCAGCTAGATAGGAAAAAGATAGAAGGATATAGGAAGACCTAGACCAAACTATATTAGTCAAATTATTAGAAATTTAAGTTGTGAAGGGTATGTAGAGCTTTTTAGATTAGCACAGAATAGAAAAGAAGTTAGAGCTGCGTCAAACCGATCTTAAGTAAGGTCGATAACAAAATGATGATGAGCTTAGGATAATTGTCAATAACAAACTAATATTAGAACAGTCAGATTGATAGTTTTGATACACTCGGATGATTCCATTTCTTAACTCTAAGTAGCAATCTTCCTTGATGGTGATGACTTTGTTTCCAAGCAAGACTCGACTGTTTTCGCCTTGGCTATTGGTATCACTTATTGCACAAACAGTCCAAACTTGCTATCCGTAACCTTTTGAACCGTCATTTCTGTAATCTGTACTGATTTTGACATACCGTCTTCGTATTGATTAGAGAACCGTAATAATCGTACTTCGCACAGATTAACTGCTTCAATGATTGTTGTTCGATTGATTGACATGAAGTGTTTGCCAGGTGCCACATCCTTGCATTTTTCATTTGTGAATCCATACCTAAATTCATTTAGGGAAAGGAACTTGCTTTTAAGGATAATAATTTAGTACTGACTATTAACTTTCATAGAGAAAGCAAATTAATGGTAATCATTTTAAGTCTTAATTTCTACTTTTGGTATTCCTATCATAAATGTAGCTTCATTATTCTTTACATAGCCCTTTACCATGGTTATTTTTTCAAACATAAGTATGTTAGATTCTGTTACTTCAAAATGTAGTTTGCTATGGGTTATAGATTATTTGATTCCTGTTAATTCTTTCAATGTATCAAGCGGTTCGATAATACTAGCATGCGGGGTATTTAATTTAGGAATGGCTACAGCTTTTTCCAACGTGGTTAAAATCTGCTGAATTACAGTGAAGAGGGATACCTTTTGGTTAAGCATTGTGTTAAAAGTTATTAAATTACGTATCCCCAATATTGTGGGTTGCATACTATTTTGTTTATTATACTGCTCTGGTTATTCACTAATTTTCGGAGGAACATTAAATTTTACTATCGTAGATTGAAATAAAGAATTGCAAGACCAATACCTGTAGTTGTTTATAATAATAATCGTGTTTAAGTACATTTATTTTTTTCGTCATTAGTTTTCCATCTTGGGTGGTTGGATGCGTATCTCCATCGATTTCTATTTTGAGCTAGCCGACACATTTTTCTGATACTTTCACATCCTACATTTTTCACTATCTGTGTGCAATAATCTAACCTAGGTCTACCTCTACTTCTCCTTTTTTCTATCTCTGCTTCTAATATATTCCGCACTATTCCCTGATGTCTAATTATTGTGACCTATCATCCTATCTCTCCTATTTTTTATTGTTTGCCACATATTTCTTTTTCCCCTACCATTTCTAGTATATTTTTGTTCTTAACTTTGTCTGTCCACTAGGTTTGTTGTTTTTGACACAGTAGTTGCTTTTTCGTGTTAAATGTAGCACGACCTCGTGATAATCTTTGTTTTATATCTTGTGTGCTTTTCCCATCTTGCGTTATTTGGCTTCCTAGGTAGCAGAAATCCTTAGCCTCTTCTAAGTTCTCGTTATCTATTTGTATTCTTGTTTTTGGTTTATTTTCTCCTCCTTTGCATACTAGAACTTCAGTTTTGTTTCTGTTAGTTTTCATACCGTATCTCTCTCTCTCTCTCTCTCTCTCTCTCTCTCTCTCTCAGAACTCTTCCATTTCATTAAGAGCAACTTTGTAACATATAAATTTTCCTGTAAATTTGTTCATAGACTTTAGCGCGGTACACCTATTATTTTAGTCTTTATATTAACAACATTTATATAAGTGATTCAGTCATTATTGCATATTTAATAACCAAGAAACTCACAAAGCACACTTCAATTTTAATTACAATTATAATCTACTACATACTACATATTCCTTACTGATAACATTTATATATACAAACTTGTTAACGTGTTCCTACATCTTGAAGTATCTAAGATTTTAATTTGTTCCGACTATTGGCGATCGACTATCACTTTTCGTTTCTTAGTTGAACTGGAAAGTCACTTGGTGTTGAAAAACACTCAAGATGTTCAGGAAAGTCAAGTTTTTCTTGCAAAGACGTCGTAAAAGACGGACAGAATTTAAAAGTTGTCCAAAACAACTAAAGTAGAAATGTAGTGTACAAATCCTCTTTGCGAACGGTTTGTTAAAATGTGTAAGCATATAAAATTAATTATTTTATTACAGTGCAACTTCGATAACTCTGGAAATGTAGATAATCTCATAATGGCTTTGATGTAATTTCACGTAATTCCGATGCAGTCTTAGCTCATCAGAAAATATTTTATTTGGTTCGGTTCAATTAAAATTAAGGAACTCGTTTAGAAGACAAATGAGTAAGCAACTTTGTTCGACACATGGCCGCTATGTAGCCGACGTGTTCATCTGATGTACGTGTCGTTTGAAGGTTATAGGTCATTGCCGCTATGGGTAAGAAAGTAATAGTTCCAAAATAATGCTAAGGTTACAAAGTCCATTACGTAAATTTTGCATGTAATGATTTCCTTTTGAAGCTTGTTTTACTTCAAGTTGCTGTGTGCAATTTATTGTGACTTGTATGAATAATTTTGTTAATTAATTTTCAAAAGCTCATTTTGTAAAGTATAAAGTACAATGAGTACTACAACTTTTTGTAATTAAAGGTGTGTTCAACCTAAGATATTATATCTCACCGGTTGTACACGTGTAGACATACTGCGACACAGTTATCTTGTTTATCACAAATTAAATACTGATATGTTAATTTATAGGACTTGAGTCCTGTATGATGAAAATTGAATTTAAAGTAATCTGTCAATTTTTAATATTTGCCAAAAGTTAAGTAAGATATTTTTAAACATTGTGAGGTCGAAGTAGCGCTACAGTGACTACCTAATAAAAAATTAAAAAAAATAATGTCTATAGTTAAATATGTGATTTAAAAATTACATTCATGAGGATTGAATTTTATTAAGTACTCTTATTTATTATAATGTTATCGACTTTTCTTAAGTTCATTTTCAATAATCTTAAATCTTCCAAATTTTGCTCGGTATTTACAAGTTAAACTTATCCAAAAGATCACCACGATAGTGGAACTAATTGAACTTAATTTCATGATTACATATTCATATTGATGCTTAAAATATATAGGGTGTCTATGTTGGTAGAAATTATGTTTCAGAGTCGCTCTAGTCATGGTTAGATCCCTGAAAAGACGTTCACATGTAAGTATGATATTGGCGACAATCAGACTGTATTTAAAGTGGTTGGTGATAATATAAGTTTCCAAATTTTCCTTTAAGCATATTCATTTAGTCAATTGCTTTATAAAAAATTTAGTTGGCGTCCTTATTTAGTTTCTTTCAACTTAAATATACCCACTGACCCAATCTCATGCGACCGTGGGCCAAAAACTCAGTTAGCTAAAAGTCTTAAGTGTTCTTTTACTATAAGCCAATTTCCATCCAAACCTTACCCTGGGCTTGATACAGTTACACAAGAACTCTCGATAGGTAATATTCAATCTGCCACAGTTTATTGTGGAATAGATTGATAGAAAAAATATAGATAACAACTTCTAACTCTTCTTTGCTAGATACTAATACCGCTATGTAAAATCCGCAAATGTAAGTATATCGATCTTTTGTCCCTACATAGTAATCCCAAATGTCTATCTCCATTTGACAGTATTAACTGCTTCTTCTATGTACAAATTAAAAATTAATGGCGATAAAACACATTCCTGTCTCAAGCCTTTGCGAATATTTACTTCTCTACGTTCCTGCTCTAATTCAGAAGAGGATGTATTTTTACTTAGGTGAACATGTTTTTTTTCAATAATGCCCATTGCTGTTGGAAAGAGCATGTAAAAAATGTGTATCATTCTTTAACAATACCGAAAAGTCTAAAGTTTGCACTAAAGCATGACCGAATACAAGTATAACATTTTTTTCTGGAGGTGTTATTTTGTTGGTTGCTAGTGAAAAGGAGGCACCCAGCACTGCACCAACTTCCCATAAAAGTCAAACATAAGACGCAATTTTTATCCGTAGATGGTAACTGACCTTTGGGAGACTTCCAGATTAATTCTGGACTCTACTTCTGCGGGTAGAGACTATTAGGGGAGTTGGTTAATAATTAACGGATAAACCAGGGCGCCACTACACTTATAAAATAAACAGCTACAAGCAAGTATCGCCAAACAAAAGTTGCTACGTACATTGACGTAACATAAAAAAAACAAGAAAAAGAAAGAACGGAATGACCGGGCTCAATCGGTGAGTGAGTGGGGTTTTATACATATAAGTAAGTAAAGGAGAACCTGAAAAAAAATAGAACAAAAATATAAACACTCACTGATTCACACTCAGAACAAAACATACAAAAGAAAAGAAAGAACTTATAATTCAACAAAATATATATACAGAACACAGTATTCCCAAACCCAACCCCAAAAAAAAAGTCAATGTCCCCAATTTATATATACATTATGAGCAACCCTCAAAAAATTACGCAGGAAAATGGCGAGCTGTAATTTTTAGGTAATAACCCCCTGACAGTATTTATTAAGAAAAAAAGTACCAAACGCAACCCTAAAAACTACAGCTCTAGAATATCGTAAGTATAACCTTAGCCTATATTTACCAACATGTAGTATATTTTTAGTAATTTAGGAACAAATAGTAAGGTAGTAACCAAAGAGCAGTACATGCCAAAATAGTTCAATAATTTTCATATATAAAAATTAAATTTGGAAATGCCATCTTAGAACGGTAAACTCCAGGCGTTCTGGTTCCGACGTCAGAAGCGCATACAAAGAAGAAAAAAAAGAACTCACCCTCGAGTTACTAGCTTCGGGGTAAAACCAGTCGCTGGTCTACGTCAGCGAGTAGGCAGGCATAGCCCAGGCAGAGCGCATTTGACCTCGCATTCCCAGAAGAAGCGACAGCTTAAGGGATTAACGTGTCCCCCGCAGGAGGCTAGAATAATTACGAACAATAGATTAATTTATTAAAACCAAAAAGTACCGTTTTATAAACCCTATATGCTCACCACGCTATATAATGCGTGCCAGAAATTCGCATAAAGAAAACGAACGAAGCAAAACAGGACGTGTTTTCTGGTTGCTAGTCGAAAAGAAAAATGAATGTTACCTTTGTTTAGTTAAAGCACGTAAACATGTCGTCAAGGAAAATAAAACAGGAAAACCCGAATTTTATTGAAATAAATTTGTTGAATTCTTTAAAAAGGGAAAACACACCAGCATTTAATTATTGAAATACATGGAAAGTCGCCTATCTAATTATGGCGTAAATTCCACGTTAAGAAATTCTTAGAAAAGATATTTATTTTTCTAATGAGCAGAAAGATTTATCAACTAACATAGATAGATGTTTATTATTAATTACAATACAATTTTACACATGCGAAAGGGTTATTTTTAATTTACGAAATTAATTTTTGTGTTTAACGCCAAAGGAATTTAAGGTGAAAATTATTACATACAAACTAATCAATTAGTTACGAAAATGAACGTAACAAATCCTAGAAACTTTGACGACTAGATTCCGTTTCAAAACCATATATATTTGACCTTAAATTCGTACAGACTCTGTACCTATAGCAAAACATGGGGTTAAATAAATAACATGAAACAGCATGAACTTTAATCAATCCAAAGTAAGATACACATTATACGGCGTTATACAGCATAACGGTTCTATTCATCATGGACACTATGTCGCATATGTAAAAGTAAGAACGACGCTGGACAACGATAGTCACCGTGGGAAATTCCTACCTAAAAATAAAAAACATTTATTGTTTTCAGAAAGCAAAGCCACAAAAAGTAATTCTGACATTCCAATGAGCAAATGGTACTATATTAATGACTCAAATATTTTAGAAGTGCCCGAAAAAAAAGTCCTTGAGACACATGCATATTTATTATTCTATGAACGAATATTGTAATGTCCTCTATACAAAATAGTTTTTATTTTAAATAATTGTATATGTATGTAATGTAGTTTAAAAATAAATCAGAAAAAAATTAGAAAAAAATATACTAAAAGTATTACAAAATATTAAGTTTAGTTTTCTGTTGGATTTGGAACTCACACCTTTACACTAATTGTGCAAATGTGACTCTTTGCGTAGTTTGTAGCATAAACAAATTCTAAAATTAATCACTGAGTAAACACGATGTCTTACTTTTAGTAGCGGGTCCTAAAATACGAACAGAAATGATAATTTGATATAGCCAAATTTTATACTTATATTGAAATCAAATATTATTGTCATATAAGAAAAAAATAAATATTAAGAGAAAGCGTTCAATTGCTTGTTCAGTGAGATATTTAAATAATTTTAGTAAACTTAGTAAAGCACAAACGTAGGTCAGTTTTTTTTACTGATACCAGATCTGATATAAATTTACAATCTTTAAATACATAATTAACCAGTTAAATTTATAATTCTTGTTCAAAAATAACTAATTGTATTTCGGAAAACAAGCAATAAATAACATATTAGCGTTAAGCTTCAATTTCCAGAAAAACAGCATTTAAATGTATTTCAAGATCTACGTAACAACTGAACGTGTTCAACAATTCAATATTCCACAGGAGATGAGTAATTTAAATTTTTCCAATTACGGGAAACAAACAAAGCGCTTGTCACTCAATAAAAAGTAGACTTACCGGCTAAAAGCAAAAGTCGCCTTTAGAATAACCAATAACATCCAACAGCGAAACGATTTTGGAACACAAACAGCAAGATGTCCGGTATATTTCCTCAAAAAAAAAACTGGTTTACTCTAGAAGTCTAGATGGTATGTAGTGTTCTCTTGGGGTCTTTGTTAGAGGTGATTAAAATAAAGTCGAAGACCATTTCACATGTTTAATTTACTTGTCACTTTAAGGTGCTGTACAACTATTACATCGGAAGGTTAGACTTATAATGATCTTATTCTATATTAATACTTAACTGCTAACAATGATTTTGCAACTATGCTTATTTACTAATTCAAATTACACCTAGCCTAGAGTTCGTTGCACGTGTACTTCCTGCTTGTCTTCCTGTACAACTTCCGCACTTTTCACTTCCTATACAAGTCACTCACCTTTTAAATGCTTAAACTTAATACACTGTAATAACTATAAATTATTCGGCTATTACACCATCACACCTCCACGGGGTGCACTAAAAAAATTTTTGTTTTTCAAAATAAAAATTTTCTAAATTACAATACGTTATATAATTTTGTCCTATTCTTATGGATTTCTACTAACTTATTATCTATCTTAACTATAACATTAGGATTCTTATCTAAAACTACTTCATATTGGCCTACAAATATTGGATCTCTTTATTAAGAGATGTATTCTTAACCAACAACTTATCTCCTAATTTATAATTAACATGCTTAGTTTTGATATCAAACTTATGCTTTCGTTTGCTTTTGGATTGTAATAAATTATATCTCGCTTCATTTCCAGCGACTTGCAATCTATACTTTAGTTCTGCTGGATAATTATCAAAATTATAAAGTGGGTCTACTGAGTTTACCACGTTTGACGGTATTTGAGTAATTTTCCCAAATACTAATTCGTGCGGGGTATATTTAGTTTCAGTATGCACTGAATTATTGTATGCAAAACACCAATTTGGTATCCAACTGCTCCAATTATTTGAATACTGCGGACATTGGATCCTTAAATATGCTGCTAAATTTTTATGTGAGTTTTCGAGCGCACCGATAGTTTCATGATGATACGCTGTAGAATTTAATTGTTTTATATTTAATAATTTGCACATTTCCTTAAAAATCTCCGACATGAACTCTGAACCTTTATCCGTTAAAATTTCGCGTGGGATGCCGTATCGTAAAATAAAATTCTCGACAAACGCTCTAGTTACACTTTCAGTCTCTTTGTTTGGTAATGGATATGCTTCTACAAATTTACTTAAATCACACTGTAGTGTCAAAATATACCTGTTTCCATTTGCATCTGGTTGCAATGGTCCAACTAAGTCTAAAAAAACTTTTTCGAAAGCTTCGGAAGCTGTGGTTGTAATTATCATCGGCTGTTTGCTAATATTTGAATGTTTATGTCTTTGACATTCGTCACATTTTTTAATAAATGTTTCTACATCCTTTCGCATACTTGACCAAAAATAGTATCGCTTTATGTTATTGTATGTTCTATTGATGCCTGCGTGACCTCCCGTAGGCAATAAATGAAAATCATTAATGATTAATCTTTGCGTTTCTGAGTTTTTAATATTAGTGACTTCCCTAATCACACTAATTCGTATGTCATTTTTTTTAAGTAAATTGCGGCCGGCTTTACAGTTATTTAAAAATGACTTCGATTCTTCGTTTTTTATAATAATAAATTCCGGAATTGTAAATTCTCTACGAAGAAATTGCAGGTCTCTCAACGACGCTTCGAAGGCTGACGCTGATCGAGATCCTTGCTTCAAATAAATTATATTTTTACTCCTATCATAAATTGATACATGCATGTAAACAAAATTATTTCCTTTATTGGATTTAATGATTCTGTTAAACTCCTCCTCCGATACAAATCGTAATTCTGTTGCATCCTTCGGATGCTTCAAAAGTTCAACAATGTTGGGGTGATCAGTCCCATCATCATTTGATGCTTTTGATTCGACTTGAGAGTCGCCTAATTTTCTACTTTGGGCTCTTGTTGTTACATATACTTTTTCGTGAACCGCTCGTTCCATATTCTTTAAATAATCTGAATCTATAATAATTCTAGATAAAGCGTCTGCGGTCACGTTTTCTGTACCCCTAATATACGTTATTGTAAAATCATATTCTTCTAATGTTAACCTAAATTTTGTTAATCGACTAGATGGATTACTCATACCAAATAAGTATACTAACGGTCTATGATCCGTTAAAATTTGAAATTTTTTTTGCCAAATAAGTATGGCCTAAATTTTTTCACTGCCCAAACTATAGCTAATAACTCTTTTTCTATTGTACAATAATTTATTTCGGCTTTGTTAAGTGCTCTACTTGCGTAAGCTACTGGCTTGTCGTCGCTATTCGACAAAACTGCTCCTAACGCGTAACCTGATGCGTCCGTGCGTAAGATGAATGTACTATTATCTGAAAAATCTGGGTATTGTAATATTGGTGGGTTTGTTAAAGTTGTTTTTAACAGTTCGAATGCTGCTTGACATTCATTGGTCCATTGGAAAGTTACACCTTTCCTAGACAATTTGTTTAACGGTGCTGTTATTTCAGCGAATTTTGGAATAAATTTTCTATAATAATTGGCAAATGCTACAAACCTTTTAACGTCGTTTGCGTTAAGTGGTGTTGGATAATTTTGCATGACTGCAATTTTTTTCTGGATCTGGTTGTACACCTTGTGCCGTTATAACGTGCCCTAAATATAAAATTTCCTTCTTTAAAAATTCACACTTTTTTGGATTTAATTTTAAATTGACTTTTCTTAACCTATTGAGTACTTTTACTAAATTTGTATTGTGCTTTTCTAAACTATCTCCGAATACAATTAAATCATCCAAATATGTAAAACAATTCTCGTAATTTAATCCTGATAAAGCTACTGTCATCGCTCGTGCAAAAATACTCGGGCTTACTTTTAACCCCATCGGTAACCTAGTCATTTGAAGTTGTCCTTTGTCTGTACTAAATGCCGTACACGGTCTGGACTGTTCTTGTAATCCTATCTGATAATAACTTTGATATAAATCTAAACGTGAAAAATATATCGCACCTCCTAACGAATCTAAAATTGACTCGATACTTGGTAGCGGAAATTTGTCATCTTGCAATTTAGTGTTTAATTGTCTATAATCAATAACTACGCGCCATTTTTTGTTTCCTAGACTATCCGGTTTTTTCGGTACTATAGTAGTGGTGACGACCACGCACTCTGTGCGGGTTCTATTATCCCGTCATGTAACATTTTATCTACTTGCTTTCCTATATCATTTTTCTGTGAATATGGTAACCTATATGGTTTAACGTACGTTGCTGTAGCATCTGTTTGTAACTGAATATGTTGCTTACTTATGTTTGACTCGGTTAGTAGGTCATTGTCGACATAAAATACGTCTGCAAACTTAGCAGAAATCTTATGAATGCTGGTTTGTTCTTCGCTATTTAAACCTTCGACGTTAATGTCTTTTAATAATTTATCAATACGTTCAACTGAGAATTTTGACTCTTCAAATTTAACTATCTTGTAATCTGAAAGTCGTTCGATGGTAGGTTTAAAATTTCGTAACTTAATTTCAGTGTCGTTCGTATTCAATAACTTTACTGGTATAAAATTTTTAACTGGCTTTACAACTACGTTTGCTAAAAATACACCTTCGCACAATTCTTGTGATCTTATTACACATTCCTCTTTGCAATTTACTTTAAAATGTTTGATAACCTCGCATCGTGGTGGGATTATTGTATATAAATCTTCGTTTGCTAATAATGGAATTGACGTTGATACATCATTACTTACGAAAGTAAATTTATAATTTTTATAATCGATATTTGATCTGTACTTATTAAAAAAATCCGATCCTATTACTCCATTTACGTCTGATTCGAAATCGTTCATTACAACAAAAGTATGATTAATTGAGATATTCCCTATTGTAATTGGTAGATTTACTGTTCCAATTGCTTTTGTTTTACCCGATACTCCTTGAATAAAAATTTGCTTATTTGTATCAATATTTATCTTAGTTGTTAAACTAGAAATGAAAATAACACTTACTGATGCTCCTGTATCTAAAATTAATTTAATTGTATTGTTATTGTATCCGACTTCTATGAAATTTACACTATTAATATTTAAAATGTTGTTCTTTAAATTATTCCGGGGGGTCTCGAAAAAATGTTTTCGGTTCCGTAGTTTGCTCTAATGTATTTTCTGTGCAGTTTTTCTCTGACGAGTTGATATAAAAATTGCGATGGTTTCCCCTATTATAAGACTGATGACCTCTTACAGTTTTACCTACGTGCGCATTTCCTCGAACTCTAGTGTTCATGAACGTGCATGGATTATTTCCTCGACCTTGATACCTGGTGTGTGAGGTACGTTGACTTCTATTCGTATTATTGTTATGATATTTTACGCGTCTAGTAAATTGACGACCTTTTCCGGTTGTGTAAAACATTTGCTGAGGTTTATTTGCAATTTCCTCTTCCTTCGCGGCTATTATGGCGTCTTTTAATTTATCGTAATTTCGAGCTTTCATAATTGTTTTTAAATTTTCGTCCCTTATTCCGTTTGTAAATACGTTTAATGCAATTTTTTCGTTAACGGCTGTCAAAATTTTTAATGATTGTTTGTTACCCTCTGCTTGAGCTATTGTTAAATTGACCATTAATTCCTCGATCGTTTTACCAAAATTTTCAATTGATTTATTATTTTGTCTGGAGTTATGTAATTCGGCAGACAATCCTGATGCTGACTTTTTAGTTAAAAGGTGATGTTTGATATCGTTCACAAGCGCTTCTACATTCTCATACTTACTGTCTATTCACATTTTAGCATTTTGACTTAACTTAATTTTTATGACAAAATTTATTAACAATCTCTTACCTACATCATCTAACAAGCTATCATATAGTTCAATTGCGTCGACCATTTGTTTGGTGGTATTTTCTGAACCGTCCATGGCTGGAATCATAGAGGCTGCTACTTTTAATTCAAATTTTTCACCCATGGTGTCTTGATTTTTCCTACTTAAAATACTTAACTTCCTCTAACCTATACTCCTCGCATAACCTATTCAAATAATCAAATTTCCTATTAGTAACATCTAAATCGTTTCGTCTTTCTTGACCATCTTTATTTAAATTTTTAATAAAAATCTTAAATTCCTCTAAAATTTGCTTCAAGTGTTCCGTCATTAATTTTAACTCGTACTTAATTTTTATAGCTCTCTCCTAATCTTCTTGTCCAACATTTTCTTGAACATTTTAAAAAGTAATAAAATACCCAACAACGCTAAAATTATACCTGACGTAATACCTATTACCTCAGAATTTGAATAGCCATTTATCGAACCATTATTCATTCCAGTTTGTGCAATAACTACTTCTTCCTTGGAATTGCTGGTGCCCATTTCAAATTTCGGTTACTTTATAATTTAATCTGTAGAACTCGCAGGACTCGCAGAATTGGCAGGACTGGCAGAATTAGTAGGGCTGGCAGGATTAGCAGGGCTGGCAGGATTAGCAGGGCTGGCAGGATCGCCATGTAGTGTTCTCTTGGGGTCTTTGTTAGAGGTGATTAAAATAAAGTCGAAGACCATTTCACATGTTTAATTTACTTGTCACTTTAAGGTGCTGTACAACTATTACATCGGAAGGTTAGACTTATAATGATCTTATTCTATATTAATACTTAACTGCTAACAATGATTTTGCAACTATGCTTATTTACTAATTCAAATTACACCTAGCCTAGAGTTCGTTGCACGTGTACTTCCTGCTTGTCTTCCTGTACAACTTCCGCACTTTTCACTTCCTATACAAGTCACTCACCTTTTAAATGCTTAAACTTAATACACTGTAATAACTATAAATTATTCGGCTATTACACCATCACAGGTAGTTGACCAAGCAACAGGAGGTTTTTTAGGGTAATTGAAATTATTTCTAGTTTAATTTTTAATAATGGACCACACGACGGTTTAGATGTTGCATCACCAATTTAATACTCAACAAACAAATATTTACGTAGTTATAGGAATTTTACATGAAGCAAAACCAGAACTTAAGTTATTTTCTTTTTTGTTAATTTTAATTCTAAAGTAGTTGTTAAATCATGTTATAAATTTGTTGTTAGACTCTTTGTTTTTCTATTTTATCTTTGTGGTATCTTTGTTCCGCATTGTTGAATCGACCAGATCGTGGTAGGTGTGCGCCGCGAAGATTTCTGACATTCAAGACTTTCCACATCTTAACTGCATGGAGTTCTATCAGCGAATGTACGGAAGGGTTCGGAGTAGCCTGTTGCAGAATTCGTAGCTTTGCGCATGATTTGGACTAAAACAGAAGATACCATAGAATTATATTCAACCACGTAAATCGATTTATGTTGAATTTCCTTAGATGTGTTTCTTTTATTACTTTAACGAGAATTAAAATACTGACTAAATGTGTTTGGTTTCATTTATTTCACTTATATAAAAATTTTAAACAAATACAATAAGATCACTATACAAGGTGAATACAAAAATTATTGTAGCTTATTCATAATTTTAGAAAATGTTTGGATTTCGAAAAATTAGAACGCTTCGTAAGATTGAGTTGATGTGGTGGACAACAAACGTGGCTCAAAAAGTCGTGATTTTCATTAGCAAGATTAACAACTGCTTTATATAGAAGGATGTGAACGTCGTTCTCTGCACCACTTAATCACACTTGCTCCATCGTAGTCTTGTCTAACCAACTTTTTTGTATCTACATCATGTCGTTTAAATGCCTCCATCAAAACTTCGACGTATCCTGCCGCTGTGCGATTTCCTGTGCTAAAAAATCAAAAAATTTTCTTTTACCAAAACACCATTATTTCCTGAAAAATCCAAATCTAGATCACCAAAGCGATTTGATCAGTTTTTAAAACGTACGTTGTACTGTCTACAATAACTGTTCAAAACACTGCTTTTTATTCCAATGAGAAGGAATTTTTGTTGAATCGGCCAAAAGCTTATCTTGTTCCTCCATGATTGTCGAACTCAAATATTTAATTTTATTATTCGATTTAATGTGCAGCTACAACTGTGGTACATAATTAGATAGAAATTTGCTACGTACATTGACGTAACATAAAAAAAACAAATCGAGAAAAAGAAAGAGAAAGAAAGTAAGTCCGGGCTCCGGCGGCGAGTGGGCGGGGTCTTATACCTATAGCTAAAGTAACAAAAAAAAACTGAAATAAATAGAAAAAAATATATAAACACTCACTCATTCACACACAACACAAAACATACAACAGAAAAGAAAGAACTTATAATTAAAAACAAAATATATATACAAAAAACCGTACTCCCAAACCCAACCCCAAAAAAAAGTCAATTTCCCCAATTTATTAATACATGATTACAACCCCTTAAATATTCAACAAACAAAAATTACCCAAAAAAACAAAATGGCGAGCTGTAGTTTTTAGGTAATAACCCCTGACAGTAGTTAGTAAGAAAAAAAGAGAAAAGAAACAAATGCAACCCTAAAAACCACAGCTCTAAACCATCGTAAAAGTAAACTTAAACTAAATTTACAACCATGCATAGTATTAATCAAACAAAAAAACAGTAAATACCAAAATCGTTCAATAATTTTCATATATAAAAAAAATCAAATTTGGAAATGTCATTTTAGAACGGTAACATCACAGGCGTTCTTGTTCCGCGGTAAGAAGCGGATACAAAGAAAAAAAAAGAAGGACTCACCCTCGAGTTCCTGACATCGGGGGGAAGGCTGTCGCTGGTCCGCCTCAGCGAACAGGCCAGCTTACGGCCAAGCGGAGCGCATTGGACTTTGCAGTCCCCCAAAAGAAACAGCTCCAAGGATCAACGCGTCCCCCGCAGGAAGCTAGAATAGTTACAAACAATAAATTAATTTATTGAAGCCGAAACGTATGGTTTTATACAAACTCTATATACTTACCAGCTAAATAAGGCGTGACGGAAATTTACATAAAAATAACAAACGAATCTAACCAACTTGTTTTCTAGTTGATTATCGAACAGCAAATGAAAATTACATATGTTAGGCACCAAAGCAAGGAAATAAACCAGGAAACCCTAGTTTTATTACAATAAATTCACCGAATTCTTTTAAAAAGGGAAAACGCACTAGCATTTAAGTATTAAAATACTTGGAAAGTCGTCTATCTACTTAAGGCGTAAATTCCACGGGACGAAATTCTGAGAAAGGATATTTATTTTTAATTACCATACAAATTTTAATATACGAAAAGGTTATTTTTAATTAACGGAATTAATTTTTGTGTTGAACGCCAAATGAATTTAAGATAAAAATTATTGTACCTACTCTAATTAACAATTTACGAAAATGAACGTAACAAATCCCCCCCAGCAAAATTAAAAGGTCGGGGTCGGGAAGCAAAATAATGGGAGTGGGTAGGACCAACAAAAAAATTCGTTCGGAAACTAAAAGAAAACTCGTTACAACAAAAAAACTAAAGAAAACACTCCAACAACAAACAAACAAACTAAAAAGAAATCTCATCCGGCTCGACGGACCAAGGAACCGGATCGAAACCAAAAATAAAAAGGACATAGGAAAAGGAAAAGAACAGGTATCAATCATCGAGGACAAAGATGGAATGGCATGGACACTGAAAAAGTCGTCGGAGGACGGATATTTCTTGTGAAGAAACAGTAAGGTCTTCAACCTCAGAAGAAGTAAAGGAACGAGGAAGAAAACCAACAGTACAGCCAGAAGAGGACCCAAAGGTCAAGCCTCAAGTAAACAAAAGGAACAACAAGGGAGCACGAGAAGAAGAGAGGAGGAACGCTGGTACAAGGAAACGATGTACTCTCAAATGTGGTAACGAAAAATTGCAATGAACGAAATCCAAAAAAGAGAAATGCTGACTAGTCCTAAAGTTGACTAAGTCGTGATTTCCGAAGAAAGAAAGACGGACTAGAAAGCACTTACCACAGGAGCGGATGGACGAAACACAATCAGTCCAGGGACCAACGGCAAAGAAGACCAGCAAAGGATAGGGAAAGGAAAATAGGATGAAAGGAACGAGAGAAAAAAAGAAAAAAAAATATATAAAAAAAGAATAACACCAATACCACGTATAAAACCCAAAAACAAAACAAAAATCGTACAAAAGAAAATAAAACCAAATCCTAGTGTAGTTATGTATGAGCAAGTGTGGGCGTGTACATGCGCTTGTGTGTGTGTGTGTGTGTTTGTGGGTGTGTGTGGGGGTGTAAGAAGGGTGTGTGTATGTGTTTGAGCGCTGTAGTCGCCTCTTACAACAGGCAGGTCGTACCATGGGACTATTCTATTCCCGGTCCCACACGGGTGAAAAAGAAAAAAATACCCAAAACGAGAACAAACGAAGGAGAACCAAACAGAAATGAGTGGATGCATGTAGTGTGTGTGTGTGTGTGTGTGTGTGTGTGTGTGTGTGTTTGTGTATGGGGTGTGTGTATGTGTGTATGAAGTCTGTATGTGTATGTGTTGAACCGCTGTAGTCGCCTTTTACGACAGACAGGTCGTACCATGGGACTATTCTATTCCCGGACCCACACGGGTGAAAAAGAAAAAAATACCCAAAACGAGAACAAACGAATGAGAACCAAACAGAAATGAGTGGATGCATGAGGTGTGTGCGTGTATGGAGTGTGTGTATGTGTGTATGAAGTCTGTATGTGTATGTGTTGGACCGCTGTAGTCGTCTTTTACGACAGGCAGGTCGTACCATGGGACTATTCTATTCCCGGACCCACACGGGTGAAAAAAAAAATGGAAAGCAACCGAAAGAAACCCCAGTGAAGCCGGGAAGAAAACGAAATCGTGAATCCAAAATTCATGTCCGAAGGATAGCAAAGTCGTCATAAGGATCTGGTGCACGAGGACTAGATAGTGGGCTTACGGCGTTTACGCCGCCAAAAGGAGAACAGAGCAAGATCGGGGGCATTAGGATAGTCCGGATGGGCAGGTTTTAGATCCTTGACATGCCAAATGGATTTATGACCGGAGGGATCAGTAAGTTCATAGGTCCAGGGAGAAATGATTTTCGAAATGGGAAAAGGACCAATGAATCGAGGAGCAAGTTTGGCGTGAAAATGTCGTGAAGTGTCGGACAAAGCGAAATTACGGCGCCAAACAGAATCGCCTAGTTGATAGGAGACCGAACGACGGCGGAGATTATAGCGGCTGTGAATTTTTCGATAACCAGCAGAAAGTTTGTTGAGAATGTGGGAATGGAGATTTTTAAAGTGGTCGGGATCTGGTGAAGGATGCTCGGTATCAGGAATGTACATGTCGTTTATTTCGGACAACTGTCCAAAATAATCGCCGGAAAGAATATGCTCACGAGCAAATAGAGCAAAGAACGGAGTGCAGCCTATGATTTCGTGTTTGGAGGTGCGGATGGCACAAGAAATTTTTGAGAGATTCACATCCCAATGACGTTGGTCGCCGCGTACATAGGAAGCAATCATGGTTTTTAGGACTCGGTTAACACGTTCAGCAGGATTGGCTTGGGGATGGTAGCGGGCGGAGAAAAGGATTTTGGAGTGATAACGGGCACACAAGGAAGCAAGCTGACGGCTACGGAATTGAACACCGTTATCTGTGATAAGATATTTGGGGACACCAAAAATAAGGAAAACTTGATCTTCGAGGACTTTGGTGACGGATTGTGCAGTGGCTGTACGTAAAGGAAAGAAAAGAGAAAACTTAGTAAAGTAATCAGCCACTACAAGAATATAAGAATGACCACGAGTGGACCGAGGAAGAGGACCTACTATGTCGGAGGAAAGGACTTGCCAGGGATAGGATGGTTTGGACCTAGGAGCGAACAAACCCGGAGAGGGTAACTGTTCAACTTTGTGAGCTGCACAAGTCGGACAACGTCGGATGTAACGAGCGACGTCAGCTCTGAGACAGGGCCAGTAATATTTTTGAAGGAGACGAGCAGAAGTTTTGGTCACGCCACAATGACCGAAAGTAGGAGGATCGTGATGGAGGGATATCAGATTTTTACGCTGTTCAGAAGGTACGACGATCTTTCAATCGTCCGGAGAATCGGCAGCGATAGAAGTTTTGTGACGACGGAAAAGGACATTGTCCACCACGGACCAGGAAGGAAAACGAGTGACGGCGTTCGAAACTTTTCGGAGCATGGTGTTGTACCATGGATCCGGAGTAGGAAGGGAGACGTCGAGAGAGGTGACTGTGAAAATGGAAATTGGTTCAAGGACCGGAACAGAACGAGAAAGGGCATCAGGCACAACATGATCTTTGCCCTTACGGTGAATAATGGCATAGTCATATTGCTGGAGGCGGAGGGACCAACGGGCTAAGCGACCGGAAGGACTTTCGAGTTTATTGAGCCAAAGGAAGGAGTGGTGATCAGTGATAACGGAAAAATGGGAACCCTCGACGTAAGGGCGAAACTTCTCAATCGCCCACATCACCGCCAAACACTCCTTCTCAGTAACTGAGTAGTTGCGCTCAGGCTTGGTGAGTGATCGACTGATATAGCTTACGACCTTCTCGCCGTCGGGATGGGGTTGGCTAAGGATGGCACCCAAACCAAAGTGAGAGGCGTCAGTTTGGATGGTGAAGGGTAAAGTAAAGTCAGGACAGGAAAGGATGGGGGCAGAAATTAGATGTTGTTTAAGCGAAAGGTATGCAGATTGACAATCGGGGGTCCAAGATAAAGGGGTGTTTTGCGGGTTAGGTTAGAAAGCGGGGCTGTGAGGGTGGCAAAATTCGGAATAAAACGACGGTACCAACTGGCCATGCTAATCAGTTGACGGACTGCGGTAACAGTGGGAGGAGGAGGGCTCTTAAGGATTGCAGAAACTTTATCGGGGTCAACCAGGAGGCCATCCCGGTTAACGATGTAACCAAGATAACGGAGCTCAGGAAGGCAGAAATGACCCTTGTCTTGACGAAGAGTAAGGCCAGCATGTAAGAGACGAGAAAGTACTAGGTCAAGGATTCGTAGGTGTTCTTCGAATGAAGGAGTAGCAATGATGATATCATCGAGGTAGGCGAAGCAGAATGGTTCCAGGTCAGAGCCGATGACCTGATCGATCAGACGTTGAAAGGTGGCAGGAGAATTATGGAGGCCGAAAGGCATACGACAAAATTGAAATAAACCTCGATGCGGGACGGTGAATGCAGAGATGGGTTTGGATTCGGGGGACAGAGAATTTGCCAATAGGCGAAACGGATATCTAGAGAGGAGAGATAACGAGCATCGCGGAGCCGGTCAAGGATGGTAGAAATGTACAGAAGAGGATATGCGTCTTTTTGAGTGACTTGGTTGACCTTCCGAAAATCAATGCAGAACCGATAGGAATCGTCTCGTTTCTTAACCAGGACAATGGGGCTAGACCATGGACTAGTAGAAGGTTTGACGACCCCTAAACGGAGCATTTCATCGAGTTCCGAGTGGGCAACCTCAAGGAGCGGAGGTGAAAGAGGATAATAACGTTGTTTGATGGGCTCGGCTGACGTGCGGATGTGGTGTTGTACTAAGGAAGTACAGCCGAGACCAGGAGGTTGTTTTGAAAAGGAAGAAGTGATTAAGGAGTCAAGTCGTAGTTGTTTTTTGGGATCAAGTTCGGAAATAATGTGAGTAGGGGCGGAAGTAGTGATGGCCAAAGAGGAAGGGGGAGCAAACGTCCATTGACCATTCAGAAGACCAGGTACACACTGCATAGACTGCCAAAAGTCAATGCCGAGGATAAGTTGATGGGAGACATCGGGAATAACTAATATATCAAGGGTAACCACGGACTCCGGAAGAGTGATGGGAAGGGAGACGAACCCTAGAATGGGACATTTCGAATCGTTGGCCAAACTGCAGAAAGAGGAAGAATATTTATGCAGCGGAAGGTTCAAAAGACGTAAACGATGCCAACCAAGACCACCAATGATTGTACGAGTGGCTCCTGAAATCTAACAGCCCAGTAAAGGGAATCCCAAAGATTTGGACGGATAAATATGGGCGTTGGTCGCCCCGGACACTAGTGCAAAGATAATTTAGCACTGAACGAGATTGGTCCTCGAGACCAGAAAAGAGGATATCCGAGGACAGAGAAAAAATAGGGTCTTCGCCTCGGCCTAAGAACCCTATCGTCGGTTTACCGACGGCGTACATGTTGGACAGTTAGGTCGAGTAACTCCCTTTTTACCACAACCATAGCAGTGCCGGACTTGCGGACTAGGACAACGAGTAGAAACATGTCCAATTTGGTCACCATTAAAACAGGTGACCTGACGAATAGGGGTAGACGCAGGGACAGGAATAGACGATACGGCAACAGGAACGTCAGGTCGAATAGGAGGTGTAGGACGGGCCTTGATAGGTCGGTCAGGATGACTGAGTGTATGGGTGGAAAGCGAAGCGGGTACGAAGGCAAAATCTGGTTCTACGTAGGAGGTTTTCTCTTGGCTAGGGGGTACGTAGTTTTCAACGCGAAATTTTCGGAGTTCTAGTTGTAAGCACTCAGCTTCTAATTCTTGTAGCGATCGAACCGGAGGTAACCGAGTGAGATAGAAGGGAGATAAATTTCGGGAAACATCTAATTG
The DNA here is from genome assembly GCA_036346225.1 of Platerodrilus igneus. Lineage (NCBI taxonomy): Eukaryota > Metazoa > Arthropoda > Insecta > Coleoptera > Lycidae > Platerodrilus > Platerodrilus igneus. The sequence continues at coordinate 1,265,648 of JARFIW010001286.1, forward strand.
TACGTCATGAGGTATACTCCCATGACGACGGAACATGGCAGCCATACAAGCTAGGTACTCGGTAATACCTTCCGTTGAATCCTGGGTTCGTGACAAAATATTTTGAAATAATCGGCGTTTATAATCCGGGGGTTCAAAATGTCGGATCAGTAAATCGGATAACGACTTCCAATCCGAAAACCTATGCCGATTACCCCGATATCAAAGCAGCGCGTTGGACTCGAACAAATCCACCGCAGACTCAAATAACTGCAGTTCCGACATCTGTCGGGCTCGTCGTAGTTCTTTCACCCGTTCTAAGAAATTGTGAACAGACAGGGTGCTCGGGTCGCCAGAAAATTTTAAATTCCACTTCCACACTGGGATATATTGGGGAAGAGCGGACCAAGGAGTAGCGGCTGACTTAGGCACGGTAGCAGAAGCGGATTCTTGTTCAGGTTCCGATTCCGAGTCGGAAGTAAGCAAAGGGGGTTCATCGGAATCGACATTAGTAGTGTGTGCCGGGCTAGAAGTGGCTAACGGAGTTTCGGATAACGTAACAGAGTGTCGATTTTTTTTGTCAAAGAAGCCGCGGAGATTAGCTAAGGTTAGCAGTAGTTGGTTATGACCTTTACGGTTCTCCTGCGTCGGAGACATTCTCGAACAGCGTCGTTCGGTATGTACCCATAGGGAACTGATGCGTTTAAACGCAGGTGATGATTTGTCCCCACAAAAGATAGCCAAAGCTTGTTTGAGCTCCTGAACAGCGGCCGTAACCGCTGCCAGTTCGGAAGCAAAATCAGGCTCCACGAGAACAGGACTAAATCCTGGTTCCCGTTCCATGCGGTACGCACTCTGTACGGACCTGCGTAACTCGTCGACATTATCGTCGGGGTCAAAGCCTCGAAATGCTAGTTCGTATTGTAGCTCGGTTTTTCGCAGCCGATTTACATGGATGCGCCAATATGCCATAGTACACCAAGAAAAGAAACAACCGATTAGGAAATGGTATTTCACCCGATTGAGTGACCCGTAACACAGTTTAGGACCCACAACGTCGAAAGGACGAGCGGTAGAACAGATAAATCGGAGAAAAAAATGAAAAAACAACTCTAGACCTGATGGTGAGAACAAATTATACAGAGGGGGAAAGAAGAAAAAAGAAAAAACTTGGGCGCCAGAGTTTTCAACGGACTAAGACTATTGGCGAAAACACAAGACCAATAATCTGAAATAAGCCAATCAATAATATTAAGCGTAAGAAACGAAACATAAGTAATATCAAACCGAGAAAATACTACTCAACAAAAAAAATCGGTGCCAAAGTTACCTAAAACAAAATCGCAGCACAAGAAAAGTAACGAAAACCAAATCGCAGGAGAAATTAATCACAAAAGAATAGGAACAGAAATTAATTACAAAAAAAAGTCGCAGCCAAAATTAAGCACAAAAAGAATCGCAGCCGAAGTTAATTACAAACAAATCGCAGCCCCACGCCAGGGCGTCAATATTTTATGCTACGTACATTGACGTAACATAAAAAAAAACAAATCGAGAAAAAGAAAGAGAAAGAAAGTAAGTCCGGGCTCAGACGGCGAGTGGGCGGGGTCTTATACCTATAGCTAAAGTAACAAAAAAAAACCTGAAATAAATAGAAAAAAATATATAAACACTCACTCATTCACACACAACACAAAACATACAACAGAAAAGAAAGAACTTATAATTAAAAACAAAATATATATACAAAAAACCGTACTTCCAAACCCAACCCCAAAAAAAAGTCAATTTCCCCAATTTATAAATACATGATTACAACCCCTTAAATATTCAACAAACAAAAATTACCCAAATAAACAAAATGGCGAGTTGTAGTTTTTAGGTAGTAACCCCTGACAGTAGTTAGTAAGAAAAAAAGAGAAAAGAAACAAACGCAACCCTAAAAACCACAGCTCTAAACCATCGTAAAAGTAAACTTAAACTAAATTTACAACCATATATAGTATTAATCAAACAAAAAAACAGTAAATACCAAAATCGTTAAATAATTTTCATATATAAAAAAAATCAAATTTGGAAATGTCATTTTAGAACGGTAACATCACAGGCGTTCTTGTTCCGCGGTAAGAAGCGGATGCAAAGAAAAAAAAAGAAGGACTCACCCTCGAGTTCCTGACATCGGGGGGAAGGCTGTCGCTGGTCCGCCTCAGCGAACAGGCCAGCTTACGGCCAAGCGGAGCGCATTGGACTTCGCAGTCCCCCAAAAGAAACACAGCTCCAAGGATCAACGCGTCCCCCGCAGGAAGCTAGAATAGTTACAAACAATAAATTAATTTATTGAAGCCGAAACGTATGGTTTTATACAAACTCTATATACTTACCACGCTAAATAAGGCGTGACGGAAATTTACATAAAAATAACAAACGAATCTAACCAACTTGTTTTCTAGTTGATTATCGAACAGCAAATGAAGATTACATGTCTTAGGCACCAAAGCAAGGAAATAAACCAGGAAACCCTAGTTTTATTACAATAAATTCACCGAATTCTTTTAAAAAGGGAAATCACACTAGCATTTAAGTATTAAAATACTTGGAAAGTCGTCTATCTACTTAAGGCGTAAATTCCACGGGACGAAATTCTGAGAAAGGATATTTATTTTTAATTACCATACAAATTTTAATATACGAAAAGGTTATTTTTAATTAACGGAATTAATTTTTGTGTTGAACGCCAAATGAATTCAAGATAAAAATTATTGTACCTACACTAATTAACAATTTACGAAAATGAACGTAACAAATTTTATGAATGTTAAGTACATTCCTGCCCTTTCGAGATATATCGCTAGATGATGTCTTAGTGTCAGCGATACCAATGTAATTGTCCTAATTAGATCGAATTTTAAATCTAAAATATCTTCTGTTCTGTTCTTTTCATCCAATTGTTTTTCAATGAAGAGTTTACAGATTTTTTTTAGATATGTCCACATTCCGGAATAAGCCGAAATATGAAATCTAATTTGAGTGTGCTCCTCTATTCTAGTGGATAGATTTTGCATGTCCTTCGCCCAAATTGTTCTTTAAATCGAAATCCTTGTTCATTGGTCTTTGCGTCATTCATTCCTCTCGGTTGGCACGCACCAAATTTTACAATCAACAATTTTTCATTTGAAGTAAGTTCCCTTCCTGTGTATAAACCTAAATCAGAGAGGTAATCACTAGTCACAGAAGCTTTTATGGTGATGATGTCATTTTCATTATTGTCAACTTCCTTGGTGTCTGTTCGCTTAAAATCCGTTTCTGTGGAGGTAGCATTTGATTTTGGAGTAGCAGTAGCATCCTGTTTACAAAATGGCATTTTGTACAAAGACTTCATTTTTAAACTTTGGTTAGAACTTACACTACTTTGTTTGAAGACGAATCTCAAAATAATCTGACAGTTTTCTGGAAAGCATAAATAATGTTATTGCAGTAAATAATGGCCCGTACGGTCTCTTTAGATTTAAAGGTATAATAAATATAATAACTAGATAATCATTTCACTCAAAGTTTGTGGAAATTTTATAGTTTATTGGAGAAGCAAACAAAATTACAAATGTTGCAAAATGTGGTGGCAGCGAAAGAATACATTACACCCTACTTATATGTTATGCGTACTAACTAGTGCCGTTTCCGTTTTGCAGTGTCTCGGAGAGACTAATATCCCACGGTATCAGTTACGGTTTAAATAAATATTAAATTAAATAACTGTGACATAGTACCATTATTTCTTTTATTTGCGTTCTTGCCTCTAGAATTGGCTGCCTATTAAGTATTTTGACGAATTGTTTTAGTGGCCTTCATTCAGTCAACTTTTAGTTTAGATTCCTATTATTACATGAATGCAATAAAAATTAAATATTTTTCGGCAAATCATTCAAAAATTTTGATTTTGACATTTCTGATAAAATTTCTTGAAGAAAAAGTCGTAGCCATGCAACGAAAAGTAACAGCAGAGGAATATTTCAATCTGTCAAGTTTGATGATTTAATATCATGATACATTTTCAAAGTTACGCAAGAAATTTTACAAAGAATTTCACATCATCATTTATTTCTAAATAAAATTAATCATTTTTAAACTTAAATATATCACGTAGCAAAAGCAAATTTCCCGGACTCCGTGTTGTTTGTCACTCCGTCCGAGAGTCCCACTGAGTATACAATATACTATATACTATTGTGTAACTTACTTAGAAAAGTTTTATTAAAGAACGACTTGAATTTCCAAATGACACGTAAGTACATTTATGGTTCATAATCATTGAAATACTTTACAAAATTGAGTATTTTAGAAATAACAGCATTTCATCCATTAACTGCATTGAGATTTTTCGCATCCGCAGGACATTTGTCGACTGTTGCTGATTGTATGGGAATGCATACATATACAGTTTCTAGGATAATATTAAGGGTCGCAGATAGTAGGGGAGACCGGGGTTGGTTGTTACAATTTACATTTGAAACCACATTACTCGAACAATAAACAAGTTAGAAGAGTTATTCTTAAACCAAAGTATAATTTGTAGTTTCAATTTCTAAATATTTAGCGGTGAAAGTGACAAGTAAATAAAAACTTTTAAAATAATCACTCTTTATATCTAAAAGTAAAATGTATCAATCTGCCCCGTTTGGAGGTTGGTTGTTACTTGACTGGGGTAAATTCTTACTTGCAATTTTAAACGTATTTACCTAAACTAACTTCTAAACAAACTTTTATAAAAATAAACCAAAAATGCAAGAAAAAACTACTACACTTAGTTGATAAAACGCCTAAGAGTCCATATCATTGTCAGAGTCACAATTAATACAAATAAAAAATCGATTTCCATATGTACAATCTACATGTGCCCAGTTTAAGCATCTTGTACTTTGCAACCATTCATCATTAAATCTGGAGTTTTTAAAAGATTCCCCACAAAATACATAATAAGTTTCCTCTTCGGAATCACTGCCGTTGGTGCTGGTGGAACGCACAGCTGACTTTGTAGATTTACTGTTTTACCTTTATATTTTTCTTTGTCGGTTTGTTTAGTTATAAGATTTTGCGTTTTTCTAAATAAGAATTTCCTTGTTTGATTTTCCAAAATCCTTTTCTTTTTTAATTTTTTCTGTTCTTCCTCAAGCTCAAGTTATTTTTTATTAGGAGTATCAGTCCAAACTGTTGCTTTTTGTTTCTTTCGTCCAGCTTTTCTGATATTTTTCCGAACACCAGCTTGAGATGTGGGTCTTATATCAAATGGACTAAAATATGCACTTGTTTCTGCATCTGAAATCTTTGTCTTAGACTTTGGCGAGCTATGCAGAGCTTTAGAGATAGAAGATTGTGGGGTGTACTGGATTGCTTTAGATGTTTGCGGTCTTCTCTTGTTGTTAATTGACTCTCACCGATGTTTTCTTTGGCCACAGCTTCGGCAGTTATTAAATTTTTGTTTATATTAGCAATCTCAAGGTTAAGGCGGTCTATTATATTAGCTGGCATAAACTCACCGTCCATAAATATATTTCTGTTAAAAGGAAATATGCCAATTGCTTCAAAACCAGCTTTAATATTGGAAGGGGTGAGGGCTAATGGCAAAACCTTCTTAAAAAATTCCGGGAACATCATATATAGTCATCGTCTTCCCGGGATTTACGCACCCAAGCATCACACTCACTGTTCACATACTTTTTTAGAAGTCCAAATACAGATCAATCAAGGGGTTGGAGCTTATGCGAGCAGTGAGGGGGAAGAGATATAACTACGACCCCATTTTATTTACAATAGTTTATACCTTTTAGAGAAAAATGCGAGTCATGATTGTCCATTATCATTAACACTGGACTATTTTTGGTACTTTTTGTGAACTTAACAAAGTGTTCAAGAAAAACAGGAAAATCTGATACCGTCGTTCAACCTGATGGATTTGCAGATCCTACACTTCCAGTGGGGCCTGAAGTTACAAAATAGTTTCTATAGTTATTGCGAGGAAATATGAATATGGGCGAAATTGAATTGCCTGAAGCACTTACTGCTTTACAAATGGTTACCAACGTTCCTCTTTCTGCCGACGTTAATGCTGGATACTGGACAGTGGTGATTCCTGTTTCGTCAATATTATAAATATTCTGAAATTCAAACTTAAAGCGAGCACAAACTTCTTGCAAGAGATCAAAAAATGCATTATCATTTGTTTTATTGAAACTGGTCGCCCTGCTTAAACTAGTTGCTTCTGGTTTTCTAAGTGATAGTCGTTTATGACGTTCAAGAAAATTTAGAATCCGATCAGAAGAAGCCATTTTGTTTTCAACTCAAGTGGGGTGTATAGTATTGTTGTTTTTTATCGCATACTCAAAAGCCAGCTCACGCGCATCTTTTGTAGACATTCCCAAACAAAAATTTTGATTGCTCTATCAAATAGTCAGCTAGTTTGGTTTCCATTTGATCTGAAAACACTTGACGATTTTTTTGATAGCCTACGGATGGTGTACTTTCATGACCTAAAGGTTATGAAATTATATAAATAAAAAGTTAAATTTATTTCAAATAACCTTGCACTATGATTTTTTTGCAGTATCTCTGGAGTGTCATAAAATTTATTCTAAAATCAGCCGCAACGATTCGATAAGATCTGTTTTTGTTAATAATTTCCATAGCTGCTTGGGCATAAACATCTTTGGGGGTAGTTCCACGTTCTGTTTTTCTTTTATAGCGCCTCATAATTATTCTAAATCAGCAAAATATATAAAACACTTGTATACCCATAAAATTCACGGGGCAGGTTATTACAATGTAACAACCTGCCCCAAATGCAGTGTATCAACTTGCCCCGTAAACAGGTTTTAAAAAAAATGGCTGCTCGGCAGTAAATGCTTTATAGCTAATTTGTAAAATGCATCCACAAAATAACTAATACTACATACTACTTTAACAATAAACTTTTACAATTATAACACATCTTATATAAAGAATATAAAAACTTACTCGGAAAATTTCAATTTTACTTAAAACCTCGAATTCACAAAAACGGCTCTAAAACTGGCGACACACATCCAAACATACCCAAACTACTGAAGGTAAATCTGCTTGCACTCGTTTATATTACATGATGGTCTTCACTGTGCCATCTACCAACTGGATCTGAAACTTACTGTATCAACCTGCCCCTGTAACAACCAGCCCCGGTCTCCCCTATAGCCACATTAGTGTCTCAATCTATTAATATGCCACAAAATCGCAATGATATTCAAAGGGAACAGAATGATTTTTATGAAATTAGCCGATTTTCTAGAGTGTTAGGGGCAATTGATGGCTCGCATATAAAAATACAATGTCCAGGTAGTGAAAATGGTGAAATTTTTAGGAATAGAAAAGAATATTTTTCAATTTAGGGCGCGATCGGATGTATGGTTGGCTGCCTATAATCCATCAAAAACAGATTATCTTGATGGGAAAATAACTTTTGTTGGATTGAAAATATGCAAAATTTTACTTCACCATTAGACTCACAAAACTTTGTACTATCTAACAAAGGTTTGCTTTTTTTTCTAAAGTGGAGTAATAAGCAAGAAATAGCTGCTAAAGGTAATGTTAAAAGTCACTAATTTTATTTTAATTACTGCATCTAAGGGAATCAATTTGTATATATAAAAAAACATTCGTTGGATAGCAGAATACATATATAATCGTTCTGTCTAGAAAAATTTCAAAAATATTGATTATGATAGTCGTGGTGTACTGAATAGATTTGATTGAATTATTACATTAATTTTACGCCATTTAAATAGAAATTGTACACGAGTTTCGCCGAAGATGGCACTGTTAATGATGTGTAGAATAAGGTTTTAAACCAGAATAGTTCAAATTTAATTATTTTGGACTTTCTGTTTGCCGCATTGAAATGAAGTAAACTAATACTATATGATGAACTACCTTTTGATAAGTGTAATATAATAATGATTGGATTAATTGCGAATATTCATCAAGCCAAAAATGACATAACCTCAACATCCATGGTTGTTTGTAAACTTCCATGTTTTGTTACATGCCAAAATTGACAATGTACAAGTCTTAGGTTTAGTTATAATGTATAAGGAAATTACCGCGTTTTTTTAAAATTAAAACTTGTCAACTTCCGTTATTCCTGACAGTTGCGTTTGCGCAAATTATTGCGCAGGTGCGGGTAGTGTCGAAAACGGGCATTAAGCCACGAGACCTCAAGCCAAGAACATCTATCTGTGGTGTGTGTGTTTTTCTCTTTTTAGGGGTGTAGGTTTTTTTACCTTACCTTCGTGTACCTCTACCTGATTGTTCCTTATCATTCTCCTACGAGAGCATAGAGTTTAGGGTGGACGGATAAAATTTGGAGTCAACATGGCGTGATGTGACCCACAAAACGTGATGGTCCCTGGGATTTGGCTGCAAGGTGCGATTTAAGTGAGTAAATTGCATCACCTTTAGACGTGTTCGGCATTGGATACAAAATGGCGCGTAATTATACTCACACTGGGAAGATGGCGTTAAGGCGGAAAGGATTGAAATAAAACTACAGTTTACCTAACTTGAGTTTTAATCAAAACAATAACCATAAAATAGGTCATTCGCATAAAACAATAGAAAAATGACATTTAAAGTAAACAGTGCAGTACTCAACCTGGGCGATTGGGGAAAGAGCACGGCAGAGAAAACCCCAAACTGCCCTCACACTACCAACTGCATTTGGTACATCTCGACAAGGACGGGTAACGTACAAGTACCCAGAACATTGAATTTAACGGGATGCCAATTGATACCTTAGACATACCACACATGACAACTGAAGAAACGTTAGTGTAAACCAGCTAGTCTTTTCTGGTAGGTACTGAGGTCGGATAACCAATACTATCCAGCTAAAGTTGAAGAGGGGGGGACACCAGGAAGGTAAAATCTGCCTTGACTACCAATGTTCCTCTCCGCACGGACATAAAATGTTAGTAATATTAAACAAGGCTCGATCACACGCGCCCACCTACATTCATTAACAGTTTCCAGCCCGTGTTACAAAATATTTCAGAAAGGCTAGCCAACTTCCTATTATTTGCAAAAAAGTACAATACAAGTACATTGACAAGACAACATGAATCGCTGAAATGAACCTATGGCATGATTGCACATAGTTAAAAAGCGCTGGTTATTTAATAGACTATCTCCAATATAGTCATTAGTGCAAATGCGTAGGCATGTGAAGGTCGATCATACTAGAGGTTTAATTTAATTACATTATAACAATCATCACAAATGTTAAATACTAGTTAATTATATAGGATCATCCGCTAGATAATAGGATATATAAAACAGCAATGAATATAATTAGGTTTAAACCGAGATATGCGCGATGCAGTGGAATATGTGGTTGATAAGCTGAAATAAAACAATTACACATGATAAAATGTCAAATGAAACAAAAATATCAAACATTATTAAATAAGTTACAGTAAATACATTCTAAAATTCTATAGCACAAATACAAGCCCAGATTCAGACACTAATTATTTATATAAATTCATGTTAGTTAAATATATGAAATCTAATAAGCAAACGTTAAAATTATTCATTCTGATAGCATCGGGTAAAATGCACTTTCTAAAAATTAAATACATCCTAGCATTACAAGATATAACTAAAAAAAAATACACAACAACTTTGTGCTGAATTCAAGTTCTATCTTAAAACCAAAACAAATATACCATAGAAATATAATACTGTTCATATTTAAACTTGTCTAATAATTTGAATCAATATTATGTCAGTATTTATCATTAATTGTCGTAAAATTACAGTAATGGTACCCCTGCTATTGATTCTGCAATTAGTGCGACGCAATTGTAATTCCAACTCTGCATTAAATCCAAAATCACACTCATCTATACATAAAACAACCGGCATCAAATTCTAAGCCAAAAGCAACAGGTAACATAAATATTTCCTTCAATGATTAAATAACTAATGGTTTTACGATAAATACCAACATCACATTCAAAACAACACTCTGACTGTCGACTCGATCGAACGTCTCGATACATGCGCCCCCTGATACTGTAAATTCTGACGTCACGGAATGCGTTCAGAAGCCTGCAAGTGGTTACTGAGCTACTCTAACAAATACCTTCGAATACCGAAATGTACACTATAATATTTGTAATAATTATCAACCAATGAGAAATCGACTTAGAAACACTACAGATCACTTCATTCGCCCCTTTGAAGGAGTTTCGAATGAAAATCATGAGACTCGACATCTTCTTCAGCACTCTTTTAAATAGAAATATAATAGCACGCCCCTTAACGTCAAACCAACCAACAGCTAACTGGGATTCCTCTATAACAATCCAGGACACAACAAAGTTATAACTGACAGTGCAAGGATATCAGAATTGAAACACCAACATCTATGGTAAGCAGATCTCCTTCCAATGCGACACCCGAAAGTCGAAATGATAGCTACCGTTCCTTTCACTAACTGTCAATAATGGTAACACGTTCAAGTATTGAAATAAATGAGCAACCGGCAAAAGACGCTTCGGTAGAAAAGAACAAGAAGTAGACATGGATGCTCTACACCTGATTCGACTAATAGGTTAGTCAAACATAAATGCACTGGTAAACAAACCAACACGACTATAGGTTTTTATAAAAATCGTCTTGAAATTTAGATGCTAAAGGTCATTACCAATAAAAAGATGCAAAAAGCTCCTGTAATGGTATCAAAACTTCTACAAAGGATAAAACTAAATGCCATTCCATCGATCAACCCTTCAAAAATATTCTACAACCCTGTAACGTACAGGTGGCCAATAATATCAGCCCCATACATAAACCTGTAAATACAATCAATGGGCATACCAGGTGCAACCCAATTTGCTAAGAATGAAACTAAGATAATGAAGTAAATATTCTGCAAAGATAACAACAACATAAACTGTCCAACCGACATGAGTTATACCAGATGACAATTCACAATCCCGTTCTATACCTAAGTGCAATGAAAATGATGCCATACCATGGGTTTCTAAAATAATATTAGAGATTACTTATATTTGCCCTTCTGTTGACCTGCAGTAGGAACACTAGGTACATACATTAGGGTAAGGATCATCAGTGATGCAATATGATTCGAAAAATAAATGACAAAATTTACAAATAACTTTCAGCAGGATTCACTGTACACATCCAATCTATATCCGAAAGATCTGGCCAAACTAACTCTTTAACAACAAGAAAAGAAAAATAAAATTTCAGTGATTCGTTATAAATTTGAAATTCCAGCCAGCATTGAAATTTGGTGCAAGAACTTCGCTGTCCCAATGGCGCCCCTTAAATCTAACCACCGGTAGCATTGATATATATATATATATATATATCATCATCATTTCATCATTTTGTTTTCGACCTTACTTAAGGTCGGTTTGACGCAGCTCTAACTTCTTTTCTAATCTGTGCTAATCTAAAAAAGCTCTACATACCCTTCACAACCTAAATTTCTAATAATTTGACTAATATAGTTTGGTCTAGATCTTCCTAAATCCTTCTATCTTTTTCCTATCCAGCTGACTCTACATAGATATTAGCAACCTGATGGTTGTTAAAGAACTCTAACATGTTTACATGATTACCATTTATAAGGAAATGAAATATAACCTGGTTATCCGCTTCAAAATGAAAAGTGTTAAATAATATGTTATGGTAAGACTTAAGCAACGAATCGCTGCCAACATGCCAGACCGCTACCTAATTGTGAGTTATGTCATGGTGACGTTTATTAAATTATATGTTATGGTAAGGCTTAAGCAACGAAACGCTACCAACATGCCAGACCGCTACCTAATTGTGAGTTGTGTCCTGGTGACGTTTATTAAATTATATGTTATGGTAAGGCTTAAGCAACGAATCGCTACCAACATGCCAGACCGCTACCTAATTGTGAGTTATGTCATGGTGACGTTTATTAAATTATATGTTATGGTAAGGCTTAAGCAACGAAACGCTACCAACATGCCAGACCGCTACCTAATTGTGAGTTGTGTCCTGGTGACGTTTATTAAATTATATGTTATGGTAAGGCTTAAGCAACGAAACGCTACCCACATGCCAGACCGCTACCTAATTGTGAGTTATGTCATGGTGACGTTTATTAAATTATATGTTATGGTAAGGCTTAAGCAACGAATCGCTACCAACATGCCAGACCGCTACCTAATTGTGAGTTATGTCATGGTGACGTTTATTAAATTATATGTTATGGTAAGGCTTAAGCAACGAAACGCTACCAACATGCCAGACCGCTACCTAATTGTGAGTTGTGTTCTGGTGACGTTTATTAAATTATATGTTATGGTAAGGCTTAAGCAACGAAACGCTACCCACATGCCAGACCGCTACCTAATTGTGAGTTATGTCATGGTGACGTTTATTAAATTATATGTTATGGTAAGGCTTAAGCAACGAAACGCTACCAACATGCCAGACCGCTAACTAATTGTGAGTTATGTCCTGGTGACATTTAGTTAACTGATTTTATTTTTTTTGTTTTGTTTTCGAACTTACTTAAAGGCGGTTTGACGCAGCTCTAAATTCTTTTCTATTCTGAGCTAGTCTAAAAAGGTCTACATACCCTTCACAACCTAAATCTCTAATAATTTGACTAATATAGCTTTGTCTAGGCCTTCCTACTCTATTTTTATTTGGTAGTCTATAATCTAAGACTTTACTAAATAGTCCCTCATGTCTTAACTGGTGCCCTATCATTCTATCTCTCCTGACCTTCAATAGTTTCCACATACAGGGATCCTCACCTATTCTTCTATAAACATCCTCGTTTGTTACTCTATCTGTCCAACTAATCTTTAACATTCTCCTATAACACCAAGTTTCAAAAGCTTCTATCTTTTCTTATCTACTTCTTTAATTGTCCAAGTCTCACTACCGTATAGTAGAACGCTCCATACGTACGACTTTAAGAAACTTTTTATTATCTAAACTAATACTATTAGCTATTAGTAAGTTTTTCTTTTTTAAAAACATTTTTCTAGCTTGAGCTATTCTAGCTACTATATCCCTTCTGCTACGTCCATCCTTTGTAATTATACTACCTAAATAGCAAAATTCATCTACCTCCTCTAACTCGATATTACCTATTTTTAATTTTGGTTTAGAACTAGGCTGTAACTCACTTGTCATTATCTTTGTCTTTACCGAGTTAATTCTCATACTATAGTTACTCCGTAGTATCTCATCTAAAATATTTAAAACTCTCCTAACTCTTTTCCAGACTCTGCTATAATGGCTATATCATCTGCAAAACGTAACATGTCTATTTTCTGTCCCTGTACACTAATACATATCTCTTTTCTCTCTCTGGCTAAGTTTAAAGCTTCCTCAATATAAACATTAAAAATCAAGGGAGACAGTATACAACCCTGTCTAACACCATTTCTAATCTTAGCTTCCTTTTCTATTTCATCAAATCTAATTACTACGCTTTGGTTTTATATAGACTGTAAATAATTTTTCTATCTTTATGAGAGATTCCTATTTTTTGCAAAACCCTGAACATAACAATCCAATTAACCCTATCAAATGCTTTTTCTAAATCTACAAACGCGAAATGAGTCTTTTTATTTTTTTGTAACCTTTTTCGATAATTACCCTAATCATTAGTATCGGTTCTCTAGTCCCTCTGTCTTTACGAAAACCATATTGGTCTTCGCCTAAATAATTCTCAGTCAAAGCTTCTACTCTATTTTTAATTATTATTGTTAGTATTTTGGAAGCATGAGAAGTTAAACTAACCGTTCTAAAATTCTCACACCTATCAGCTCCTGACTTTTTTGGGATTGGGATAATAATATTTTTTTCGAAATCTATTGGAACCTCACCTGTGTCATATATTACATTTATTAGTTCATATAATCTGTCCAAAGTTTTCTGACTTGCATATTTTATTAATTCTGCGGGAATATCGTCTATCCCTGGCACTTTATTTAATTTAAGATTCCGAATAGCTCTATCAAATTCCTCTCTTAATATTAAGAACCCTATTTCTACATCCTCTTCTTGGTCGTTCTCTAACTCATCCATATCGTCTCCCTTATATAAATCTTCTAAATATCTTTTCCATCTATCAGCTACCTCAACTTTATTTATTAGAAGCTCATTATTCTCGTCTCTAATACCATTATATTTTTTCCTATCTTCCCCAAAAAACTTTTTAACTGCCCTGTAAGCCCTGTCTGTCTTACCTACTATCAAATCATCTTGTATTCCCTTACAATTCTCCTCCATCCATTTATTTCTAGCTTTTCTACACTCATGTACTATCTTATTTCTAACTGTATTATATTTTTGCTTACTTTCACTATCCACTTCTCTGAAAGGTTTAAGCTTTCTTCTATTCTCTATTAAATCTAATATCTCCTTTGTTACCCACGGTTTTCTAGCTTCTATTTTTTTCTTACCTATAGTCTGTGTTGCTGTATCATGTACCGTCAGTTTTATTTCTTTCCATCTATTTTCTACGTTCCTCCTACAGCTATCTCTTTGCTCTTATTATCTAATACTTGTTTATATTCCTCTTTACCCTACTATCATTAAGCTTACCTAGATCCCATCCTCTCTTTTCACCTTTCTCAATTTTTGAATTTTAGTTTACACTTCATTTTAACTAAGTTATGATCGCTATCTACGTCAGCCCCTGGATAACTACGACAGTTTTTAACTTGGTTTCTAAATCTTTGTTTAACTAAAATATAATCTATTTGGTATCTAGCTCTATCACCTGGGGCTTTCCAGGTATATCTTCTCCTAACATGTTGTTCGAATAGGGTGTTTACAGTTACTAATCTATATTCCTGGCAAAACTCAACTAATCTTTCTCCTCTATCATTTCGTCTGCCATACCCAAATTTTCCTACCATTTTTCCCTCACTACCTTCTCCCACTGATGCATTAAAATCGCCCATAACTATTAAATTCTCATCTCCTTTTACTTTTCTCACTATACTATTTATATCCTCGTATACCTTTTCTACTTCCTCATCCTCGTACTGAGTTGTTGGCATGTAAACCTGTACTAAAACAGTGTCTGTGGGTTTTGTACTCAATCTAACCATAATTATTCTATCACTAAATTGTAAGTACTCTTTAACTTTATGCCCTAATCTTTTATCTAACACTATTCCTACGCCTGCCTGTGCATTAGTTGAAGAAGTTGTAATTATTCTATAATTATCCTTCCAAAAGTCATTACTATCTGGCCATCTCACCTCACTAATACCTAAAATGTCCAGCTTTTGCTTTCTCATTTCGACTAATAAATTCGTTAACTTATCTACTCTGAGTAATGACCTTACATTCCAAGTCCCTATCACTAAATCAAACTGTTGTTTTATATTCTTACGATGACGAGCCCCAAGTACCCCTCCCGGAGATCCGAATGAGGGAGTATTTTACCTCCGGACAAGAATTTTACTTGTGAGCTCTCCATCATATCTATTTCGTGTTTTAGGCCACGCACACCTGGGAAATATTGTGGTAGGCTCCCATATCTTTCCACAACGAAGTTTTTAAAGATTTTAGCAAAAGCCGTATCCGTCACGGCCAACCCCAACAAGCTTGTAAATTATTGAGGATCGCCCGAGACCAACCGACCCTCCTCCAATATCTTTTAGCCAGCAAGGCTGCTGCCCTTGCTGCGCCTTTTAATCGCCTTTACGATAAGCAGGCTTACTATAGTAGTATTCTTTATCCCCTACTATAGGGATAATATATATATATATATATATATATATATATATATATATATATATTTGCTGTGATACCACCAAAATCCGGGTACTCCGCTTTTCGAATCGAGCCCCTACGAATTGGATGTCCAGAATGCTGTGAATCCTACGAAAAGCTATTCATTACTTTAACTGTGTTGGTCCATTGACTTTCTTCTGTTAATCGCCTCGGCTGCTCCCCTAGATAACTTGATAACTTTCATCCTCAATCATAAAAAAAAAAAAAAAAAAAAAAAAAACACATTCCTACCACAAACACGAACGTTAACTCTATTTACATCAATATTCACAATACATTAAAATTTCAAAATTAAATTTTGGCATAAATTTCAGTATCAGAAATTTTCAAGATTACATTTATTATCATTTAAATGTGCATCCTGAATTAAAGTCCTTGTTGGATGCCTATTAATTAATATAACAATATATGCAAACCGGAGTCTGAGTACAAAGGGAGCATCTACCACCCCTTTACGTTAATTAACCAGGTTCGTCTAATTGAGCTCAAAGACATACCCAAATTTTCATCATAATCCAGAACATCAATACTAAATACCCCTTTCTACCTAAACAAGCAAATTTCACCTCAACATTAAAATTTTATGGTTAGTACAATTTCACTAATGTCCATTTAAAGTAAATCAATTATAAAGTAATTCAACACACACAAAAATATCAAAGTTCAAACAAAATAGTATAAATTACCTGAAGGTTACTGCACTCGTAGCTTCAATGTACATCGTCCCTTTTGTTAATCACACCATTCCAACTGGGTTATATTTACAGCTTCTGATTCTCAACGCTTTTCAAATTTTCTCCATCACCATTTATTTAAAGTTGTTTCTGGGCTTTTCCAGAACTCATCTGTGTATATCTGACCCTTGTTTTGTGGATCCAGACACATTTATGAACCATTTAATCATTAACACCCCCGAAAAATAGCAAAGAAATTCATACTTCTTTCACCAATATACGCCAAAACTGCCTACTAATGGTGTATTCATTTGTCGTTGTAAATTTTACTAATTGGTACAGTGATACTAAATTTTATTACCTTGTATCTAAGTGCACTCAAGTACATTCATGTTAGCACGTAAATAACAAACTGTTTTAAATCACCAAAATATACGAGCAAACTTTAAATTATTCTATCAAACTAAAATGCACTGTTTAACGTATTGAATCAAGTCGCGGATGTAAGAGAGCTTGTTTATATTCACCTCGGTATATATAGCGGTTAGCCCGTCTGTCAGTCTGTTCCCCAAAACGGACAATTCTAAAGAATTTCGCATGCTAGGTTCCCAGTCCGTCGCACAGCATGCGATTTTTACGAATTTTGCACTCGCGCCAGTTGAAAATCTCAGAAAATTTCCACACGGCACGCAACGTCTGAGAATACCTAATTAAATTTTATACAGAAATTGTTGTTTCTACCTCTCATATGTGCATCTTATTTTCAACCAATCGTGACCCTCGTGACGTTGCTCATATCACGCCTTTAATTATCAGTGTTTTTGTCTTACGCACATTATCTTTCCTTCTCTAACCTGTTCTTAGTGGTGCAAATTGATATTCCTTATTATCGATTATTTCAGTCCATGTGGACTGTTATCTGGGTTAAATAACCCCGTATCTAGTCTTCCGTTAATATAAGCGACGGTTTCTCCAACATTCTCTGAAACCATTCGTTATCTGCAAAATTTACGCAGAACGAGCTTTTAAATAAACCCTGTTTTGTATTTCGTGCTAAAGCATCTGACCGTTTCCAATATCCTTAGAATCGACATGTTTATCTAAACAAATTAAACTGAAATTGCCTTTTAAAATACGCAGGTGTGTTCAAACATCCTACTTCTAACTAACACTTCTAGGATTTGCGTTTTATTGGGTTTTACAAGTTTTATAGATATTATATGTTACTAACGGTTCAATTAACTCCAATTAAAATAATACCCTTTTAATTTTTAGTGAATCCTAATTAAATATTCAATTATTATCAGTACATTTTGTTTAATACCGGTTACTTAAAACTGAGTTAATTAATATAAATTTTTGCACGTAATTTCTATTTGTTTCTTACGTAGAGCTTGTTAATACTGTTTCTTTTGATATAAAGCGTCTTGTACATGATTTAAATCTCTTATTTTTACTGAAACGAATGAATTTTTATTCTTCACGGTGTTTTAATAAAGCGTATTATCTAATAAAATTCCTTATACACGGTGATTAAAATTATTTTATGTAATTCATTAATTTTCTACCCTGGTCTAAATATGAGTATTTTCCCCCTATTTGAATACAAATAATCCCACTTATTTGAATGCAAATATAAAGCATTTAGACTGCCAAAAAATATTTAGAAAAAAAAAATTGCCTATCTCTCTCTATCCTTATCTATCTAACTTACCTACTTTGTCTCCAATCCAAAAAAATATTTACACCTACCCTATATCCTATCCTATTCCTAACTCTCACTTAATTTTATAAACTGAAATTATCCCTAACTTCATCCTACTTATCCATCTAATCCTATATACATCCTATATACCTGTCCTATTCCTAACTTTTAACTAATCTTCACTATACTTTACTTCATCCTACCTAATCCTATATACCTATCCTATTCCTAACTTTATTCCTAACTCTCCATTAATCTTATATGAAATATCTATACTTAACCTATCTTATTTTCTTCCTACATTTACTCTTTATTCTCATCCTAAACCTATTCCTAATTATCTCCCATATTTATCCTATACCTAGCTTTATTTTCTATAAACACTTACTTCTACTCTTCTATATACACCTATTCTATCCCTTGTCCATTAAGTTATTTAAATCTAACTCTCTTCTTGACCCTCCAAGTCTTTCTTCTCACCAACCTAATACTCTTCATCCCTATTTCTCCTCCTTTTATATCTATACTTATCATCCCTGTTATCTCACATAAAATAAACTTATCATCCCTATTATCCTGACTCTTAAATATTACTTCTTCTTCAGTCCCTACACTTGTCTGTTTCTTATTCATTATCATTTCCTTTTCTGCCGACAAACCAAACGATACTACTTTACAATTATCGATTTTTCCCTCTACGGAAAATCCTATGTACCTTCTAGAATTCTTATGTAATGGAATCCGCCAGAATGAATCCCTTAAATCTACTTTATTAAAAACAAACTTGCCACTTAACCTCGTCAAAAATAATTCTGCCTTCACCTGCTCCCGATATGCTGCTGTTGCTTCTACTCCCACTAATTCTGCATGTTTTTGTACTAAAGCTTGCACCTCTACTCTCCTATCCTCTGGACGTCTTATTGTGTTGATCTGTTTACCTTCATCATCCTCTACCTCTACTACATTAATACTAAACCCCGTGTCATCCTCTGTGACTTCATAACTGCCCTTCCATGGCACTACCCTATCATTAATCCTTATTACCTTCCGTTCCATATCTATCAAAACCCCTAACTGCATCATACAGTCAACACCTAAAATGCTCTGAAACTTCAGTCCAGGTACAATTACAAACTCCTGTTCACAGCTTAAACCTCCTATATCTATCCTAAGCACCACAACACTATTTACTACAGCAAACTTCTTTTTATTTGGAGCTACTAAATGGCTACGCTTTATAGGCATAATTCTATCACAAACCTTATCCCTAATTTTGCTGACGAATTCCTCCGATATTAAACTCGCCTCTGCCCCTGTATCAAGTAATACTTCTACATTATTCTCAAAAATTTCTATATTAATAATTGGCAAACATAATTTTTCCTCAGTTTCTGGCTCTACTTCCTCCTCAATTTTGAAAAATTCACGTGGATGTTCATATACATTTACACTGAAATCTAGTGGTCTGTCGCGTTCTAAAAATCCTGTCCAGGTCTGTTTTCCCTACTCGGTCCTGGTCTAGCCGTCACCTCAGCGTATGTCCTAGGCGTTTCCACTCGTTCCGTGTCTGTATTAGCAGTCCCGCTCATGTCTGGTGAACTATTCATTCTGGTAGGTCCCGGTCTCGGTGCAGGTCCCCTTCCTAAACTATTACTCCTAACGTATGGTCGTCGCTGTTCCCAATTCTGTCGCTGGTATCCGTAACTATTCCCCCGTCTAGCGTAGTTGTCCCGTCTATTGTCAAACCTAACTGTGTTGATCTGTCTTTCCCTATTTTCTCGAGGTCGTCCACTACTTACGTCGTCGTACCTCTGCAAGTATTCTAGAAACATTTCTCTGTCCACTATGTTCTGTAGTGCTACGTGTTGTCTTATGTCTACCTCGAAGTGTCGTGATAAATACTTAATAATTTGTCGGTCCGTCAGTGGTGGGTTCAGTTGCTTTGCTATGCTATACTTGCGTATAGCATATTGCTCCTACTTCCTGAAAATTCTCCTTAAACTTCCCTGTGATTAAGTCGTCTCGTACCTGGTCTTGTCTGTGGTCACTCCAGTAGTGCTTTAAAATTTGTTTTCAAAGTCCTGATACGTGTCTATGTCCTGTCCTACTAAATTGTACCACGCTTCCGCATTGTCCTTTAATAAAGCCTTTATCGTATTTAGTTTAGTCTGTTCGTCAAATAAATTTCCCACTAGATTTCTTACACTATTAATAAAAATTTGTGGATTTACCCTGTTATCGCCATAAAACTTCATGTGTTGGTCCAATGATACTCCACCTGTAGAAAATCTGGGACCATCCCCCGTTAAATTTGACATGTTGTATTTGTTACTACTAACTTCGCGTTCTACCCTGCCTAACTGATCCCTACATGAGTCTGTCACTTCAGTCATTTTACATTAATCTCTTCTTCACAAAAATGCGTACTTCGGACCTTAAATGTCCCATTTCCTGTCGAAGACCTGTAATATCACGCTCATTTTTATCAACCCGATTTTCTACTTCCCCCAGTTTCACGGTAAGACTATTTTTAAATTCTGAAACTTCTTTATTCGTCTTATCTATTTTCTCACTTAGGGTTTCCTAACTCCTGTTAATGTCTCATTCATTCGGTCAACTTTCCTATTCGATTCAGCACTCATTTCTCTAATCTCCTCAAACTTCCTATTAGCTTCTTCCCTACTCGATCTCATTTCCTCTAGCATTCGCATCATCATCTCGTTTCCTTGATCCCCTGATTCCGTCCTCGACTGATCTCTACTGCCTCCAGCTTCTTCCATTTTCGAATTTTTCCCACACAATGCACTATCGTCACTTCCAATTTCCACTCCTTGACTCCTTAACCACTCCTTTCTCTGCATACGTTCTAATCACTCACACACACTCTAAAATACTCTTAAATTTATACACACACAGAAACTCTCTCTCTCAGATCGCCAGTTTCCTGGAATAAAATCACAAAAATTTTATTTGGAACTCGAGCCTCACTTTTGGGTCGCCAAAGTTGCTGTGATACCACCAAAATTCGGGTACTCCGCTTTTTGAATCGAGCCCCTACGAATTGGATGTCCAGAATGCTGTGAATCCTACGAAAAGCTATTCATTACTTTAACTGTGTTGGTCCATTGACTTTCTTCTGTTAATCGTCTCGGCTGCTCCCCTAGATAACTTTCATCCTCATTCATAAAAAAAAACAAACACATTCCTACCACAAACACGAACGTTAACTCTATTTACATCTATATTCACAATACATTAAAATTTCAAAATTAAATTTTGGCATAAATTTCAGTATCAGAAATTTTCAAGATTACATTTATTATCATTTAAATGTGCATCCTGAATTAAAGTCCTTGTTGGATGCCTATTAATTAATATAACAATATATCCAGACCGGAGTCTGAGTACAAAGGGAGCATCTACCACCCCTTTACGTTAATTAACCAGGTTCGTCTAATTGAGCTCAAAGACATACCCAAATTTTCATCATAATCCAGAACATCAATACTAAATACCCCTTTCTACCTAAACAAGCAAATTTCACCTTAACATTAAAATTTTATGGTTAGTACAATTTCACTAATGTCCATTTAAAGTAAATCAATTATAAAGTAATTCAACACACACAAAAATATCAAAGTTCAAACAAAATAGTATAAATTACCTGAAGGTTACTGCACTCGTAGCTTTAATGTACATCGTTCCTTTTGTTAATCACACCATTCCAACTGGGTTATATTTACAGCTTCTGATTCGCAACGCTTTTCAAATTTTCTCCATCACCATTTATTTAAAGTTGTTTCTGGGCTTTTCCAGAACTCATCTGTGTATATCTGACCCTTGTTTTGTGGATCCAGACACATTTATGAACCATTTAATCATTAACACCCCCGAAAAATAGCAAAGAAATTCATACTTCTTTCACCAATATACGCCAAAACTGCCTACTAATGGTGTATTCATTTGTCGTTGTAAATTTTACTAATTGGTACAGTGATACTAAATTTTATTACCTTGTATCTAAGTGCACTCAAGTACATTCATGTTAGCACGTAAATAACAAACTGTTTTAAATCACCAAAATATACGAGCAAACTTTAAATTATTCTATCAAACTAAAATGCACTGTTTAACGTATTGAATCAAGTCGCGGATGTAAGAGAGCTTGTTTATATTCACCTCGGTATATATAGCGGTTAGCCCGTCTGTCGGTCTGTTCCCCAAAACGGACAATTCTAAAGAATTTCGCATGCTAGGTTCCCAGTCCGTCGCCCAGCATGCGATTTTTACGAATTTTGCACTCGCGCCAGTTGAAAATCTCAGAAAATTTCCACACGGCACGCAACGTCTGAGAATACCTAATTAAATTTTATACAGAAATTGTTGTTTCTACCTCTCATATGTGCATCTTATTTTCAACCAATCGTGACCCTCGTGACGTTGCTCATATCACGCCTTTAATTATCAGTGTTTTTGTCTTACGCACATTATCTTTCCTTCTCTAACCTGTTCTTAGTGGTGCAAATTGATATTCCTTATTATCGATTATTTCAGTCCATGTGGACTGTTATCTGGGTTAAATAACCCCGTATCTAGTCTTCCCGTTAATATAAGCGACGGTTTCTCCAACATTCTCTGAAACCATTCGTTATCTGCAAAATTTACGCAGAACGAGCTTTTTAAATAAACCCTGTTTTGTATTTCGTGCTAAAGCATCTGACCGTTTCCAATATCCTTAGAATCGACATGTTTATCTAAACAAATTAAACTGAAATTGCCTTTTAAAATACGCAGGTGTGTTCAAACATCCTACTTCTAACTAACACTTCTAGGATTTGCATTTTATTGGGTTTTTACAAGTTTTTATAGATATTATATGTTACTAACGGTTCAATTAACTCCAATTAAAATAATACCCTTTTAATTTTTAGTGAATCCTAATTAAATATTCAATTATTATCAGTACATTTTGTTTAATACCGGTTACTTAAAACTGAGTTAATTAATATAAATTTTTGCACGTAATTTCTATTTGTTTCTTACGTAGAGCTTGTTAATACTGTTTCTTTTGATATAAAGCGTCTTGTACATGATTTAAATCTCTTATTTTTACTGAAACGAATGAATTTTTATTCTCCACGGTGTTTTAATAAAGCGTATTATCTAATAAAATTCCTTATACACGGTGATTAAAATTATTTTATGTAATTCATTAATTTTCTACCCTGGTCTAAATATGAGTAATAATATATATATATATATATATATATATATATATATATATCTGGTAACTTCTTGAAATCCTCAGCATTGATACAAGAAATCTCAGAACCAGAATTGATCCATATCAGAAATTCAATAGACCCACACGTTATAATAATGTGTGGTGATAAACGAAAAGCAGTTTCAGGACGAGTGGTTCCAGTAAAATTGTCGAAAACAGCGATTTGTGGCACCGTCAGCGACATTAATGGTTTGTGAGCTAAGTTAACAAAACCTGAACCATTACAAAAATCTAAAATTTTTCTCGGGCATTTATCAATGTACCTAATAAACTGTTCTATACTCTAATCTAGTTGTTCAATTAAGCGAAAACCCACACCATAAACCTTCATACATTCCGTGTAAGTAAACGGGGCATAATGTATAATTTCTAAAGAAAAACAGAGTGCTGCTTATCCTGCAAACAAAAATGGACAAAAAAATCAGTCTAAAAATCATAAAAGTTGAACCAGAAAAACCTCCTCGATGTCAAATCAATCAGAAGCAGCCGAAATTAGACAGCTTTTAAAGACCTACGATTTATCTTCCACGCCAAATCCTACTGCTTTATAAAAATAATAAAAAAAAATTAGATTATGTCGATCGCTACAAAAGGTGGTTTCCCTACAATAAGCGTTAGTTGAGACATTGACTGAGATCTAAAAAACAAGTATTATTAATGTCGAAATGTGCACTATAATATTTGTAATAATTATCAACCAATGAGAAATCGACTTAGAAACACTACAGATCACTTGACTCTTCACGTTCACCAATGTCATTTATATCAGATCCAACAATGCTACAGGAATTTAAATTACTAGAGGCTACAATGC
Organism: Platerodrilus igneus; assembly: GCA_036346225.1. Taxonomy (NCBI): domain Eukaryota; kingdom Metazoa; phylum Arthropoda; class Insecta; order Coleoptera; family Lycidae; genus Platerodrilus; species Platerodrilus igneus. The sequence continues at coordinate 1,289,962 of JARFIW010001286.1, forward strand.
TGTACGAATGTAAATTAAAAACATTTTCAGTAAATAAGGACAGTGTGGCATTTACATTTGCTCTAACTGTATGGTATTGTTGTTGATGATGTTCTACAAGTTGTATTAATATTCAGCACCTATCTCGTACATACATCGTTTCACAGGATGTAGTATCCAAGTGGATACATTATATTCTTCATCGTGTTTCAACGCTTGATCATATTTGGTTTGCTCATTGTAAAGGGGCCAATATACCTCCTTGTTCGTAGGCGTGATCTAATTTCGAAGTACAATAGACACCCCACCTGATCGCTACTCCACAAGTATCAATTTTCTCGATCTAAAAATATATCATAAAAAATTATGTTCAGATAGAAAATTGTACCAAACCTACTTTGTGAATGAAGTTTCTCCGTATTTAGCACTAATAAATAACCCAGCGACTTTCTCATCAACAAAATGCACTAACCGCAATGAATAATTGAGGTTATATGTCCGTTTAACATCTGTCTATCCATCGCTTTTGCTCCAACCTCCATCCAGATATACTGTAATATATGGAATTACGTCTGCATCGACATCAAGGTTTTGTCTTGCCAACTCTAACTCTACTTTTCCATTTTCTTCCTTATCTTTCATAACATTGTCTTTCTATACCTAAACAAACTCTCAAGTAAGATATTAAACAGTTAGATTTTCTTACAGCGCTTAATTCAGCTTCAATTTTTTAAATTGGTAGAGTGTCATGGGAGGTATATCCATAATTGCAAATAGTTCCTGAGAATGACCATATGTAGTGCCAGTTGCCAGAGTACCCCAAACAAATTCATAATTAATTTTTGATTTTTGCGAAATATCTCCAGTGTAATGCTTGTATATCTTATCACACATTGTACATGCAAACATAAGGCAGTTTACTAGACCTAATTTTCCATTCCTCCTTCAGACATAGTTTACCACCAGTACACATTTGGGAATGTCGGTATTGCAGATCTATGGACCAACTTAATACATATTACAAATCCACAATGCGGTTTTCACTAACAGTTAGTTCTTTAGAAGAGTGATTTATCTCGAAATATAATTCACGAGCCTCTATTCTGAAAAACAAAACAAAATATTAGATTTTTTAAAAACCCAAAATTTAGCATATTTACAAGGCGACACACTAGTGTGACATAGTTTAAAATATCGGTTATTTATTGTAAAAATTATAAAAAAGCATTTTACACAAATTTTAGGCTGTATTATTTTAAAAATTGTTTCATATCTACAGGGTGTTCATAATTATATCAATATATATATTGATGTGATGTGCTCTTATTTTGCCTCACGATTGGGCGTACCATTAAATTGATATGAATTCCTCTTATTATGCCCCACGATTGGTGCACGATATTAAAATTGCTATGATTTCCTCCACGATTGGGCGTGTCATTAAATTACTATGAATTACATTAAGTCCCAATGTTGTGCGCGATTTTTATTGCAATGATATCTTTATTTTGCTATATTTCCTTTAGGATTTTACCCCGACTAGCTCACTGAATAAATCTTATTTTAACCTTTAAATGTATTCAAATAAAGCAGTTCTAGAACACACAATATAATAATTGATAATATGTACAATACTCAAAATTTTTCCTTTTATATAAAATATTTACATTAACCAAATGTATACTTTTCTGAAAACCAGCAAAAAGATCTTTTAATTGCACTCAAGTACCTTCGAACGTTCCAAGATGCTTTTCCTTGTTTTCATATTTTTGTAATGACCTTTTTGATGACTCTCACAAATATACAACGTACAGCAAATATTAAATTTGAAACAGTCTTTCAATAGTAAAATGTTTAAAAATCGCTAACCTGGAATGGTTTCTGGAGTTACATCCTAGTCTGTGGTCTGCATCCCTTGTTGTGTCTGCTTTACTTATTGGTCAAAGTTATCCACTTTTGATTTCTGGTATTTTAGATTTGCGTTAATGCTTATATCTCCACATGAACATTGAGTCGTATCAACAAAATTGTCTCCACAAAATGGCATCAATAAAATGCCGTTTCAATATAAGAATTGCTTATAACAAAACGTCGCAATAAAAGAAGTCCCCAATAAAAATCGCTTCCAATGAAAGCCCTGTTTTGTTAAATATTAGAAATAAATTTAATTAATTGTTTAACTTACGTCTATTTATAGATCGGCTTATTTTTCGTCGTACAAAAATTGTGCACTTTCAAATTTCATTTATTGAATTTTTTTATTTCACAAATTACGTAAGTTTTTATAGCATTTGAGCATGTTGGTGCTCGGTTGAATATGGACTAAATGTTATTCATTTTCTATTGTATATATATATATATATATATATATATATATATATAAGCCCTTCCCCCAATACTTTTCATTGGCGTGTTTAAATCAAGGCTTGTACTTTGCCTTATCTGGCAGAACTCGGAATTTTTACAAATGCCCTAGTTTAATTCTTCGACGAAATGCTCCATCGATCACGTCCATCGATCACCTAAGCGTTCAGTATATTACATTATTATAAAAGGTTTTCCAATTCTTTGGCTTTTATCAAGTCACGTATTCAATGTTTGTCAATTAAAAGTCCACGATTTATCATGTAATTGAACCGTTTTGTTTATTTGTTTGTTACAGAATGTTAGTTTTCTGAACAGATGTGTTCTTTCCAGTCACGTAACGATTTTCTAATAATGAATTATTAAGATTTGTTTGCATAATAATTACGTTGATATTTTCGATGCATTTATTAAATATTTAAAGTGCCAATTTATCTATGTTTCCCGGTGATTAAATTTGATGCAATTAGTTGCTTTTTAAACTCTTATCTTTACTTGTAAACTACACTTAAACATATTTATACGACGCACACCCCAAGTAGCACACTCAAGTAAATTCTACGTAAACTTTACCTAAATTTAAGTCGCCGACCAACTTCCGATACCTGCGATTACGTAAAGTCAACTTAATTATTACGTTGTCTTTACTAAATGGAGAAAAATTTCACGTAAAATTCGAGTCAAATTTACTAAACATTATGTAAGTTTAACCAACAAGTAAAATTACTTATAGGTAAGTTTACCAAATAATAGGTAAAATTAACCTCATGTTTACGTAAATGTAGGTCAATAATACTTATATTCTTACCCGCTTTGAAACGAAACATAAGTTGGTTGCACTGCTAGGTAAATTTTTAGTTATCTTCACTTTCTATTTTATATAAACCTTGTTTGATGGTGTCTGCTTAGAAATGCCCTGTTAGTCATGAAAGTTCTGTTTATTTATAAATGGAGTTAAAACTATATATTAGTGTTGTATGAATATTCAGAACCTAGAACTGCTAATTGCCGCAAATCCAACACATTAAATCGAAACGAAAGCAATTCTACTGATAAATGTAATGATGTTACTTCGAAAAAGTACAATGCCCTTCAAAAAATTAATGTTTTAAATTTTTTATAATAATTTTTAAGCGGTTAGTAGGAATTAATCTGTCATAAAAACATTTTAATGTGGTTTTATTTTGCATTTACCAAAAACTGTATTCTTATTAATGCAAGTGCATTCAAAACTGAACGATATAATTGATTGCACTCTGTTTTTTAAAATATGTAGGTTTTTATATAACAATGGCGACGTAGTTTTTGCCGTAATTAATGGAGACTTTGAAACGTTTTACATGTGGGTAAAATTTACCTTGTACTTTGACCAAATAGGAAATCTAACTTGCAGTCTAGTATAATTTTACCAATATTATTTACTTATTAGTAAATTTACCATCTGTCTACTTGGCACCTTCTAGGAGGAATAACCCAAAACAGGTCACTTTCGCTGTAACAAGTAAATTTGTCTTCCGTTAGTTAATTTGACCAATTGGGGAATATTACTAATAGGGTGATATTAACTCTGGTCTGGTATATCAAATTTGAAGCCTTATTTGAAATATAAACAATTTATATTAAATTAGTGGAAATTAACAATAAGTAGCATACACTATTTCATTGTATCTATAATTTAACAACACAACCGTGGCTTGTAGTAGAACCGCACTCCAAACTTTAAGGTTATGTGCGTTACGTTTCTAATGAGTTCGCGGCATAATGTGGAACATCATTGCTTTTTTAAGAAAGCGTGGGCAAAAACTACGTTAGAGTTTTCTGCTGTTCCTGAAGGATGGATAGCCGACAATAACTCGTCCGTGTTGTGGCCAAATAAGCAACAGGATTCCTGCCGTAAAGATGCTACATCAGTACCATAACCTGAATGGAAAAAACACAAATGCATATTAAAAAATCCAACATTAATACTTTTGAAGAGGCTCTCCGTGGGGATCGCGAGTACATTGAAGCTCTAGATACGGATGCAGAAGAAGGGTATAACAACCTAACACATTCTATAATACTTTGTTTACTGTTTATTTTTCTTGCGGATAGATTAAGTATTCCAAGGATTGTGCAACAAGTTGATGCAGTAAATTCCAAAAGTGGATTCTATGATAATTTGTTTACTGGTACTAGTGCATTAGTGCAGCCAATGATGTTAACCAATACTCACAAAAAAGTCGTTGAATCTGCCGAAAGTGTGATTGAAATTTCAAAAAATAGTGTCCCCGAAGACGAATCAATAATTGAAAATGCTTCTTTTCTTGATTTAAATTTTGTGCAGGAAGTGAATAAAGGTAGGCTTAGTTTAGTTTTAAGTAATTTACTTGAATAATCATTTGGCATTCTAGTGAGAACTGATTTTCAAGAGTATGGAGTGCGCTTTAATAACGTCGAAAGACTTATTGATACTCAAGAACAACGTATAGCAAAGCGTAAGTATTTTGTTTCTTATTATAATTTGTTGAAACATTTATATGTTCCAGTGGAGGAAGTTACTAATCTTACCTATGGTGAATGTGTTCGCATCAGAACTAACCTAGAAAATATTGAGGAACTATTACGTTCAAATATTCACATGAACAATAGATCGGTGGATGATCTTAACATTTCACAAGCAACCACTGATTTTGAAACCTTGTTTATGTTTCCTCTTGGCACAGTCGATGATGTGAAACAGCTAGACATGGAGTTAATGCATAATGAATATAGAAAATATTTTATTGCAAGTTTTCAAAAGCAATTTGGTTGTGATGGAAACAAAGTCGGTCGTAAACTTGTGCAAGTCATATTTATGCCAAGTGTGTTAACTTTATTTTCGTGGACCGGTATGAATTTAAGAAGCATCAATAAATATTTTATACTTTCTTTATAATAGGTAACACTAGGACAGGAGAGAGAAAGACCGCATTTAACATCTTCACACATTTTCTGGCTACATTCACTGATATAATGATACAGGCTGACAATAAATGGTCTGCTGACGAAAGCAATTGTTTCTTTAAAAATAAAATATTGAAACATTCAATAAAACGTAAAGAAGCATATGAAACAAAATTAAAGAAGTTAGGTACTGGTTTACAAAAAATTGTTACAACAGAATTTGTGTCTGTTGATAGAACCACCGAGAACATTAATGCATATGATGTTGTTCAAGGAGAGTGTGACATTAGTGATAGTGCTGATAACGAAAGCTCACCATAACGATGAAATTAATTAGTATTTTCTTTTGTAGAATTATGTACGTACGTAGCATTGTTTTAAAACTAATCTCATTTTATTCCATGCACTTCATCTAATTTTAAGTGATTGATTTTGGTCGTGATATTTTCTGCAAACAAACCCTATTACATACTTTACTCTATTAAGATTAACAGGCATCTATGGACATTCTACAACCGTTTCCAAATGTGGATTCAATTCAATCATGCTTTAGCAGAGAGAATTAAATTCAAATTATTAAACTTACGATTTAAAATAGCAATGACAGATTTTTGGGGGCAGGTAGGTGCTGCTAATAACTTGACGTACTGATTCATGTCGTAAATTTCAATATCAGTTGTACAATAACACTTATGAGCAAAGGTGAATGAATTGATGCTACAGAAAAGTATTTTTTACAAAAAATAATAGAACGATTTCAGATGCTTGTTTAAGACTGTACAGTAATTAGGTTTTATAAAAACAAAAATTAGGAAATAGTCCAAATTGTAGTTGCATGTTCAAGAATACTTCGATAAATCGTAGAGCCTATTTAATTTTACTGCTTACCGTTGTTAATGAGGGGGAATGTGTTTGCTTTTTTTAAATTGGCGAAAATATTATCTTCTTGCAGAGATTAATTTTGTCACCGCTCTGAAATTCAAATTTCAAAGTGGATTTTTTCAGAATTAATTGACTACATAGTATTTTTGGAAATATACTTACAAAGTGAGTCGCTTACTGTGTGATTTATTACTCATTTTTCAAGCACAAAATGGGCAAGGTATTTCAAGTAGATTATTGAAAAAGTGCAAAAATTCAAAAAGATCAAAATTGTTGTTTTACTTTTAGTCACCTAAATTATATTCACTACATTTTGTAGCTTTTAAATAAACAAATTGAGTAGCACATCGCTTGTATTTAAGTAAATGCAAAATTGTGATTTGTGTTTCAATTTTCAAAAGATAAGGAAACACAACTTTTCAAAAACTATATCTCAGTCAGTTATAAACAAATTTGAACATAGTCGATACTCTGAAAGATACTTTCATTGGTTTCAAAAGAATCGGACATGCTTATAAAGTCAAGCACAAGTTTAAAGCGATTGTTCCTTGTTTATGTTAGGTTGGGACAATGTTAACAAAGAATTCTAAACCATATCGTTACACATCGAGTTACCATAGAAAGGTTAATAAAATACTGAAAAGTTCTTTGAGTGGTAGTGATTATATAAAGTAAATGATAATGCTGTTAAAAAAATACCGCCAATTCATTCAAGAAGCTGTATAGAAAATATCAGTCAGTTTGAGGAATCATCCCTATCGGAAGATGATATTAAATTAGATAACATGTGGGAAGCTGCAGAAGCAAATCATAATACGACCTATAGCACCAAACTGAACTTTTTTCAAGATTTGCAGCACTGGGCATTGCGAAATAGAGTATCTCATTCGGCATTAGATAAACTATTATAGCTTTTACGAGATCATGAATTTCAGTACCTTCCAAAAGATAGTAGAACGCTATCGGGTAGGTACTCCCAGAACAACTGAGATTATTAAAATGAATGCTGGACATTATTGGTATAATGGGTTAAAATCTAATTTAGCTGTAGTTCTTTCAAAAGATATTCAAAATCAAAATATTTCCACACTTTCCTTAATTTTTAATATTGATCTCCATTCAAAAGTTCAGCATTAGAATTTTGGCCAAATTTATTTTTTATGAACCCATATCTCACTTTAAAACACAATGTTACCAGAATTGATTGTGCACAGGTTAATAGTTATTTATGTATTTAGAGCAAAAAGTGATGCATTATTGCTAAACTAGATGTCCAAATGCATAAACTCTATGTGTAATGTGATATCGTCAGTAACTAGTTCCGTCTCGTCTGTTGATGAATAAAAATTGTCAAGAAACATACCATATTTTTCAATCTAACCTATTTGTTACATTTACATAATGATTGTCCATTGGACTATGTGAAAACGTACAGCAGTGTTTTTCTGTACATTTTATGAATCATGGTTTGTAATATTGCGAAGATAAGAGAGTATCTGAGTAATTTGTTTAATCAATATTGCATTTATTGTATCTTGATAGCTATACCTTGAATTAGGTTAAACTGCGACTATGTGGTTATTATTTGTCCCAGATAAAAACCGTATGAGGTGCAAATGTATGTGACAAAATATATTCAATAAAAATTTAATACTTTCTTGTAGTTAAATATTTATTTCTCTAAGATTAAAATCTACAGATAAAACACATAACATTCATTTACAAGTAAGACAGACTATACTTTAATACAGACTTTACCAGTGCTATTAAAAGTATAAATTATTGGAAGAAATACAAATTTATTTTGATATTTTATAGAAAACAATTTACATTTAATATTTTTTAAAGGATATAATCTTGGTGTAGATGTTTTCCCATCTGAGGCATATATGTTTAAGTTAGATGAATGCAGGGTTTTTTTTTAAAAAAGTCATATTTATTTTTAAGAGCACTACCATACACATGAAATTCGTCGTTTAAGTAAGTTGCACTTTTCATACCAACTATTTCATTATTTTCAGTTAAAACCCATTTATTTTTCGAATTATTACTCAACATGAACAATTCCGTTACGTGTATTTTAGTATAAGCTTTGTCACACGTAGTTAGTTCTGGTATGTAGTGCACCTCCCCTTTTACATGTGCAATAAATGGTTTATATGCAAGATTTTGCTCCGTTAGTTTGGATAGTTCAGTCACCCGCCTGCTTATTTGTGATAGCGGGAGTTTACCAGAACGAACTAGAGATTTTAAATAACCCAGAAAATTCTCAAATGGATAAGAACTAATTCCTGGCAGGGGCCCAAATTTTTTAACGTGTTCAACAACATGGCATAAATTATGAACGTTCATGCTGATTGAATCAATTCCATAAATGTTTCTATATATTTCAATATAATCATTGAGCAAAATCTCGGCAATATGCAAATACATACTACAATATTCTTTACAAGAAAGTATTGTAACTGCACAGCTTAACATTAAATAGTGTTCATAAACATCGATGGGTAGGAAATCTTTTAAAACAACTACACCAACATAAAGTATCATAGTTCGGAATTCTGCACCTTTCCTGAATTTTAAAAATTTTAATTCTCTTATTGCTCGTTGAATTTCTATTGGCTTTGAAGTATTAACTGCTTCCAGTCTTAAGGATAAAGAATTAATTTGAATCGCAGACAATTTTGTATGGAAATTGTAACTGCCATGGCACCACCCATACAAACACTTTCTCATTACACCTGTGAAAATACATTCATTATACAAATTTAAAATATCATATAGAGAAAATATACCCAGATCAAACAAGTGAAGGGAGTCCGAAACAATGATATCTTCAATCATGTTTATTGGAAGTTTCAGTAAAGGTGAATCCTGTTTATGATGGTCTTCGTAAACTCTGTTCCTAAAATTTTGATCCGTACGACGTGGACAATGTATTCTGGGAAAACTCATATGATGACCTTTTTTATCCATTCTCCTACTACCGTGCATTTTAAGCAACCATCTACTGCATTAAAACCAACAACACCTGTAATATATAAATTACTTATGCAAACGAATCAGGCACAGTGGTCATCTAGAGCAGCAATGTGCAACCCGCAAGCCAAATCTGGTTCAAGATCACAATTGGTATGGCCTGCTATCTAAAAATCATGTCGGCCAATTAAACATACAATTATCACTATGTAAAGTGAGAACATAGGAAATGAAAACTATAACAATTGACCTTTACAAAATTCATTTCATAGGTGATATGATTGCAATAATATACATATTGATACAAATTTGCATTTGGTCTGTGTTCTAAGTTTCCCTACATCCGACATTCGTGCATACAACAACTAGCAAAAATTTTATTTATATTATTGCCCTCAACTGATTGTGGATTTAGTAAGGTGGTGACTACAAATTCAGTTTTGGCTTGTATGAATACGTTGTGAAAGGAGTTTGTGGTCTGATATCTTACACAATTGCACATTTTTGCTTATATATAAAATGCATAGATACCTTTAATAAAGCTTCGTGCAGGTGAATCACAAACAAAAACTTTTATTTGCACAGTTATTTTAAAGCCATTAATTTCGAAACCATTATTTAAAATCTCTATAATTTCATTCACAAGAAGCGTTAAATACTGATCAAGTGGAGGTTTACCATGTCCATAATAAATTCCTGCAACAATGGGTTTTAATGCAAGATATTCATCAACAACAAATAAAATTGGCCAAAATTCTAACGCTGAACTTTTGAATGGAGATTAAAAATTAAGGAAAGTGTGGAAATATTTTGGTTTTGAATATCTTTTGAAAGAACTACAGCTAAATTAGATTTTAACCCATTATACCAATACTGTCCGGCATTCATTTCAATAATCTCAGTTGTTCTGGGAGTACCCAATAGCGTTCTACTATCTTTTGGTAGATACTGAAATCCATGATCTCGTAAAAGCTTTAATAGCTTATCTAATGCCGAATGAGATATTCTATTTCGCAATGCCCAGTGCTGCAAATCTTGGAGAAAGTTCAGTTTGCTGCTATAGGTCGTATTATGATTTGCTTCTGCAGCTTCCCACATGTTATCTAATTTAACATCATCTTCTGATAGCGATGATTCCTCAAATTGATGACTGATGTTTTCTATACAGCTTCTTGAATGAATTGATGGTGTTGATATTTTTGTAACAGCACTATCATTTGCTTTATATAATACATCACTACCACTCGAAGAACTCTTCAGTATTTTATTAACTTTTCTATGGTAACTCGATGTGTAACGATATGATTTAAAATTCTTTCTTAACATTGTCCCAACCTAACATAAACAAGGCAACAAACGCTTTGAACTTGTACTTGACCTTAAGGAAATATTTACCCTAATTAGGTAATATTTACTATCAGGTCAAGTTGATTTTTTGAGATTGAGAGGAAATTTTACTAATAGGGATTTTTTTCTGGTAAGATTGGCTGCAGATCTACCAAATCCAGCTGAAGGCAAACTTTAAGGTAAAAATGTTGTTAATTTTACCTCTAGTTTGACCACACAAGTCTATTATACTAATTAGTTAATAAATACATAATAATCTACCAAGTACACATTTTTACCTACTTTACACCTACAAGTAAAATGACCCGAAGGTAAAATGTTAAGTTAAATTTTGGTAAAATATACTAATAAGATTATACCCACAAGGAATATCTACCTAATAGTCAATTCTAGGTTAAATATTTGGTAAATTGCCACTAAAATATTGACCAATATTAACCTAGAAGTAAAATTAACCATCAAGTCAATTTCAAAGTAACAAATTGACTTATTCTTTACTAACTGCAATTACCTAGTAGGCTGATTTACCTTCAAAGTTATATTTACCTGAAAATTTACCAAAGTTTACTTGGAGGTTATAAAAATAGGTGAAAATAATGAATAATTTACTTAGTCAGGTCAAGTTTACTAAAAGTTCACAAGCTGTGCTACTTGGGACGTTACTATTCTAATCTATTGATATATAGTCGATATATAATATATATATATATATATATATATATATATATATATATGTCAAATAATCTTTCGTTTTTAACTTGACGTTTCGATCATTATTCAGATCTTAATCATAAGCTAAAAGTTAGGTAATTAGAAACTAAATAATACATATATCAAAACTTACCTAAAACTTGATTATTCTTAAATTTAAGGCTAGTATAAACTAATTTTGAATGACATAAGCATAACTTGAGTGACAGAATTAAAATTGTTTTTTGTATGCAATTTTGATGTTACAAAAACCAAGTTAAGTTAAATAATTTTGGATATAAATACGATAAAATGAAAAGAATGTATAAATATTGTTCATTAAATAACAGCACTACAATTAATGTTTATATAAATCGGAGTAAACAACACTTAAGTTATTTAGGTCCTGTTTGTTGTTGATTCACTTTTTTCTTTTTTTGAAAAACTAACTCCACAACTTACTCACTTACTGAAAAACAATCCCCAAAGTTTTCTTACCTTATGGCTCGATATCGACCTTTATAGATGCACTGCTACACCTGTAAACAGATTAAAACAAAGATAGCACTGTTTGTGCATTTATATCCAAAATTAATAATTAATTAGAATCAACCCTCATTCGTTCTAATTAATAATCATAGTGTTGACCAAAATAAAAATCTATTCCTTCAGTTGCAAGTAAATTATTTACAAGACATCTTCTTTAAATAAGTTTGATTAAATAAAATTAATGAAAGATATGTACATATGTACTTGATAATATCAGTATTTCTCACAAATAAAATATAATAATTTTATATTAGCAAGATCTAGCAAAATTTATCTTCAAATGATTGAGTATGAGTTTTTTGAATATTTAACTTTATATTACAATTTTTGTTGGTATGAGTAGTACTACTTGAACTTCACATTCTAAGACAAAATATTCCACTTAACAATTAGTGAAATGTAAAATGTAACAATTTAATTCTCTAAGATTAGAATAATTTATGTTTAAAATAATCACTTCAATTTTCATTAAATATAGAATTTAACCTTTTCTACCTTCATAATGACATCTACCGTATATTGTTAGTACTAATAAAAAGATTTAATGTGAAACTTTATAGGTTCCTGTTGCATAATTTAAAAATAACTTGTTTGTCATTCACCTAATGAACTTGAATATTTCCACGTGATCAAACAAAAAATTATTTGTCTGCTATACCCAATGCTACAGCTGACGTATAAGAAAACAAATTACATACCAGATGTTAATCCGACGGAAAAATACTTGCTAGGCATAAGGACCATACCCGGAATTATAATTGATAATTTATAATCCTCTTGTTTCAGCAACTAAGAATTTAGGAATTTCCAATTCCATACAACCCAATCAGCTGCATACTGAAAATCCAAACACAACATCACGGCGTCCACATTAAATAATTGAAGCACGCCAAGTTGACTTTCGTATAAGGTTAAATTTCACATCGTTACTAATAAATTTTCATTTCCTGCCCAAATAAATTATATATATTTTTTAAATTTCAAAAACTAAGATGTACAAAGTATCCTAGATTGCACTAAAAATATCAATTTAGTAAGACTCTAAATTCAGTAATACTTACTGTTAACCTAAGGCCATTCAAACAATTTAACGTCTTGTCAAATGCCAGCTAATTCCAGCCAAGTGCGGACATAAAATGCGCGTCGCCGAGACGATATCATTTAAAGAAAACAATTTTTAATTTTTCTGTGCTTCCAACACATGGACTGCAACCACGTCATGTTCCTTGATCTAAGGAACAATTGACTTACTCTAACGACAGCTCAGTTGGAAGTGATTTCTTGACGTGTGTTACCGCCTGACAACAAGCTTGATATTACAATCATCTAACAGAGGGAGCTCTTATGGTGACACTAACAAAGGGCATCTTTTGTCACCGCGCAATTTAAAATTTTATACTTTCAAATCGAAAGCTTCTATTGTTTTCAACAATATATAATATTTATTTCGTAGATTGTGTAGCATTATTATACTTAAGTTGGTTATTAATGAATTAAATAAGTTTGATATTCGTGAAAATATTGTCGGAAAATAAAATTGTTACAACCTTCGGGTGGAGCATTGGAAAATCACATGTAGAGTATGTAACAATGTATCTTTTGGTTGGCTGAGTTCTACCGGACAATATTTTTTCCATGGAATTCGTTCTATATCCGACGGCTCTGGTTGAGAACCATAAATTAATTCAACATCAGATAAATAAAGCTGATCAATGTCTACATCATCGTCCAAAATCTACAACAAATGCAATGTTATTCATAAACATTTACAAAGCATATGAGGCATACGTTTGTGTCTTCTACTGCATCACTGTCAAACATATTATTTATCCCATATACAGTCTTTTTATCTAATATAACAAGCATCAGATCGGTGTTACTATCTGTACTGGTAGGTTATACCTAGCCTCTACTAGTTAAACACAACTCCTTCTTCTCTTCGGCTACAACTTTCTTGGTGTTTTTACACTGGTTTAGAAAGAATCTTCGTAGTAATTCGGCACTGCGAGCTTGTGAATTAGAACATTGTGCATTAAATTCTTTGGCAATAATTATTCAATAACGATGTTTTTACTCATTAGTTACTGCATCAGTTTTCTTATTAAGTACTTTTTGTTTGTATTTGTTTACCAACTGCAAAACTAAATTCTTTTCATCCATGGAATAATTAGCTGTACAAGCTTTTTTCTTACTGTCCATATGTGAACCTACAGAACATGATTTAAATGAAACAACCCAATGCATAGCTCATAATTAAAGTCTATTTTAGCGCCTAAATGAAAAAGTATGTGGAAAAATTCCAATAATAATATGATAATACTTGAACAATAACGAAGAATAAAGTGGCTTTAAATAAAGTTGCCACTTGGACAAAGTAAGGTTATGGGGTTTGGCCAAAAACTATACTATGATAAAAATTACGCAGTTGCCAAGCTTCAACTAGTAATAACTAGTTTAGAATTTTATGCAGAATTTGAATCTGCAAACAGATTTAAAATTGACCACCGCTTACAAAGTTACACTTTTAAAGGCTCCGAGCCTCTAAATTTTTGTTCATCTATATTTAACTCCATTTTTAAAACATCAAAAAAGTCTAGAATTTTACGCAGAATCCGAAACTGTAAACAGATTTGAAATAGGACCACCCCTTACCGTTTTACATACATACCCTCTGCGAAATAATCTTTCTCCACATTTCCACCCACGAGATAAATGTACCTTGTTTGGTGTAAATTAATATTAGAATTTTCTCTGCTACCTAAATTTTTAGGAATCTTTAGATAGCAGCATCCCCCAGCGAGCTACCCTCATTTAAAAATTTTTTACCGGTAACGATTTCTAACCGTCCTTACAAAATTTCTTTAGCTATGCGATACATCAAATTAGTCTAGAATTTTACGCAAAATCCGAAACTGTAAACAGCTTTGAAATAGGACCACCTCTTACCGTTTTACATACATACCCTCTGCGAAATAAATCTTTCTCCACATTTCCGCCCACGAGATAAATGTACCTTGTTTGGTGTCAGTTAATATTAGAATTCTCTCAGCTACCTGAATTTCTAGGAGATTTTAGATAGCATCATCCCCCAGGGAGCTAGCCTCATTTTAAGATTTTTTTGCTGGTAGCGATTTTCTGGCCGTCCGCATAAAGTTTATAACCATGCGACGAATGGAATTAGTCTGGAATTTTATGAAGAATCCGAATCTGCAAACAGATTTAATATAGGACCTCTTCTTATAAAGTTACGCATATACCCTCAGCGAGATAAATCTTTCTTCACGTTTTCACCCACGAGATAAAAATACCTTGTTTGGTATCAATTAATATTAGATTTTTCTCAGCTACCCGAATCTCTAGGAGTTTTTTAGATTGCATCATCCCCCAGAGAGCTACCCTCATTTTAAGATTTTTTAACGGCAGGGATTTCTTACCGTCCTTATAAATTTTTTAACCATGCGACGCATCAAATTAGTCTGGAATTTTATGCAGAATCCAAATCTGTAAACAGATTTAAAATCGGACTACCGCTTACCATTTTACACGCACACGCTCTCTAAATTATAACATTCATGAAGCTCATAACTAAAAGAAAATTTAAAAACCATTCTTAAAACTTTTTATTACAGACAATTTTTACTAATACAGTTTTAATTTTGTAAACCACATTTCTAAATACATATTTACAATTTTAATTCTTAACCTAAAACTCCTCACATCGACTTATACTCATTAATATTTATTTCTAAATGGAGCACCTTTTCCAAAGACCAACCGAACCTACGTGTTTCACATTCCTTTGATTTTGTTCTCATGGTTTCGCTTAACACCTCGTACATATTTTCCAGATTACTAGAAGACGTTATAACCATATTTGTGTTAAAGGATTTCACATCGATAGTCTTTTCTCCCATTTTTGTGTAGATACCGTAGAGTTCGCAATAGACTTTTATTGCTGTATGTTGTGTTCTTTTTTCATTAAGTAATCGAATAAACCGCTCTTTCTGCTCCCAAAGAAACTCGGACACTCCATCGTCGACACTGGCGTCCTTTATGCGATAGCTAGCCATACGATTGTTAAAGGCTGTGCTCTTCATTTCTACACCATCTTCGCCAGTAACGCTAACTGTTGCATTTTTATGTCTGTTGCTTCTCAAGTGTGGGGCATTGGTAGTCTTTCCATTTCAAAATCGCATACTTTACACGTAATTCGTGGTTGTTTCGTACAAGACCCTTTAACAGCTGGCGGGGCTGAACGTTTACGGCTTAATGACATACAGTGCTGTTTTTCCTTGTATGCTTTTTAAAAGGTTATTCTAAAAACGTATTTATCGAAATGGCAGATAAAATACACGAACTAAGGAATGCGGGTTTCGTAACCTTGGCGTACACCACACGTAAAAGGTTCCGTTAAACATTGTATAGTTGCCTAGTAAGGAACCTCTCGGATCATTTAAAACCGAGGGTCTTACAACCTATAACACCTATATATTTACAAAAGAGGTGGACATGCAACTACGCAACAGTGAGTGGGAGAATAAGGATTTCCTCCAATACCGATAAAAAGAAGTCGATCAAGCTAACAAAATACGTATGCAGGATATAGTGGGAGAGCCGCGATTAAAAGATTGTCACAAGCTGCAAGAATTACACGAAGGAATGGATCTGGTTGTCGGTGGAGTCAAAGACTTTATATATAGAGGCAAACTTTGGTACATTTTGCAATTCAAAAAACTAGACGGTCTCTATGTATCAAACTATTGGCTAGAAAAGGAGATAGAGGACTTGGGTGTTGATTTAAATTTTAAGCTGCGAATAAAATTAGATAAAATTAAAACCACTCTATACAAACATAAAGAAAGGACTGTCTTCTGTGTATAACTTTGTATTAAAATTAAGCTTAAATGACTCCATGCTTGGTATTAAATATTTTTAAATTTTGTTATGTATAATGTTAGAATCAACATTTTAGAATAGTATTACATTGTTCTTTATTTATAAAAGGCTATGACGTCACCACGAAATAGCAGTCGCACAGAGAGGGGTGCGCATGGTTAGTTATGCGCATGGGCAGGGGTGCGCACGGGGCAGAGGTGCGCATGGTCAGGGATGCGCATAGGCTGGGATGTGTCTGCGTGTACACGAAGGAAGCAGAAGTGTACAGTCACCAAGCATCTAATTCTTTATTTAGAAGGTAAGGAGTACTTGCCGGTGTATGTATCTGGAGTAAAAAACACGATTTGTACACGCAGATTATTAATAAAATTAGTTTATCGAGCGAAGATGGCAAAAGGTACATCATTCCTAATAGTACAGCAATCTACGCATGGGGGGCATAAAGATATAAATCAAAGATAGTTGTTTATATTTGTATAGATTTTGTAAATCTATTGTATATATTAGTTTTAAGATACCATAATTTTTAAGTTCTTCTCCCACCTTCCCTTTTTCCAAATCCTTCCGGCTTCTATCCTGGTTGACAGAGTATATATGTTATCTCCACGTGGTGTTCGCGGAACACAGCGATTTTGGATTTCTCGGGAAATGGATGGTTAAAGCATAAGTCTTGGGTAGCGAAAAAAGCTTCTAAAGATGGAGTTAAATAAAGATGGGCAAAAACTAGAGGTTTGGGTCTCTAAAACTCATAACTTTGCATGGGGTGGACCTATTTAAAATCTATTTACAGATTTGGGCTCCCTAGAAAAATCTAATATTAGTTGATACCAAACAAAATATAGTTATCTTAAGAGAGTGACTACCCCGCGGATAATAAATACAATATAACACTTGTCGACAAAAAAGCTGTAGGGAAATTTAAAGACGAATTTAATGGAGATCTAGTATTATAATTTGTTGGTAGTAGGGCAAAGTCCTACTGTATTGTAAGCGAGAAAGACACGATTAAAAACATTAAAGGGGTCTCACGAAGTGTAGTTAAGTAAAACCGAGGGTCCTACAACCTTTAACGAGCATATGTTCCCAAAAAGGGTGGGATACAACTACGCAGCAGTGCGTGGGAGAATAAGGATTCTCTCCAATAAGAAATTAACGTTTCCATGTACGTAGCACCAGTCATTGGGAAATGGTAGAAATGTGGAACCTATAAAGGCGATTATTATTGTGGTTTAGAAAAATAGTAGTTTTCTTGGACTAAATAAAATAGCTTAGACTGATTAATGTATATGGTTACATATTCTCGTACACATCCACAAACATCTGCTTACGTCCACATACGAACATGGCGATGCCGGTAGTTTTTGTTTAACAAATAGTAGGAAAGATACGTTAGGTGTTAGTGTGTGGAAGCCCATCGGATCGTTAGATTTAAAAAGAACGGTGCAGCGGAATGTTTGACGGTTCCCGTTAGAATAATCGAAAGTTGTTAATTGATCGTATTAGATGTTTAAATATGGGAAAGTGTAAAAGCCTACATAAGCAAAATTTAATTATCAGACAAAGAAAGTGCGCGATGTGCTATACTTATAAGAAAGTATAGAATGATGCTTTGTAGCGGTCCTAGCAATAAAAAAGGCAACTGATTTTTTCAAGCAATTACAAGAATAGCAATAGCGCGGAAAAGGGGTATGCACGTATTATACAGCGCACTGTTACTATAAAATATGTTAGTTTACGGTTTGCTCGAACTTGAACAAATTAAATTTTAATCTATAATTAACCGCGCTTGTAAAAATGGAAAACTAATGGTTAATTTTAATGCCACTAAGCATATACTTTCGCTTGGTAATTCATTTAGAAAATATTTAAACTTGCCATTTCCGATAATATCACGTAAAGGTTATTTAAAATTGAATTGCTTTATTAGTAAGTATCCTGTAGACAACAAGTTTGGTATTCCCTTAGTAAGGGTTTAAAGTGTTTTATTAAGTTTTTGTTTATAGTAGCACTGAATCTTTTACCGCAAGACTTGCAACCAATTTGTGTGCGAGTGCTACCACCCTTTTGGACTTTTATTATGCACGCGATGCGATTGTTGATCCGTATAAGATGGAAGACGTTTCCGGTGTTTCTACTAACTGCATTCGCAGCATGGACGATGCGAACCGGGTGCATGCATTGGTGCTAAATGTACTGGACGAGTAGCAAGGATTGGCTAAAGATGACGTCATTTAGTTCCCCGCTGAATACTTAATATCGTGCGGCTGTCTTCGGAAACCTTCGGTTTGCATTCTATAGAGTACATGAAGCAGGTACGCTAGAGTAAACTTTTTAGTTATAAGCTAGTTCGCTTACAAGTTTAACCAAAGACCTACAGTGCGGATTTTGTTTTGTACTAAAATGGTACCTGCAAACGTTTTTAAAAGCAACTCTTGCAGTGCTTCCTATACATGGAAAAATGCTCTCAAACGGCACCAGAACAAATGTTGTGGTGTAACATCATCCACGGTTAAGCTTATACATCCGTCAGCAGCAAAGTACTTAAACTGTGTCTTGCGGTATCGCTTTTACAAGAATTGACAAATTACTGCGACACAAGGAAAAACAGCATGATATGTCATTAAGCCTTAAACGTTCAGCTCCGCTAGCTGTTAAAGGGTCTTGTACGAAACAATAACGAATTATGTGTAAAGTATGCGATTTCGAAATGGAAAAGACTACCTATGCCGGACACTTGAGAAGCAACAGACATAAAAATGCAACAGCTACCGTTACTGGTGAAGATGGTGTAGAAATGATTAGCACAGCGTTTAACACATCGTCTATTCGATTACTTAATGAAAAAAGAACACAACATACAGCAATAAAAGTCTATTGCGAACTCTACGGCGTCTACATAAAAATGGGAGAAGAGACTTCCGATGTGAAATACTTTAACACAAAAAATATGGTTATAACGTCTTCTAGTAATCTGGAAAATAAGTACGAGGTATTAATAGAAACCATAAGAACAAAATCAGAGGAATTTGAAACACGTGGATTCGGTTGATCTTTGGAAAAGGTGCTCTATTTAGAAATAAATATTAATAAGTATAAGCCGATGTGAGGAGTTCTAGGTTAAGAATAAAAATTGTGAATATGTAATTAGAAATGTGGTTTACAAAATTTAAACTGTATTAGTAAAAATTGTCTGTAATAAAAAGTTTTAAGAATGGTTTTTAGGTTTTTTTAGGTATGAGCTGCAGGAATGTTATAATTTCGAGAGAGTGTGTGTGTGTGTGTGTGTAAAATGGTAAGGAGTGTTCCGATTTCAAATCTGTTTACAGATTCGGCTCCTGCATAAAATTCCAGACTAATTTGATGCGTGGCATGGTTAAAATTTTATGCGGACGACAAAAAAATTGCTAGCAGCAAAAAATCTTAAAATGAGGGTAGCTCCCTGGGGGATGATGCTATCTAAAAGATTCCTAGAAATTCAGGTAGCTGAGAAAATTCTAATATTAATTGACACCAAACAAGGTACATTTATCTCGTGGGTGGAAATGTGGAGAAAGATTTATCTCGCAGATGGTATGTATGTAAAACGGTAAGAGGTGGTCCTATTTCAACGTAAAATTCTAGACTAATTTGATGTTTTAAAAATGGAGTTAAATATAGATGAGCAAAAATGTAGAGGCTTGGAGCCTTTAAAAGTGTAACTTTGTAAGGGGTGGTTGGATTTTAAATCTGTATGCAGTTTCAAATTCTGCGTAAAGTTCTAGACTAATTTGACTTTTTGCATGTGTAAGAAAATTTATAAGAACGGTCAAAAATCGCTACCGGTAAAAAATCTTAAAATGAGGGTGGCTCTCTGGGGATGATGCTATGTGAAAAATTCTTAGAAATTCGGGTAGCTGAAAAAAATCTAATATTAATTGATGCCAAACAAGATAGATTTATCTGAAAAGATAAAAATGGATAGTCGAAGAAAACTATTTAGTCCAGATGAGTGTGGAAATGAGGATGCTGGTGGAAATGAGGCGGCAGTCGCCCCCATAACCATCTACTGAAGGTGCTTTTTAAAGAAACAGTAACAACAAATTTACTGAGTTCGTGTTCATGTGATTACTACAAAGGACCCATTAGAGTCAGGGCACGTCGGTGCATTGAACCGATTTGCCCTATGTTATAAACGCCTCAGAATAGTAGTCATTTAGGCTACAATGTAACATGTAACCATTCAGCAAAATGCACTCTCGCTCTATTGGGATTTGGGAATCTATGCTGGGTAAAAAGTCATCTCCACAACATAGCACACTATCCAACAAATAGTCATTTTATAAGAGGCAACTACAAATACATAACCAAAATCAAAGATTTATATCCACTTGAAGTTTTAGGTTAAACTGCCCAGATCCCTAATACAATTAATTATGATACATACTTACCATGATATTATATGTGGCAGAAATAATATTTAATACTATAAAAATATATGACTTATTGAAAGTAGTTAAAATCTTAATATATTATATTATCTAATAAAAAGTAAAAATATTAAATATTATACAAATACAAACTATTAGGACGCTACAAAGTTATGTAAGGATACTTGAAGCTAAACAAATAGTTTCGATTACAATGATCTCCACGATATATTATCATTATAGTGCCATCCAAGTGGATTATGGTAATACTAAAATGTGCCAACAGAAGATTCATAAAGAGTTGCACACACTGCGAGAGTCGCTACAAGAAAATTGTTCTTGTACGGCCGAATAAACTTCCGCGCACGCTCAATTAACGGTAGCCCATAGTTGTTAATATGCATATTACGACGTTTATGATTATTAAACCTATAGCCAATCAACTTGTAGCATTGGCAACTGAAATGTTTAAAAACTAATGTCATAAAATTAATAGATTTAGGTATATTACAAACAATCATAAATTATAGCGCCAGTGCTAAACATCTATTATGAAGAAATAGATAAACTTACAGGAATTCATATTCTTCAGGAAAGTGACGGCAAATAGACGACCATAAAGGACGTATAATTAACGTCACAAATACTGACTTCAAATAGACGTGCTTAAGTGGTTCGATGATGAGCTAGAATAGTTTCTACTCGTAATTGACCGTCATTATGACGACCGTGTCCAATCTGAAATGCGTTTCTTTTAAAGAAGTTCACACAAACTAATTTTTTTAATTTATTGCTACAGTCAAACAAGCGGGCCATAAAGAAAAGGACGAGAGTCAGTGAAGGACGACTTACCTAAATTACTGCAACAAAAGAGGAAGCTGAAAGAGAGAAGGGCACGCTAACCTTGTAGAAAATTGGGGGCGGAGGGTGTCAATCAAAACGACAGCAATGGGCCAACAGTCCGACAGCAAGGTATAGAAATACAAAAATAAAATAAAGAATAAAGAATAATTAGGATATAAATAACATACGAACAAAAAAACTATATCCATATACAGATATGTATATCTACGATAGTATACTTAACATATTTTCTAGCACTATAGTACAGATGATGAGCTCACCTCCCACGAATCTATTTAACATGCGAAAGGGAAGAAAAGCATGTGTAATAGCACCATCACCAAATATCTACACAACTAATATATCGGAGGGATACAGTTCGCTAAGTTATGCATCGTTATAAATCAACAGTGTCTAAAGCATATGCTAATATAATTACCGTAATAGTTATATAATAAAAGTAAGCTAACCATAACGTAATCTAGCAAAGCAATCATTTAATACAAATTGATACTGTATTATTCTTTACATAATACAAATAAATAACATGTAATGTAAACTAGCCAATCAGTTGCTTTATAAAATTTACATGAACGCTATTTTTTTAAACAGGTTTGGTAAGTGAGCATAATTTTTTCGGCTTCGAAACATGGCGACTGCACATAAATATGTTTACATGAGATATAGGTTTAGGGTACCTTTAGTGCTATGGAGATTTGGTGATTTGGATATTTGGAGAATGATCCTATTGTCAAAATCACCGAATCTCCAATCTCCCAAAAGTTGGTTCAAGTTTAACTTTTCTAGCTATTTTGAGATCGGAGCATGCGTGTTTGATCAGAAAAGCACGTGATTTGTTTGTTTTGTTACAACCTTAACCTTACTTTTTCGTTCGACGTTATATAGTTTTGCGTTTTGCCTATTAAACATATTGGAAATGAATAGAAAATCTGTTATTTCTTTAGATACTCATAGCTTAGTAACAAACATTGAAAACCTAACATCCAGTAAATCAAAACAATAACAAATATCATCTGTCAAACTTCTCCAAATACCCGAAGCAGAAAATACCCTAGATGATTAAAAGCGAAAATATCTAATTCTCCAAATATCCAAATCGCCAAATCTCCATAGCACTAAAGGTACCCTTACAGTAGAAATGTCGCTAACCGTTTGCAAACTGTTGAGTCTGTTATACGCAACCAATGTTTAAATAACATAAATATTAACAATATTCATACACCTCAAAGTATCAGAATTCGATAATGTAACTATAAAAATATTGCATGGTGAAAAATAGAATTATCGACTAATAAAAATCGACTTTCTAACCTTTTATACTATATCATAAATATAAGTTTTTTATTTGAATTATATAACTTCCAACTTCAGATTGAAGTTTAAATCGCTTGCCGCTTATATCACTATTAGCTAGGAATATAATGTAGCGGGTTACTATTAACGAGTTCACCAATTTAGAACAAGTAATAATTAAAGTTTTTATTATTTACTATTCACAAGTTAATGAACAGTATATGCCTTATTTATAGATGCTTTCAGTCCAATTAACAATGAAGCACTATTACTAAATCTTTAAGCCATAGGTTTTCTTAACAACACCACCGCTACTATAATTTATTTATTACCCTTTTGTCTATTTATGTAAAGATGGTGGTACAATATGCACGTTCACATAACACAAATTTATATTTACTATAGGACTTTCAAAACGTATTGACCAACTCACTATACACGATATGATTTATATACGACATTTGGATATAGACTGACTGACTGATTCACTCATCACCAATCCTATATATACCCTAAAATTAAATAGATGATTCATAGTGTGGTGTTTGCTCGAATATTCGAGATTTCTCTAGAATACACTTCGCTTTTGCAACATGCTTGTTTGACGAGTTGCCTAATAGTTCGTAACATTAATATAAACAAGATGTCTGTCGTGAGACATGGCAATAGTGCGGATTGGGTTGTAAGATTTAACCACTCCTCAAAGAAGAAAAATTCGATACATTAATGATGTGTTGAATTGCACTCCTTTACTTCAAGGAGTTGTGTACATATTAAAAGACAAATATAACTGCTTAGAAGGAATTATTTTAATACATATACATCAAGTAGTGCTCGGGTAAAGAATTAAATGTCAACATATCTATCCGAAACTTAAAGAATTGAAATATTGCGGGGAATGGCGGTTAACAACAAAAATGGACAGTAGTATAAAGATAAATATATCTCCATCACACGAGAAATCATTTGAGGATGTAGATTTCAAACAGGAACTTGTTACCTTTGAAGAGGAATCACTCTTACTGTTCGATTCCAAACCTATCGTGTCATCAACTAGCAAATACTTATGAAATAACTAATTTTTCTGAGTCCTTCAATAAACGTACATTAAAAGATTCTTATTCAATGGATTATGCCGGTGAAGTTCAAGAAGCATACCTAAGTGCAGCTTCAAGCCACACCAATATAATATAAAACACGTTTAAAACTAGCTTACGTTATTGTTATACATGTAGATATAACGCATGAACTAAAAGTAAACTTATTCAGCCTATGACAATGCACAGGTGTTCTAATCCATTTTTATCTGAAATGGGGAATTTAGAGAACTATAAGAGCACACTTACCCGTGATAAACCATTTTCATGTACCATCTGTGATTTCAAAACATCTCTAAGGGGCAACTTAAAAATGCATATGAGATTTCACACCGGTGATAAACGATTTTGATGCATGGTTTGTAATTCTAAAGTATCTCAAATGAGCGATCTAGAAAAACATATAAGAACACATACTAGTGATAAACCATATTCATGTACGGTTTGTAATTACAAAGCATCCTTAATGAGCAGTCTAAAAAGACATATGAGAACACATACTGGTGATAAACCATATGCATGTACGGTTTGTAATTACAAAGCATCCGAAATGAGCAGTCTAAAAAGCCATATGAGAGCACATACTGGTTATAAGCCATATTCTTGTATGGTTTGTAATTACACAGCATCTAAAATGATGAATTTAGAGAACCATATAAGAACACATACTGGTGATGAACCATTTTCATGTATGCTTTGTGATTTCAAAACATCTGTAAAGGGCAAACTGAAAATGCATATGAGAACACACACCGGCGAAAGCAATCTAAAAAGTCATATGAGAAGACATACCCGTGATAAACCATTTTCATGTACGCTTTGTAATTACAAAGCATCCCGAATTATTACTCTAAAAAAACATATGAGAACACATACTGGTGATAAACCATATGCATGTACGGTTTGTAATTACAAAGCATCCGAAATGAGAAATCTAAAAAGACATATAAGAAAACATACTGGTTATAAACCATATTCATGTATGGTTTGTAATTACAAAGCATCAGAAATGTGCAATTTAAAAAGTCATATAAGAACACATACCGGTGATAAACCATATTCATGTACGGTTTGTAATTATAAAACATCTCAAATGAGCCGTGTAAAAAGACATATGAGAACACATACTGGTGATAAACCATATGCATGTGCGGTTTGTAATTACAAAGCATCTGAAATGAGCAGTCTAAAAAACCATATGACAACACATACTGGTGATAAACCATATGAATGTACGGTTTGTAATTACAAAGCATCTCAAATGCGCTATTTAAAAAGTCATATGAGAACACATACTGGTGATAAACCATATGCATGTGCTGTTTGTAATTACAAAGCATCCGAAATGAGCAGTCTAAAAAGACATATGATAAAACATACTGATTATAAGCCACATTCATGTATGGTTTGTGATTTTACGACATCTGTAAAGGGCAAACTGAAAATGCATATGAGAACCCACACCGGCGATAGACCATTTTCATGTTAGCTTTGCAATTATAAAGTATCGAATATGAGCAGTTTAAAACGTCATATGAGAACACACATCTGTAATAAACCATTTTCATGTACGCTTTGTAATTACAAAGCGTCTCAAATGAGCAGTCTAAAAGCTATATGAGAACACATACCGGGAATAAACCATTTACATGTATGGTTTGGAATTATAAAGCATATCAGATGAGCATCCTAAGGAGACATATAGGAACACATATTGGTAATAAACCATTTTTGTGTATGATTTGTGATTTCAAAATATGTCGGAGAGTCAGATTTTAGCACATATGAGTAAACATGCCAGTGGTTAACCATATGCATGTACGGCTGGTAAATAAGAGGCATCTCCGTTAGACAATTTAAAAACGGAAAGGAGGACACATATGGTGATAAATCATTTTATTTATTCGTGTGGTTTCAAGACATTTCAGAAGGTAAAGTTGAAAGGACATATTGTAGCAAATTTGTTTCTCTAGTGTCGGATTTATTTTCTAACTCGCGCACCGCGATGCGATGTCAATGTAGCAAATTCGATTTTTTTTATAATACAGGGTGGCATTAGTTTTATGTCATTAAATTTTGGAGGTGATAGAGATTGATTAGCTAAACAAGAAACTTATAAGGCATTTTACTCTTGGAGCGATTTTTATATGCCCGACCTAAATCAACTTAAGTAATAGTTTTAGGACTGCCGTTTTATCATATGTTTTTTAAGATATACTTTCGTATACAATTACAATTAAGTCCCAACACTGCATAGATTTATTACCTGAGCACCTAGGTGAAACACAGAACACTTACGCACAATTACATCTAAGCGCGGTTACGAGGTATATTGTGATGGTGTAATAGCCGAATAATTTATAGTTATTACAGTGTATTAAGTTTAAGCATTTAAAAGGTGAGTGACTTGTATAAGAAGTGAAAAGTGCGGAAGTTGTACAGGTAGACAATCAGGAAGTACACGTGCAACGAACTCTAGGCTAGGTGTAATTTGAATTAGTAAATAAGCATAGTTGCAAAATCATTGTTAGCAGTTAAGTATTAATATAGAATAAGATCATTATAAGTCGAACCTTCCGATGTAATAGTTGTACTGCACCTTAAAGTGACAAGTAAATTAAACATGTGAAATGGTCTTCGACTTTGATTTAATCACCCCTACAAAAGACCCCAAGAGAACACTACATGGCGACCCTGCCAGCCCTGCTAATCCTGCCAGCCCTGCTAATCCTTCCAATTCTGCGAGTCCTGCTAGTTCTACAGATTAAATTATAATAACCGAAATTTGAAATGGGCACCAGCAATTCCAAGGAAGAAGTGGTTATTGCACAAACTGGAATGAATAATGGTTCGATAAATGGGTATTCAAATTCTGAGGTAATAGGTATTACGTCAGGTACAATTTTAGCGTTGTTGGGTATTTTATTACTTTTTAAAATGTTCAAGAAAATGTTGGACAAGAAGATTAGGAGAGAGGTCAGTAGAAGCCAGCAGATTGTATAGTAAGAATTATTTTATTTTAAGCTATAAAAATTAAGTACGAGTTAAAATTAATGACGGAACACTTGAAGCAAATTTTAGAGGAATTTAAGATTTTTATTAAAAATTTAAATAAAGATGGTCAAGAAAGACGAAACGATTTAGATGTTACTAATAGGAAATTTGATTATTTAAATAGGTTATGCGAGGAGTATAGGTTAGAGAAAGATAAGATTAAAGTCGCAAAATTTGATAGTTCTGAAATTATCGATAAAGTTAAGCAGCACATAGCCCTAATAGATAAGTGTATAGGAGATATTACTAAAGTTTTAAAAAGTAGGAAATTAAGTATTTTAAGTAGGAAAAATCAAGACACCATGGGTGAAAAATTTGAATTAAAAGTAGCAGCCTCTATGATTCCAGCCATGGACGGTTCAGAAAATACCACCAAGCAAATGGTCGACGCAATTGAACTATATGATAGCTTGTTAGATGATGTAGGTAAGAGATTGTTAATAAATTTTGTCATAAAAATTAAGTTAAGTCAAAATGCTAAAATGCGATTAGACAGTAATTATGAGAATGTAGAAGCGCTTGTGAACGATATCAAACATCACCTTTTAACTAAAAAATCAGCATCAGGATTGTCTGCCGAATTACATAACTCCAGACAAAATAATAAATCAATTGAAAATTTTGGTAAAACGATCGAGGAATTAATGGTCAATTTAACAATAGCTCAAGCAGAGGGTAACAAACAATCATTAAAAATTTTGACAGCCGTTAACGAAAAAATTGCATTAAACGTATTTACAAACGGAATAAGGGACGAAAATTTAAAAACAATTATAAAAGCTCGAAATTACGATAAATTAAAAGACGCCATAATAGCCGCGAAGGAAGAGGAAATTGCAAATAAACCTCAGCAAATGTTTTACACAACCGGAAAAGGTCGTCAATTTACTAGACGCGTAAAATATCATAACAATAATACGAATAGAAGTCAACGTACCTCACACACCAGGTATCAAGGTCGAGGAAATAATCCATGCACGTTCATGAACACTAGAGATCGAGGAAATGCACATGTAGGTAAAACTGTAAGAGGTCATCAGTCTTATAATAGGGGAAACCATCGCAATTTTTATATCAACTCGTCAGAGAAAAACTGCACAGAAAATACATCAGACCAAACTAGGGAACCGAAAACATTTTTTCGAGACCCCCCGGAATAATTTGAAGAATGTTCACAAAATTTTAAATATTAATAGTGTAAATTTCATAGAAGTAGGATACAATAACAATACAATTAAATTAATTTTAGATACAGGAGCATCAGTAAGTGTTATTTTCATTTCTAGTTTAACAACTAAGATAAATATTGATACAAATAAGCAAATTTTTATTCAAGGAGTATCGGGTAAAACAAAAGCAATTGGAACAGTAAATCTACCAATTACAATAGGGAATATCTCAATTAATCATACTTTTGTTGTAATGAACGATTTCGAATCAGACGTAAATGGAGTAATAGGATCAGATTTTTTTAATAAGTACAGATCAAATATCGATTATAAAATTATAAATTTACTTTCGTAAGTAATGATGTATCAACGTCAATTCCATTATTAGCAAACGAAGATTTATATACAATAATCCCACCACGATGCGAGATTATCAAATATTTTAAAGTAAATTGCAAAGAGGAATGCGTAATAAGATCACAAGAATTGTGCGAAGGTGTATTTTTAGCAAACGTAGTTGTAAAGCCAGTTGAAAATTTTATACCAGTAAAGTTATTGAATACGAACGACACTGAAATTAAGTTACGAAATTTTAAACCTACCATCGAACGACTTTCAGATTACAAGATAGTTAAATTTGAAGAGTCAAAATTCTCAGTTGAACATATTGATAAATTATTAAAAGACATTAACGTCGAAGGTTTAAATAGCGAAGAACAAACCAGCATTCATAAGATTTCTGCTAAGTTTGCAGACGTATTTTATGTCGACAATGACCTACTAACCGAGTCAAACATAAGTAAGCAGCATATTCAGTTACAAACAGATGCTACAGCAACGTACGTTAAACCATATAGGTTACCATATTCACAGAAAAATGATATAGGAAAGCAAGTAGATAAAATGTTACATGACGGGATAATAGAACCCGCACAGTCGACCCGCGTGGTCGTCACCACTACTAATAGTACCCAAAAAACCGGATAGTTTAGGAAACAAAAAATGGCGCGTAGTTATTGATTATAGACAATTAAACACTAAATTGCAAGATGACAAATTTCCGCTACCAAGTATCGAGTCAATTTTAGATTCGTTAGGAGGTGCGATATATTTTTCACGTTTAGATTTATATCAACGTTATTATCAGATAGGATTACAAGAACAGTCCAGACCGTGTACGGCATTTAGTACAGACAAAGGACAATTTCAAATGACTAGGTTACCGATGGGATTAAAAGTAAGCCCGAGTATTTTTGCACGAGCGATGACAGTAGCCTTATCAGGATTGAATTACGAGAATTGTTTTACATATTTGGATGATTTAATTGTATTCGGAGATAGTTTAGAAAAACACAATACAAATTTAGTAAAAGTACTCAATAGGTTAAGAAAAGTCAATTTAAAATTAAATCCAAAAAGTGTGAATTTTAAAGAAGGAAATTTTATATTTAGGGCACGTTATAACGGCACAAGGTGTACAACCAGATCCAGAAAAATTGCAGTCATGCAAAATTATCCAACGCCACTTAACGCAAACGACGTTAAAAGGTTTGTAGCATTTGCCAATTATTATAGAAAATTTATTCCAAAATTCGCTGAAATAACAGCACCGTTAAACAAATTGTCTAGGAAAGGTGTAACTTTCCAATGGACCAATGAATGTCAAGCAGCATTCGAACTGTTAAAAACAACTTTAACAAACCCACCAATATTACAATACCCAGATTTTCAGATAATAGTACATTCATCTTACGCACGGACGCATCAGGTTACGCGTTAGGAGCAGTTTTGTCGAATAGCGACGACAAGCCAGTAGCTTACGCAAGTAGAGCACTTAACAAAGCCGAAATAAATTATTGTACAATAGAAAAAGAGTTATTAGCTATAGTTTGGGCAGTGAAAAAATTTAGGCCATACTTATTTGGCAAAAAATTTCAAATTTTAACGGATCATAGACCGTTAGTATACTTATTTGGTATGAGTAATCCATCTAGTCGATTAACAAAATTTAGGTTAACATTAGAAGAATATGATTTTACAATAACGTATATTAGGGTACAGAAAAAGTGACAGCAGACGCTTTATCTAGAATTATTATAGATTCAGATTATTTAAAGAATATGGAACGAGCGGTTCACGAAAAGTATATGTAACAACAAGAGCCCAAAGTAGAAAATTAGGCGACTCTCAAGTCGAATCAAAAGCATCAAATGATGATGGGACTGATCACCCCAACATTGTTGAACTTTTGAAGCATCCGAAGGATGCAACAGAATTACGATTTGTATCGGAGGAGGAGTTTAACAGAATCATTAAATCCAATAAAGGAAATAATTTTGTTTACATGCATGTATTATCAATTTATGATAGGAGTAAAATATAATTTATTTGAAGCAAGGATCTCGATCAGCGTCAGCCTTCGAAGCGTCGTTGAGAGACCTGCAATTTCTTCGTAGAGAATTTACAATTCCGGAATTTATTATTATAAAAAACGAAGAATCGAAGTCATTTTTAAATAACTGTAAAGCCGGCCGCAATTTACTTAAAAAAAATGACATACGAATTAGTGTGATTAGGGAAGTCACTAATATTAAAAACTCAGAAACGCAAAGATTAATCATTAATGATTTTCATTTATTGCCTACGGGAGGTCACGCGGGCATCAATAGAACATACAATAACATAAAGCGATACTATTTTTGGTCAAGTATGCGAAAAGATGTAAGTAGTGTATTTAGTTACGAATCACCCCCACATTTGCTTCAGCATCCACATTTGCTCCCACATCTGGACCAAAAAGTTTTCTTCGACTAACCATTTTTCATCTTTCGAGATAAATATATCTTAATTTTTTTATCTTTCGAGATAAATGAGCATCCACATTTCCACACACGAGATAAACCTATTTTTAAGATTTTTTACTGCTAACATTCTGGACCAAAAAGTTTTCTTCGACTAGCCATTTTTTTTTATCTTTCGAGATAAACCTATCTTGTTTGGTATCAATTAATATTAGAATTTTTTCAGCTACCCAAATCTCTAGGAATTTTTTAGATTGCATCACCCCCAAGGGAGCTACTCCCATTTTAAGATTTTTTACCTATAGCGACTTTTGAGCGTTCTTATAAATTTTCTTAGTCATGCAATACATCTTGTTAGCTTAGAATTTTATTGCAGAATCTGCAAACAGATTTGAAATCGGACCACGCCCTGCAAAGTTACACTTTAAAGCTCTCAAACCTCTAAATTTCGCCTTTGCTCTATAAGCAATACTAACAAATAGTTTTCCTCGTCTAGCCAATGCATCTTTCAAGATAAACCTATCTTGTTTGGTATCAATTAATATTAGATTTTTCTCAGCTACCCGAATCTTTTTATTTCTAATTTTCAGATCTCCGCGGCTAGCTCTTTTTCAACGTCTTAAAACCGGTTGTAGAAATTGTTTTGTGAACCTTAGAATTTTGGTGTTGAAAATAAAAAACTAAACATATTAAATAAAATTTATTGATAAAATAGCTGCCACTGAACACCTTATCCATCTAACGTATTGATTTTTTTAAATAATATTAACAAAGACGCTAGTTCGCAGGATCTGATATTTGTGTAAACAAGGATGAACTCCATTCAACGGTACATCAACTACTTATTTTCTATTTAGGAATATATGCCAGAAACTTGCATGCTTTTAATTAATTAAAAGCAGAAAGTTTTGTCCGGAAACGCTACTGTAAAATATATAGAGCAAATAAATTATTCCCTGAATGTGTTTTCAATTGTAATAACTGACTATACAATCATTTATGAATTTTAAATTACACTTTATTTAACTAAGTTACTTTAAACAAGAAATTACCGCATCCAAAAATTCCAATGCATGCTTAACAATAATGTAGAAATGGCAAGGTCGACTTTTAGTGTAAGGATCGCTTGGTTAATAATTAAGAAAGCGCATTTTGCTGGTATGAAATCTATGGAATTTCTCCTGTAATGAAAGAAGAATGCATTCGTAATTGAAAATGATTCTACAACTTTTGCTAGATACCAGTCATGTTAATTAGAAATTTTGTGTATGACATCATTAACTACCTAAATTCAGAATTAACAAAATGTAATAAACCAGATTAAGTACTGTTCAAATAATAATCAGAGTGAAAGTAAATGGGTCTTATTACCTAAATTACCTTACGTGACGCGGTAGAAGCATTATAACGCAAATTCCGGAAACTTCCAACGTAGCCTTAATTCATTTGTATTTATTTGTAATTCGGCAAATATTTTAAATTCTTAACGAACATTTGAATGCTGTTTATAATTTCTTTTCTTGGACTTTCTATTAATTATGTTTGTGCATTTGAAATCGAAATATAATTGTTTGTAGATTACCAATAACACGAGGCGCTGAAAAGTGCGTATTTACGGAAAATACAAACCTCATTTAGTAGTATAATTAACGGATTCAAAACGTATATAACGCAGCCTGGTTAGTAGAATTCTATTAGTTTCGCACGCTTTTGTGTAAAGCCCGTCGAAATTTTAAACCATCGTTTCGCGTAGTTCTTTTTGTGGAAAGTTTTGAAGGAAGATTTAAGGTAAGTTTACATTTTTTTATTAAAGTAGAACTGAATTTATTTGCAAACACCAATTATTATGTATTCTGTTATTGGTTCTTATTTGTATTTTAAAACATTAATTTTTCCAAAGTAATGCGCTGTTTTACAGATATACTTTTCCAAATTTTAAAGGTATGCTTTTGCTAGAATAAAAAACAATTCTGACAAAATATTTTATTAAAAATTAAATACATTAACAAAAGACCTCAATAGCAATACGTTTTCTTTGGAACAGCTTAAATTATTCAAACAATGGTTTAAACAGTGATTGTACCTATTACCGAATCTTCTTAATTCTTTGAGCCTTGGAAGTGAGAAAACACTCTCCATGTTTAAAATGTTGTTTGATAAATATTTTGACAGTAACTGCCTTTTCTGTTCGCCTTTAACATAGATAGTAGCATTGGGTGGTATGACTTCTTTCAGCAAATCGCCTACATTTGTATATCCACTTGTGGACTGTCCATCCCAGCTAAGCCCATGGATTCTTTGCTTTAACCACTGAACTTGCTTTTTGAAATCATCACTTAGGGTGTTATACTCCACAGCCATGTCCAGTATCTCATGCCATATTACATTATTCGCTACATCCAAAATGGCAATCTCCTTGCAATAGAAATCACTAGTTTTGTATTGATATCCTTGTAAATCGATTATGAAACACATGCTTCCTGCTTCAAATCACAGATGGGAATGGGGTTCTAAGCAAATCTCTCCTATATATCCAGTTAAGGGACTTTACTCCCTCTTTTTATGATTTTTTCATCCCGGTAATTATCTGGATGATACTAAAGCAAGTCTGTTTTCTTAATCCAACTTTTACCATCCCCCAACCACGACACTAATAATTCGCGCCCGTGCTTCCGTTTCCGTAAAACTTTTTCCACTAAGTACGTGTCGGGTGCTGCTGTGAGCTGAATTTCATCGCTGTAAAAAGCGCCTAGAATTGGCCGACCTTCCAAATCTTGTAGCAGATAGGTTATCGGTCTCGTTTGTTGTACTTTAACAATTTTGAATAGTTCTGTACTCCAGTTTGGGTGAAATCCTCGATCGAATACTGCTTTATATTTTGATATACGCACAATGTCTCCAACCTTATACTTGTAACTTTTAGAAACGCTGTTAGCGGTGTAAAGTTTTATTCTTTCCGGATGCTCTTCTGCTTGCACAGGAGTCATGTTAATAGCCCGATGCGGTGTATTATTGTATTCTTCCATAACCTTAGGCAAAATATTCACCCATTTATGACTGCCTTGCAAGTAAAATCTTCTGTACAATTTGTTTTGATTGTTCTGATTAATCGCTCAACCATGCTAGCTTTGATTGCGGAATACGTAGAGTAATGGTTTATCTTATATTTTGCATAAGATTTTAAACCAGCGGTTGTAGTACTCTTTCCCAAAATCCGTTTGTAGATTGATTTTAAGTTATTTTCTCTTTGCAGCATTTTGTCCAATATTTTTTTCATAGCATTTGTAACTTCTAATCCAGTCTTGGTC
The DNA here is from genome assembly GCA_036346225.1 of Platerodrilus igneus. Classification (NCBI taxonomy): domain Eukaryota; kingdom Metazoa; phylum Arthropoda; class Insecta; order Coleoptera; family Lycidae; genus Platerodrilus; species Platerodrilus igneus. The sequence continues at coordinate 1,324,565 of JARFIW010001286.1, forward strand.
TTTAAAGGTTCTGCTAAAGCATATTTTGTGAAACAGTCCACTGCTATTATAATATATCTGTACCCATTGTTCACACGCGAGTAAGGCTGCATTTCGCACAAGTCCGATTGGATAAGATCACGTTTCACATGTTTCAGATTTGTATGACGACGCTGAAAATTTTTCTTGCAGGTTTAAATAATTCCTTAACGATGATTTCTTTACTCATTTTTGCTTAACACTGTTGCTAAACTAATAGGGTTATCTTTATCCAATTGCACCTTTGACATAAACTGAAGCTTTGGTTTGTAGTATTTGTTTTTTATAGCTTCTGGTGACGCCTCGTAAATCGATGCTATTGCAAGACCGAGCTCCTTCTCATTTGTCTCGGAAGTTGCAGTCAAATTAATAAAAAACTGTATAAACGTTTTAAAGTCAGATACAAGCTTATCCAATTTTTCATTTACATACTGTTTATTAACTGCATCAGATGGCTCAACTGGTTGAGCAAGCATTGCAATACGCTGGTTTCTTGCATTGAAGGCTTTATCTTTACGTTGTATATCATCAGAACTTTTAGACAGTATGAAAAGGCTTGATTCACGAGCTTGATTACAGATTTCTTATTAACACAATCACTATCGTCTTTAGGATCCATTACATCCACTAGCCTTCTTTTACGAAAACTAATTGTTTCTTCTCCAGACTTGAATACTATAGTGCTTCTCTGATTAACACAATCACTATCTTCTTTCGGGTCTGATGAATTCACTAACCTTCTTTGCTGCATATCGTATCCATCACCATCCAACGTTAGCACAAATCCTCGACCTGGAGGACCGCGCCGAATATCAGCATCTTTACGCTCTGAACGTCCGAAGCGGTCGATGGGCATTTTAAAACTGTGTAATTATTTACTGAGGTCACTGTATTATACCTTCTTCTCTCAACTCTTCTATTATGGACACCATCTCGTTAATGTTTTCCTCGCTTGTATTTCCAGCTCGGTTGGATGCGTTCAACAATCTCAACCGATCCACAAGTTCATGTACATTATTCCAGTAGACATATTGCACCGGCTTTGAATTTAAACTTTTGTAAAACCGATTAGAAAAGCCTAAACCCGATCCCTTAGACTGTTTTCTTCTCTTTGGCTGTTTTCTTTCGGGATTCCTCCGAAATTCGGTGAGATATTTTGCACATATTTGTTAAACTTTTGTTATTTGTTGGGAATCCGCTTAAATCGTGCACCGCAAATGGGTTAAACTTTCTTCTCAAAATCGACGCAGATTTGATCATTTCCAAGTAATTCGGCAAATCTTCATGCAAATTGAAATCGCCATCTTCGGGGCTGATGTCTTTGTAAACCAGCAGGTTGTATAAACCCTTCGTACCTGGATATATCACATTATTTAATGTTATATCGCTAGTTTCAGGTTAATTACCAATACACTTTTCCACAAACTCCATGTATCGGTTTCCGCATTATACTTTACTCCATAAATTGATTTGTCAATATTTTCGTCCTCGTCTCTAGCTAACACATCCGCATAGTAAAGATGGAACGGTTCTTCTGGAACGAGTTGTTTAATTTTCTTTATAGGTACGTCCATGTTTTCAACTTTAACCTTTGTTGTAGGTGTGGGAATTTTTCGGTGATCGATTGCAACTGGGAAGCGGTTATTTCCAAGGGATCAATCAATTGTTTGTGCATCTCTTTGAATTTTTGCTGAGATGTAGCGTCTCCCTTTTTGTACGCTACAAACTTTTTTCGTACAGCATCCTGCATAAGATGAAGACTGCGTTTATTCGCAATAAAATTGTTAACGTCCGTCATCATGAAACTTTGGATGAGAACTAACTTTTTTTTTGAATAATGTCAAATATTTATATACTCGTCGAAATTCTTCCTATATCGACCATTATCCAAATCAAAATCTTTCACAACAGTTATAAAATTATGTTTTGAGTCACCCCAACACTGTAAACACATTTCTTTAAATTTCGGATATGTCATGTCACCACTTATATGATCCGAAAAGATATGTCTGAGATTGGTTTCATCCTGTTTCCATAATGCGATTACATTGGCGTTATCTCTGAGTCTATGTTTTAAGGCACTAGCGTAAGTTTGACATAGATAGAACGAATCTATTGCTTTATGTCGACCGAACGAGAAAAACTGAGTAATTTTACTTTGCTCGTTTGCAGGTATATCATCGAAAACCATAATTGAATCTTCTTTGGTATCCCCGGGTTCGATCAAATCATCGTAATTTTCAAACTCATGGTACCCAATTTCTTCTTTTAATGGTGTAAAAACGTTTCTTAACAATTCGTATTTCGGTTGATATAAACTTTTCGAAAATACATAGACATTTTGGAATCTAAGACAGTTCTCGTGCAGGATCAGAGATATTAAAGCGTTGGTCTTCCCACAACTCGATGGTCCCGCGAAGATAGCTCGTATGTTAGACGGGAACAATGAACCATGTTTACTATCCTCTCTTGCACTAGCAATAGCAAAGTTATCATAATTCTGTATAGGTATTTTAACTTCTTGTTTCGCAGTCTCCATATTGCTTCGAGCGTACGCTTGCTTTTGCTGCTGCTTGCGGTGATAGCTTAACGTCTCTTTCGGTATATTATATTTTTTACTGATGGAGTAAATACTTGATTTACCCAACCGAACTTCTTCTATAGCTTTTCTAATGCTTCGTTACTGTATCCACTATTTCGTTTTCTTATGTAACTGCGAACCATGCTAACCAATACTGTCGGAGACACTTTCACCCTATGGGGCAATTTCACTCTATGGGGCAATTTCACCCTATGGGGCAATTTCACCCTATGGGGCAATTTTACTCTATGGGGCAATTTCACCCTATTCTGATGGAGGTAAATTCGCTCTAAAATAACTAGAACTTATGTACAGAGTGGGAGATGCTCACCATTCGACAAATAAAAGTAGACTAATTGAAACAAATTAATTCCTTGCTTTTATACAATTTTATTAAAATATATATATATATATATATATATATATATATATATATATATATACAAAATATTTAATTGTGAATAAATCTATTAACAATTTCTGTAAACGGATTATATTCAAACATAGAGTCATGTATAATTAAAGCATAAGCCTTCATCGACGGTTCAAAATTTCTTGAAGCTTCTAATTCCATTCTTACATCAACAGTTGCATCCTTGATGCTTTCAAATTGATGACGACAGTCGATTACAAAGACAGGTGATTCCTTAAACCTGTTGTAGTCCATTAAACATTTATTTGACGATTTGTTCGGATAGTATTTTTCCATAAAAGATGCATAAGACAGGTACGCTGGCAAGTAGTCATTCTGCTCGAAGTCCAAATTTAATCGAGCTTGAGGGAACATCTGAGAGTTTAAAAACACTTTGACATTGGTTATGCTGGCATTCGTAAAGCTTGTAGCATTTTCTTCTTTCCTGTCGTACTTCCCATTTTGCAGCGCCAGTAATATCCACCGAGCCTTCTCTGTTTCGTTCGATACTTTAATTCTCCATACTTGTGACTTTGATTGTGTTAGAGACGGTAATTCGTGTAGTTCCCATTTTCTGAATGCAACCATTATAGATGATTGATTTTGCATTTCCGAAAGCAGCGATGCCTTGGCAAAGTCGCTTAATGTTATATGCGGAACCTCCCATGAAATACGCTGTATTTTGAACGTTACTGTATTTCCAATCGACTTGTAGCAATTTACGTCCGACTTGGATCTGATTAAAATCAGCTCTTGAGGCATGTTGACGATAGTTTTCTTGTAATCTTCAAAAAAACCCAAAAATGGTTTTTTAGCGGTATAGCACAACTAAACCGTCCATCTTGGAATATGGTATCGGGCTTCCACCCGGTATGTGTAATAGATTTTGTTTCTGATTCTTCCATGGATACTAAACCTTTAATAGTTCTTGTAATTCCAGGGATTCGGCAGACATCTATTATTTGATTATTACCCAATTTGTATTGAATTTCCTCAAACAGAAAATATGGTGCATTTCTAGTAAATTCGTAAGCTTTAGGGTCTGGTTCTGCTGCTCTAATCGGGTCTCCAGTTGTTGACACTTCCCTTAATGCTTCCGTAGGCTTATAGGTACCCTTTATAAATATAAAACTTTCATGAGGGTATGTGATGTTATCACTGCTCTGGATTTCAATTGAAATTCGATCGTTGTTTTTGCATTCAATGTAAAGGGAAGATATGTATAATAATCTTCCTTTATTATGGTCTCGTCTAATTTATAACCTCCAAACACATCCAATTTGGGCACGTCCTCATATTTAAGCCTTCCAAGTTTAACGTTTTCATCACCGTGGAGATCTAAGCTGCGTTTACTTCTGCCGCCCATCATTTATAACTTTTAACCCCAAAGATTTTAAGAAACGTATTTCTTCCGCTGTAAGTCTCTCGACAACTTGACGCTTTGATGTCGTATTCACTTCTAATCGTCTGGGGGTGTTGTAGCGTGCTTTATATACAAAATCGATAGGCATTTTCAGCTACTTTTTATTTCCAGTCTCACACAGGTGTATGTTTCCGGGGAAAAGTTTACCAATTCACCCAAATGATCGACTAGTCTGATTGTAATATTATCAATTTCTGTTACGCTCAGCGGATAATATATGACGTGGTTAGGTTCCTTTTCCAGATTATACCCGGGTGGTACAGATAGACTGAATTCAAATATGCTGTGCGTAAGAAAATTGTTTCTGAATGATCCGCTGGTGATATTGGTTTCCACAAAAATGTTTGAGACCGATATTATGTTCACTTGCTGATTAGCTATATGCACGGTATCTGCAGCCAATTTGCGGTTGGTAAACCCCAAGATGCTTCCAATATTGTTTTTACGGTTTGCCCCAAAATCAATCGGTATACTGCTTCGTATAGAACACTTTAATGTATTATTGTTGGCACTCAGTTTAAAATATTTTTCAATGTTCTCGTTGATGTCCGGCTTCTGACTGAACCATTTTTTTGAAAACATCCTGTATATATGCATTTATTTCTTCTAATTCATATGATCCGGGTTCAATGGTTATTCTGCGATGCTCTGGATCATTAAAGTATAATATGTTGTTTCCTGAATGTATGTTTTGCACAGTGTTACAAGTGTTCAATCCCACTAGACCCAAAGCATATTCACCGTCCTGTTTCAATTTAATTGGTGGGTAAATGGATCCTGTCGATATGACATTACCATACCCGAACACGCTCACTGTTTTAACCATTGTCACTAAGAAACTTTAACACTAAATGTCCACAATTGTATGTGTTGTAAGTCTGCTCCGTTACACTGTTGTAGTAAATTTTACAACCTCGAAAATATCTCTTTACTTCTTCCGGCGGTCTCAAGTCTCCAAACGAATCGTAGTAATACACACTATTTCCGCGTTTTCGGTACCCCACCCAATGTGTACCCGAACCTTTGGTGGTATCCAAATTAATCACTCCCGATTCGTTGACACGCGGTGTAATCTTCTGTAACTGATCTCTAGAAAAGACACCACGAAAATGAGGAATGTTAGATGCGTGTTTCCTTATATCTACATCGGTGAGAGCTCTTCGAGGTAACTTGCTTAGTTTTTTGATACTTTTTTACAAATGCCACGCCCCTGTTTGTACGGTTTCAAGAATAATGCTGTGCCTTTTTTGTATGGTTTTAGAAACATTCCATTTCCTTTTTTCCCAACGGTAATGGCCTCCATAGATCTGTTGTGTCGTTCGCTCTCCTTAAGCTGTTCGTTGGCTGTCTTGACATCATTTACTGCTTTAGCTATCCCCGCAGCACCACCTGTTAGTGCTCCTAGGGCACTTAGTCCAGCGAATATCGGGATCAATGGCAGAAAACCTCCTTTCTGTGGAACGGGTATAATACGTGGGACTTTAATTTTGTTTCTCCCACCGGCTCCTTTTATGATTTTTTTACCAATTAGAATACCAACATCTAACAGCTTTTTCAAGTTGTCGGAACCAACTCGGTCTATTGCGGATCGTATTTTCTTCAAAATCCACCTTTAAAACTTATTTTCTTCTTTAAACCCATACCCATTTTCTCTTCGCTTTCATAGCGTTTGTCACAAACCAAGCTGCGGCTTTTTCCCCAAACTTTGCGTTTTAGACTTAACTCTCCCCAGGCTTCTTCTAAAATTTTATCTGCTCGGTGTCTGGCTGGAAGATCGTCGGGGTACTTGGAATATGCAATGTCGTGGTCTTTACACAATTTATCTAATTTGTTTATTCCAGGATCACCTCTTGCTAAGCGTTCATCCAACTTTGTACCAGGACCGCAGTACTGATAACCTGGAATATGCAGCTCAAACGGTAACCTGTTTATAGCACTGTTGATTAAACCCTCTCCAGAACAGATAATCATGTGTTTACTCAAAAAAATCTCAAACTATACTAAATAAATAAACAACAACGAGTCTATTTATACTTTTTCAAAAAAATTTACAATATATTTACAATAACAATACATTTACATCCATGTCTCTTGAGCTGTCTTTTATAAAATACTCTTTCTAGTTATCACCATAACCAGAATCTTCAGATTCCGACAAATTTAAACGTCTAAACATTTCCACTAATGTTCTTGTACGTATCACGTCTTGCACAAATATATCCGGAAAACATATAACCAGCTCCAATGCATTTAGTGCGCTCTGATTCAATTCGTTGTAGAATAAAATATTGCCAATTCGAACTTCGCCTTCAATCAAGATTTTAATTCGTTTCTCCTTCAGTCATAGTATTAAACCCATCGCAATCATTTAAATTAGAATTAGCAACAAACCCTACTAATTCGCTGTATAATGCTGGGAAGTCACGACTTTCCAACTGTTTAAGTTGATACTCAAACAACTCTCGCATATGGAATATTTTACGGCACTCCAATTCATTTATAACTATCGAGCTATCACCCATTATTATTTTTAACTGGAACGTTTCGTTCTCGGTTGATCCAGACACTGGTGACAGAGTGATAAAGAACGGACCTCCTAGTTGTATGTGTAGATCTTCCGTTTCGAGTGCACCATTTAATCGAGTGTTTAGCACGTCACGAGAAAATACGTTGATTTGAAATTCCACTTGAAAATTTGTAAATGCTAACCAATTTTCGTATGTCAATTCCAGAACATGGCTGCCACAATATTTCTTGCTACACACCAATCGTAATACGGGTTTTATTCTCTGGTTTATAACAAACCCAATTTCCACATTATGAGGGTGTTCACCCAATTCACTTAAACTATACGTAAACTTATTAATCAGATTTTCGGTATACGAAACTTGTGCATCATTAACATCTACAGACTCCATTGCTTTGCACTGATTTCACTGAGATGACTGAGAAGGAATCCTATGCAGCTCCTCCTTTTAAATGTTTCAGAATTGTTGTTGCGCATGCTCCTCATTATCATTTGCAGTATTTTACAGACAGGCATGAACTAGTTTGTAATCCGATTCAAGGTTAGTTAAGAATGTTAGGTTTTACTGGTGTGATTAGACTAGTTTGGAATGTTACTCAAGGTTAATCGATGCTGGGTTTCACCTAATTTAAAAGTAAACTAGCTAATTATACCAACAGGGTATAAAAGCATGGTACGAGGCAATATATATTCAGTTTCTGTTTAGTCTTTGACTAGTTACAACTGTTAAAAGTCTTTGACCAGTTTTAATTTCTTTATAGAAAATGGCTTCCTTTACTTGTAATGTGTGTGGGGTTGTCTTCTCGAGGAGTAACAATTTAAAACGACACCAGCTCCAACAACATGGATCGATGCCAGATCAAAAGACTGGCTTGTTCACCTGCGATGTGTGCCCGGCATCCTTCTCACGGAAGGATAGCTTAAAACGGCATCGCGACACCAAACATGGTGTAGTGGTACCAGTTGCAGGCCCATCCGGGGTCAAGCGATCTGCTGTGTCGACGGTTGAGGAACCTGCTCCTAAGAGGTTGCGAAGATGCGAAGAGTGTGGTGTGGATGTGGCTAACATGGCAGCCCACCAGCGCTCCAACACTCACAAGACTAATGCAAGTCGTGTCTTGGATGGAGGCGTAGAGGTTGTAGCTACCGCTTTTAAAACAAGAGTAGCTACATACAGAATTAAAAATGCTAATACTAGTGGTATGTATACTTTCAAAACATTGAATGAGTGTTTAACCTAATTATTTCTAGACATCTCAGAATTTTTGCGTCAGCAGAAAGAGAGGTTTATCGAATTAGTTGGTGAGAAATTAAAAGATCACCTATCCCTCAAGGTTAACTTGGAGGTGTTTGGTGGTTACACCAAGATGGACAGTGTTGAAGATGTTAAATCTTTTAACACTCGAAATGTTGTGGTCACCTCCTCCAGTAACCTTGGGGAGATCTACAATTCCTTTGTAGAGGTAATGTCGGCAAAGTCTGAGGAGTTCCAGGAGCGTGATTCTGGTTAGTTTCTACAATTATTGATTTTTTCTAATTTGTAAGTTTTAGGATGGAGTCTGAAACAGGCGTTGTACTTGGAGATTAATGTAAACAAGTACAACCCTTTGCGTGGGTCTTCGTACATCGAGCTCCCCAAATGGGTTCGAAACACCAGAGCTGTTATTAATATAGAAAATGACGACAACGCTTGCTTTGTCTGGTGTGTTGTGGCTGCGCTCTACCCCGGTGCTCATAACCCGCAAAGGATCGGTAGCTACCCCCATTACAACACCATTCTCAATTTAACAGGACTGCAATTCCCGATGCCCATAAAAGACATAGCCCGGTTCGAGGAGCAGAATGCTATAAGCATTAATGTTTTTGGTATAGAAGGTAAGTCGATTGTGGGACCGCTTCACTTTACAGCACGCAAGAGGGATCGGCACGTAAATTTGTTATATGTTCAGAAAGATGGAAAGGAACATTTTTGTTTGATCAACAATTTAAGCGGATTGGTTAGAACACAGTTGTCCCGCACAGGACTCAAACTGTTATGCGATGGATGTTTAATATATTTTCGTTCGGAGGAGGAGTTACACCGACATACAGAGCATGAATGCAACCATATTGTGACTACAATGCCGACTGCAGCTAAATGTGTGCTGGAATTTGTTAATATTCACAAACAAATGACCGTACCGTTTGTGATATACGCTGATTTCGAGTCGGTGCTAAAACCTATTAGTACTGCTACTCCAGATACATCTTCTTCGTTCACGAATAGCATCCAGGAACACAAGCCGTACAGCTTCGCATACTACATAAAATGTTCATACGATGACTCGTTTAACAAGTTTGAGCTGTACAGGGGGCCTGAGGCTGCCAAAGTGTTTATGGAGAAGATGGAAAAAGAAGCTCGACGACTGGGTGAAATTTTAAAAACAAACACCCCCATGCTTCCAATGGAACCCCTAGATGAGTTGTTGTTTCATATGACAGTGGATTGCGGAATTTGTAAAAAGCCTCTTGGGAGTGAAAGAGTTAGGGATCACGACCACTTGACTGGCTGCTTTCGCTCCGCTGCACACCCGCAATGCAATATAAAGTACAGGGTACCTCATTTCATCCCTGTTGTATTTCACAATTTAGGCGGGTACGATAGCCATTTTATTGTGAAGGAGTTGGGGTATGATAAAGAGAGGATCACTGTAATCCCTAATAATAAGGAGCGCTTCGTATCGTTCACTAACAATGTGAGGTTATATGGTGAACAACCAGAGGAGTGTGATGGCGAGCCTGAAGGATCTGACAATACAGCGGTACAGCTCAGGTTTATAGACTCGTTAAGATTCATGGCTTCATCGTTGGACAAGTTGAGTCAGAATCTTGATACTACTCAGTTTGTGGAAACTCGCAAATACTACCCCGATGAGCAAGAGTTTGGGTTGTTGACGCGGAAAGGTGTTTTTCCATACAACTATATCACCGATGCTGTAGTACTGAACGAGACATCATTACCACCGAAAGAAGCCTTTTTTAATAATTTAACATCTATGGATATCAGCGATGTGGACTACGAGTACGCACAGAAGGTGTGGAATACGTTTGGCATTTGCACGCTTGGGGAGTATAGCGATTTATACCTGAAAACCGATGTGCTACTACTTGCAGATATTTTTGAAAACTTCCGCTCTGTATGCAAGCAGACGTATGATCTGGATCCATGCCAGTACCTGACAGCTCCAAGTTTGAGCTGGGATGCGATGCTTAAGCATACTGGTGTAAAACTGGAGCTGTTGATGGATATTAGCATGCATAATTTTATTAAGGCCGGAATCAGGGGAGGCTTGACTCAATGCAGCCAACGATATGCTAGAGCGAATAATAGGTATATGGAGAATTACAACCCTGACGAGCCATCCAAGTATCTAGCATATCTGGATGCTAATAATCTTTATGGGTGGGCAATGAGACAGCACCTGCACATTGGTGATTTTAGATGGATGGATGCTAGAAAGATTGCTCTCCTAAAAGAACTAATTTTGAATATACCTGAAACCAACGAGAAAGGTTATATTCTAGAAGTTGATCTGGAGTACCCCGAACATCTACACCATTCCCACAACGATCTACCCTTCTGTCCTGAAAACATGGTACCTCCATCGCCCAAATCAAAGACACCTAAATTGTTAGCAACTCTGTCGGAAAAGAAAACTATATTATTCATTATAGGAATTTGCAGCAGTGTATGCGATACGGTCTAAAACTAAAAGCAATCCACCGGGTTTTAGAGTTTACTCAGTCTCCATGGTTGAAGGCGTATATCGACCATAACACCGGGTTGAGGATGTCGGCGAAAACGCATTTGACAAAGACTTTTATAAATTAATGAATAATGCGGTGTTCGGGAAGACTATGGAGAACGTGGACAAACGTGTAGATGTGAAAATCGTGACCCGGTGGGATGCTTCTGGTAAATGGTTGTGCGCGAACAAGCTAATTGCTCGACCAAACTTTAACAGTTGCTTAGTGTTGGGGGAAAATCTGGCGATTATACAGATGAATCGTGTAAAGTGAAGTACGACAAGCCGATTTATGCAGGATTGTCAATTTTAGATCTATCCAAAACGCTAATGTACGACTTTCACTACAGTACTATGGTTCCTCTGTATGGTCCCAGATTGTCCCTGCTTTATACAGATACAGACTCCTTAGTGTATAGTGTGCAAACTGAAGACTTGTATAGTGACATTAGTGCAAACATTGAGCATTTTGATACAAGTGATTACCCTCCAAACAATAAGTACAATATACCGCGTGTGAACAAAAAAGTTGTGGGGAAATTTAAAGACGAGTTTTGTGGGGATTTGGTGTTGGAATTTGTAGGTAGTAGGGCTAAGTCCTACTGCATTATTAGTGAGAAAGACATTGTTAAGAAAATTAAGGGTGTTAGTCGTAATGTGGTGGCGGGGATTAGTGTAGATTGTTTTAGGGATGTTGTTATTAATAATAGAGATGCCCTCATGAATACGATGGTATCAATCCGGAGTAAGAAACACCAACTTTATACACAGCTTATTAATAAAATCAGTTTATCGGGCGCAGATGACAAGCGTTATGTCATCCCCGGTAGCATATCAACCTACGCATGGGGGCATAAGGATATTAGATAGTTGTTTATATTTTATTGTGTATATATAGTATATAAGTTAGTTATAAGCATATCTACCCTCCCCCATCCTTAAAATTTCCTTTGTTCCCGGCGACATGTGTTTACCTCCACGTGGTGTCGCTGGACGGTAAAACATATTGTTAGATTAACAATATGTCTTATTGACCGAAAACACGTTTCCTCTTTTTTTACATTAATCTCTTTTTATTACAGGGCTATTTAAACAACACATTAATCTCTTTTTTGTTACAGGTTAAACTACTTGGATTCGGCTACACACAGGAAATAATGTTATACTTTGTAAAAATTGTAATTAGTTTATTAAACTGTGAATAAATTATTAAAATTTTGTGTGCTTAATTTTTGTGTTACTACCTCTAACTGTTTTGTTAAAGCATATATCTTGGATAGCGAAAAAGGTTTTAAAAATGGAGTTAAATATATACGAGCAAAAATTTTAGAGGTTTGAGAGCTTAAAGTATAATTTTGCAGGGTGTTGTCCGATTTCAAATCTGTTTGCAGATTCGGGATGTGCGTAAAATTTTAGACTAACAAGATGTATCGCATGACTAAGAAAATTTATAAGAACGCTCAAAAGTCGCTACAGGTAAAAAATCTTAAAATGGGAGTAGCTCCCTTGGGGGTGATGCAATCTAAAAAATTCTTAAAGATTTGGGTAGCTGAAAAAATTCTAATATTAATTGATACCAAACAAGATAGGTTTATCTCGAAAGATAAAAAAAATGGCTAGTCAAAGAAAACTTTTTGGTCCAGAATGTTAGCAGTAAAAAATCTTAAAAATAGGTTTATCTCGTGTGTGGAAATGTGGATGCTCATTTATCTCGAAAGATAAAAAATTTAAGATATATTTATCTCGAAAGATGAAAAATGGTTAGTCGAAGAAAACTTTTTGGTCCAGATGTGGGAGCAAATGTGGATGCTGGAGCAAATGTGGGGGTGATTCGTAACTAAATACACTACTGATGTAGAAACATTTATTAAAAAATGTGACGAATGTCAAAGACATAAACATTCAAATATTAGCAAACAGCCGATGATAATTACAACCACAGCTTCCGAAGCTTTCGAAAAAGTTTATTTAGACTTAGTTGGACCACTGCAACCAGATGCAAATGGAAACAGGTATATTTTGACACTACAGTGTGATTTAAGTAAATTTGTAGAAGCATATCCATTACCAAATAAAGAGACTGAAAGTGTAACTAGAGCGTTTGTCGAGAATTTTATTTTACGATACGGCATCCCACGCGAAATTTTAACGGATAAAGGTTCAGAGTTCATGTCGGAGATTTTTAAGGAAACTTGCAAATTATTAAATATAAAACAATTAAATTCTACAGCGTATCATCACGAAACTATCGGTGCGCTCGAAAACTCACATAAAAATTTAGCAGCATATTTAAGGATCCAATGTCCGCAGTATTCAAATAATTGGAGCAGTTGGATACCTTATTGGTGTTTTGCATACAATAATTCAGTGCATACTGAAACTAAATATACCCCGCATAAATTAGTGTTTGGGAAAATTAATCAAATACCGTCAAACGTGGTAAACTCAGTAGACCCACTTTATAATTTTGATAATTATCCAGCAGAACTTAAGTATAGATTGCAAGTCGCTGGAAATGAAGCGAGATATAATTTATTACAATCCAAAGGTAAAAGAAAGCATAAGTTTGATATCAAAACTAAGCATGTTAATTATAAATTAGGAGATAAGTTGTTGATTAAGAATACATATCTTAATAAAAGAGATCCAATATTTGTAGGCCCATATGAAGTAGTTTTAGATAAGAATCCTAATGTTATAGTTAAGATAGATAATAAGTTAGTAGAAATCCATAAGAATAGGACAAAATTATACAACGTATTGTAATTTAGAAAATTTTTATTTTGAAAAACAAAAAATTTTTTAGTGCACCCCGTGGAGGTATGATGGTGTAATAGCCGAATAATTTATAGTTATTACAGTGTATTAAGTTTAAGCATTTAAAAGGTGAGTGACTTGTATAAGAAGTGAAAAGTGCGGAAGTTGTACAGGTAGACAATCAGGAAGTACACGTGCAACGAACTCTAGGCTAGGTGTAATTTGAATTAGTAAATAAGCATAGTTGCAAAATCATTGTTAGCAGTTAAGTATTAATATAGAATAAGATCATTATAAGTCGAACCTTCCGATGTAATAGTTGTACTGCACCTTAAAGTGACAAGTAAATTAAACATGTGAAATGGTCTTCGACTTTGATTTAATCACCCCTACAAAAGACCCCAAGAGAACACTACAATATATTGAAAAAGTTCATTCAATTTAAAGTAGGATATCGTATTCTGCATAAAGTTTGAGGTGCTGTAAACGCATCAGGAATGTCAGGAAGAAAATACAGTCGACCACATCAGCATTATAGAATATTATTTTTTGTTGTGTTTATTTTCTAAACATGCGAATTTTAGAAAAAATGTTTCACTTTCTTCAGTAGCAGTTAAAGTACATTGAGATATTTCGTTTGGCAGCAAAAACCGCATAAACATATAAACCGCTAAACTAAAAAATTTCATAAAAATACAGTGATTTATTCATTAACAAATACATGGAGATATGTAATACACGAATGCTAAATGTGTGATACTAAAAATTAGCATTAAAATAAAACGCTGGGCGAGAAAGGCTTTGGGTCCTTCGCAGCGTCTTTTTAAAAGCTTTATTCAAGAAATACAACCATCAATATTAATTCAATTATTTCAACCTACCTCATCTTGTTTTATTCACAAACAACTTGAACACATATTCTTTAAGTACAATAAACTGAATTGCATTATTACAAACTACTATCTTCAGTAATTAATAATTAATTGTGAATAGCTAAAATTCTTACAATGTGAAAATTATGAGATTCGAAGACTAACTGACTAGAAGAGCTTCCTACATTTAACATGAAACCTCTGTTCTCATATCGTTCTTGTGGGAAACTGTAAAATCGCTTTTTATTCTTTTTCTTGTCTTTATTATTGTTTTTATTGTGTTGATTATAAATAAGTGTATTTGGTAGCAGTTCAATGTTCCTTATGGAATTGCATCAACTTGTGCTTGTGTTACAAAGTGATATGTCCTATTCTATTTCTAGTATAAACTGGGTGGACGCTTCTTACATTTATATTCCATTAACACAGTGTATAATTCTATTTCTATAAAATGATTATGACATTTAATTTTTAATACGTATTAGTATAGGGGATATGTAACTGGCGCCATTCAATAAACAAAACCATAGAGTCTACGTTGGCAAAATAAATTAATGCGTGAGAAACGCAAAACCTCTAAAATTCAAAACCATATCAAGTCATTACTAAGCGTTCAAGAAAATTACAACATAAGTGCGTGACTTTCGTAGTAGATGTTATTACAACCTTTTATTCGGTATATATAAAATATGGTACATTTTGGGATCGAAATTTGTAGAAGAAATACTGCGATATTACAACTGAGCTTGACAAGTTAGAAGTTGAATTAAGGAGGGAAGTTCAGAAAGTTATTTAGAGAGGTCGTATTGTAGTAATACGAACATGTCATACGTAAAAGGACGGGCGCGTTGTGAGAACCTTAGCTGCAGTCAAATGCATAAAGGATTTTTTCATAATTCGTGGATTCTGATAAGCGCGTGGGTCTGAATAAAGACAATGTGAAGGTTAGTGATGGAAACACAGCTTAAAGATGTAACGTAGGCTTCTCGGAAGGGAAAAATTAAACGACGCGTGAGCTTTACTGCAACTTCGCTTTGCAGGTTTGAAAAATGAATGTTGACCCGTTTGTGAGGATTTTGAAAATCTTGCGTACCGAGTTAAAAGAGATCTTTGGTCTGCGGGTATAACTTAAATAGGTCGAGTTTGCTTTATGTTAAGGGATCTATTGTTAACTGGAAAATATTGAGAATTGGTGTTCATGGACATGCTTAAATTTTAAAGATGAACTGATACATAACTGAGTAAAGTTGAGCTCATTGTTTATGGTACATAGTTAAGTATATCGTTAAGTCCTATTTCATATTCGAAATTTATTTCCTTATTACATTAAAAGCCATTCAGTTTCCAATTATTTAAATTTATGTTTGCTACATTCCAATAATTTCAAGCCCGAAGATAGGCAACAAACTTTGCTCGTCCTTCACTAGAGTCACAAGTTCGTATGTCTGTGTTCTTATTCCATATCTACACATGTAATATTTATTAATTAGGACCGTCCTGAATGTTACAAGATAGATGGTAATTTCCTGTATTTTAATAATTTAATTTAAGCAGATATGAAGCATAATTCTTTTTTTTGTTATCAATTTGGTTCTAATATATCGTTGCATGATCAAATAGATATCATTTATTAGCATTATTAAAGTGTTTTAACGTATTTCCGTGAAATTTTGATAGGTTATTTTTGGTATTGAAGTAATTTATTTTTAAACCCAGATTTCACATTCCACTCAATACGACGTTGCCGAATGTGCAAGTTTCTTGAATGGAAAACAGCCTTCGGCTTTTTCAGTATTTTTTAGGAAAATTTGTAAGAGGGGTTAAGTTTGAGTGACTAATATGAACTCTACTTTCAGCTGGTTTAGTTTAAGTTTTGCTCTTGGTAAAAATTGTGTGTCTATGTTGTTCATCTCCTTTTCTGTTACGTCTGGTTTTAATGTTTAGGCTGTATTAAAAGTTGCAAATGGACTCTTACTAATTCGTGGTCCTAGTATTAATGATTTGTCTTTACTATAAACAGCCTGTTTTGGATACTTCTTACTTACGTATAGTTGATATTCTATGTTTAACCAATGCAACATGCACTGATCGTATCCGTAAGTTTTTGAAACCATAGCCAAAGTAGTCAATTGTTGCATATGTAACAATGAGCCACTAATGTGTATATCGGGTGTATCAGTATAAAGGTCCATCCATGCGTCGATACACAGGGTTCTTTGTTAAAATCAATATTCTATACCTAGGATTTGGTACACGTGTAGATTCGGATATCTGTCATTTAATTGTGTTATGTACCGGAACAAGAATTGCAGGTGATATTTAATGGTAATACGGAGGTCTGCATGCTTACTTTTAATATGGCTTTTACAATTAAGTCAATTATGTTTAATTATTATTATTATTAACATAAAATTTCTATAAACTGTCTCATTTCAAACATATAGGTAAATGTTTTATAAATACAAAAATATTTAAGTATATTGTTAGTGTCCTGCAGGATATATATTTGTACTTTAGGTCTCTATTTGATTCACTACAAATTGAATTTTTTGTGTGCTTAAATGTTATTGCGTCACTACAACACTGTAACGAACGTACAGAATTACTTATTTTAAATTTATTTGTTTTGTTTAATAAAGAACGCCATTGTGCCATTACTGTGTGTTCTTAGTTATGTAATTTTTTTTTTATTATTGTTGATATTTATTTATCCTATTGATTGGAATTATAGTGTTATAACAGCAAACGCGCTGCTTTTATTTATTTTATTTACCTGTTACTTACTAATCATTAATGCTTTTATTTCAGCAGGGCGAATCGGTTTTGGGAGTTCTTCTTTTTGATTACAACTCCCCCACCTCCTCCCCCTATCAAAGGCTGGTTAGTTAGCACAGCATTCTTGATTTCCTTTATTTGTTGTGGTAATCGATGCGGACTTACCTTGCTTTTGTTGCTCTCTTCCACGTCCGCACGGTATATCGTAACAACATGTAGATTTCAAATAGAAGTTGTAAACAGTTCGTGTGTATGTAGCAAGAACATAACAGAACGGGAAAATAATTATTTAATTGGACTATGAATTAGCGACGGAATCAGTTTTGGTTGTATTTAAAAATAATACTATTGGGAAATTGAATTCGAACATTCTGATAAATTACGAAATCGGTGTGTATTAATTTTAAAATATTTTCAGTGAACAACTGAATGATTAAACCAAAAAGTTGGTATTGAACTATTTTCCATGTATTGTTATTAAGGGCCTTTCCAGAAATGGGATTTAGAATGTCATGTATATCAATATTGGAAATTGGAACAATGGTGTGGTGTGTGGTGTGGTGTGTTTGATTTAATTTGTTTGTTCAGGTTTT
The DNA here is from genome assembly GCA_036346225.1 of Platerodrilus igneus. Lineage (NCBI taxonomy): Eukaryota > Metazoa > Arthropoda > Insecta > Coleoptera > Lycidae > Platerodrilus > Platerodrilus igneus. Next base: position 1,342,308 of record JARFIW010001286.1, read on the forward strand.
CTTTCTTTTCTAGTAATACCTGGCCAGTATGATGTAAGGAAATTAGGTTTTATCTGTTACGAAAATTATCTGTATTTATTTAATGTCAACAGAGATTAAGTGTAGGTTAACTTTTATTTGCACTGTTCTATGAATAAGGTAAGCACAGATAAATTTGTGAAAGCATGTCCAGCCATCCTGCTGGTAAGGTCGTATTTTGGGAGAGGTGACCTTTATTGTAAAAATTTCTTTGATATGACAACATTTATTCAGTTTTTTTAAGACGTGGTAGAACAAGATAAAGTATAATGTGATAAATTTATGAAACCAAATACAAAGGAGACCTATTCGGAATAATCGTCTTTCGTATATGAAAAATATCGAAGAAATTGCTGAGATAAGACGATTTGGACCCCTTTGAATATGACAAGAAAAACCTTTCAAGGTAAGTGGTTACTGCAACGTTTCTTTTTTTGTATTTTAAAATATTTCAAAATATCTTATTTTAGTAGTAGCTTTTCGTATAAACGTCCTACGCAAAATTTCACATTTACATTTATTGTCTACGCACATGATTTACTTCTTAAGAACATTGCAAATATGAAGCTAGACACCGCAGAACCGTAATGACAAATTATATATTTTTTTCTAGGACAAAAATTTCAAATTATTTTCGTTCGACTTCGAAAATAAATTGCATATTGACTGAAGCACTTGTAATTGCCAATAGCTCTTATTTTATATAAAGTATTTAATGAATAGCGATCACGATTCTGAACGCACCATCGATTCTCTTAAAAAGGTTACAATTAGGGAAACTATTGTTCTTCATTAGTATTTAGACACGAAAGTCACTCGTTAAGGTAATAAATATTTAAGTAGAAAATAGGCACAGTTCATGCAACAGTTTCATGAAAATTTTAATGTGCAAAAGTGACTATTTGCCTGTAATTTATGTCGCTATTCTGCATTACAAAAAAGCGACTTTCGGATATACATAAGGTCACATACACATGAACATCCATTTATGTGTAACTTATTTAATTATTCTGCATCGCAAAAGGGTACTTTGAATAGACATTTATGCTCACACTACAACGAACGACCATTTGTTTGCAATTTATGTTATTATGCTGCAATACTAAAACATAATTTCCAAAGACATATGCGACTACATACTAACGAACGCCGATTCGTGTGCAATGTATGTGACTATGCTGCGTCACAAAAACCCAATCTGCAAATACATATGCGTTTGCATTCTAATGAACAACCATTCGTGTGCAATTTAGGTGTATATTCTACTTCGTAGAAGACTGTCTTGAAAAATCATATGCTACAGCACCTTAACGAACGATCAATTAATTGCAATTTATGCGACTGTTCTACAACACTGAAAAGTACTTTACAGAGACATATGAGGGCACATTACAATGAACGACAATTTGTATGCAATTTGTGTGAATACGCTGCATCACGAAAAAGTCATTTGCAAAGACATTACTTGTACATTTTAACGAACGACCATATTCTTGCAATTTATGTGATTATTCTGCATCACAGAAAAGTAACTTGCTGATATATGTATGGTTGCATACAAATGAACGTCCATTTACATGCAATTTATGTGATTATTCAGGATCACAGCAGAAGTCTTTAAAGCGACATATGTGGGTACATTCGAACGAATGACCATTTGTATGCAGCATCTATAATTACAGTGCAACACAGAAAAGTCACTTACAAAGACATGTGCGGTTGCACATTGTTGTTTAACTATTTTTCATCAGTGAAAAGTAGCCTACAGAATCATGTACGGTTTCTAACTAAGAAACGCATGTAGTATATTTATGTTGCTTATGTGAAATAGGCTCTCGGTGAAATAGGGCATAAAATTAGAAAACAATAGAAGGGGAACGAGCTGTATACACATGCTGTGTGAGAATTTCAGGGAACTATGTAGGCTAGCTCAGAATATAAATAAGTGCAGGTACGTGTCCAACCAGTTTTGAGACGGAAAACCTAATGACGAAAAAATAAGCGCAGATAAATCTAATGATTAGTATAAACAACTAGTTGTTGGTTGCAAAATATCTGTAAGTAATGTTAACTGTGCGAAAATATATATTGGAAAATATATTAAATCGGTAAATGGTTAAGTGTTGGGGGAACTTGGTAGCCACAGGCTGCTTACCTCCCTTCACAACCACTGAAGGTCGGAGAAATAGGGTATATAATTGTAAAACAATAGAAGGGGACCGAACGGCATCTAACAAGAAAGAACAGCGCCTATGAGGAAAGACAACTAACATAGAACAAGAAGAAAATTTGTGAAAGCATATGTGTGGAGCACAGCACAGTATGCCTATGAAATACGGGCAGTCTGAAACGCAGACAGAAAAACGGCAGCAGCCTTTTGAAATGCTGTGCTTCAGATGTATGAGGACGATAGCATGGACAGACAAAGATAATAACAAATAGGTTATAGAAATAGTAGGGGAACAAGGATATCTGGGGAAAAAGATAAGAGAAATAGAAGTGCAAAATACGTTCTAAGGGATTTTTGGGGATAGTATGGAATATATTACAAGCAGAGATAGGAAAAAAAAGGTAGATGTTGACCTAGATCAGATAGTGATAGATGCAGACTGTGCAAATTTCAGGGAAATCTGTAGGTTAGTTCAGAATAGGAAACAATGATGGTACGCGTCTAACCAGTTCCAGGACTGAAGACCTAATGATGATGATGTGAACAAACAATTTGAAAAACCATATATCACACATTAATAAACCACTACTTGAATGTAACTTATTCGAGAACTTTGAATCACAGGATAGTAACTTACAAAAACATCTTGGATACATTTTGGCGAACTACCATATTAGTGTAATTTATGTGATCATCCTGATTTGTGTAAAGTTAGCGATAACTTTGTTACGTTCAACACCTAGCAAGCAATTTTTTCAGCATGAATATTAAGTCATACTACTTTTATCTAAAAAAGTCCAAAAATTCTAAACAAATCATAATAGTTCGATCAATAAGTTCGATTTCTCTCACTTGAAATTAGTTTCCATCAAGTATTTACTTTATAATATGTTGTCTTATAAAATCAGACAGCTAATTAGCAACTTTACACTAAAAAATAGTTGCAATATTTTCTATCACCTGTGGTTAATATATTTCAATTTCAACTACACATAAATTCATGGCTTTCTTTTAAAAAAAAATGCCGCTTAACCACCTTCCCTAGTAAATGAACACTTGAAAAGGGTTTGTTATCTGTACCACGTTAATACTCTTATCTTGCAGCTGTACAGGTGTCCAAAGTAATAAGATTGTTTTCTTTTGTTAAAAATTTTTTACTAGTCATTCCCTTGCTGGCAAGCTGTTACAGCTGAAATTTTTGCAGCTACCGTCTGAGACTTCCTCACACTTGATCCTTCGGCGATGTTTTTGAAAGCAAAACACCTTGCCATACGTGGTTCTATTCTTATAAATATTGTTACGGTAACTTTCTGAAATAGAGATATTCTGCATGAACTTACAACAACCGTAATTGAAACCGCTAATATAAGCCACTCCTTATGTTATTCTCCGAAATAGTGCAAACCTAACAAATATTCAAGTATTAAAATCGTCCTGCATAAAAATGTTCCTCAATACGTGAAATATATTCCGTAACCCTTTATCAATTCATTTAAAAAAAAAACTAACAAGCATTTACATCTTGAAACACTTCAAATTCTTTGAAATGTTTGCTCCTCAAACAACTTTAAACAAACCCTCTTCCTCGATACGTGCTAGTTAGTTTATTATTTCAAATAGTTTTGTCGAAATATTTGCTATTCTAAAACCGAAAAGCTCACCTTAGTAATTCTTTGTAAAATAACTGTAACCGCTGCCCGCTATAGTTGCTAGTCGTTAAAACTACTTCTAAATAAGTAGTTTGAAAAGATTAAATGCTTAAATGTGTGTGTTATTTGCCCGTATTCATTGAATTCCGTGTTGTTTTATTTGCACGTGTTCGCTGCCAAGCTTTATTGGTAGCAACGTCTCTCCTTATTAAATTATTCCGAGAATATTTATATTGCGGATCGATAAACATACAAATCTCTGTTCTGTTCGAAAAAGCTAGGCCACTTTACGTGCTTCACCGTGGTTTGATTTATTTATATCGCAGGGGCATATTTTGAAATGTAGCTGGTCTCCCCTGCAACCAACGATATTCAATAGAATTAATTATCGTATTTTGTTTTCTGAATTCTAGGAAGGTTTTGTCGTGTATATTTCCGCTTGCCTTCTCAGAATATTTTACACCAATATCGATGGGAATGGTTTGATATTTTGCTTCCATGATTTTCAAAACTGCTTATATACGATTTCAACTTTTAAAGTGTCTCTTAATGATTCTACAGCTCTTACTAATTTGACGCTTCTTTACTGATTCGACTGCTCTTTGAACGTTGTGATGTCGCGTGTTTAAAATGCGTTTGAGTTAGTGCAGTACCGTTAAGTTGTTCCAGTCCCCAGCTGCATTTCGTGAGATGGCACTCGAAAGAAGATAACTCCAGGTACAATAAGTTTTTCTATTTACTTTATTTTGTGTTGTTGTTTTGGAAGATAGGCACTTGCTTTTAAATAATTTTATAATACACTGCAAACTGACGTGTAAATTACTGTAAGAATTTTAATGAATGTTTGCATTTTACTGTTTAAATTAATGTGAACGTCAAATAATAGACTGTTTAAAATTTAAATGATACGAGATGCATTTTCTACAGACCATTTTACCGACTATATATTTCTTATACATATTTAGAGTTGGAACATATTATAAGTATGCTTGGGATTAGATAGTAAGATTTTGTGCTTGATATTTTTCTATGTAAACTGAATACTGTATATTATGTAAATTTACGCTTTGTAACGAACGATTCCGCAATTAGGTATTTTTGACGTTCGTAAATATTCTGTTGGGACTGTTTTCCTACATGTTCGTAAAATAAATTTCTTTGTTACTGAGGTTTTCAATTCAATTTTCTATTCTAGGTCACGCACCCCACTCTCTGACGTTTTTGAGCTAGCCTGAACTCTGATTCTTTTGGAGTTTGATTCTGTGCCTGTGTTTGGTTGCGGTATTCGGTGTAAGCAATTTTCTACTAGTTACTGTGCGTCTTTCTTTCTTGTCCACACAGAATACCATAACATGTTACAAATTTGACGCCCAACTCGGACCCCGATTTTGGATTCCGTACCTTTTACTTACTGTTGGTTCCGATTTTCGTAACCGTTTCTTTCACTGACTGCTTACTTCGATTTTCGATAACGTTCTTTTTACTTACTGTTCGCTATGATTTTCGAATCCTTTCTTTTACTTAAGGTGGGCTACGATTTTCTAAACCTTTCTGTTGTTCTTAAGATTTGCTTAATTTTTAAATCGTGCCTTAATTGTTGGACACCTCTATTCTTACTGAACATTTGGTCTCGAATAAAAATTTTTTTGTTACGTTCGTTTTACTGTTCCTTGTTCGATACGTGGTGATTATCTGTAAATTTTTCTTTATGTCGGGTTACCAGAATTGTGTTTTCGCTGGCGATTCGAGTTTTTTTGAAAACACTGGCGCCCTATTTTTATTCCTAGGTTCTATCCATTGTTTCTATTTCTATTCGTTTTCTTATATTCTAGTTTATAAGTCCTACCAATTTTCTTTTTGGGTTCCTTTGATTTTAATTTTTCTTTAGGGTATATTTTAACTTCTCTTGGTTTTGTTATTCTTTTATTGCGTTAAAATGGATCTTTGGCGCATACGTGTGAAACATTTGCGCGAGTTGCAGTACGAATTACTTTCCCTGGTTTTGATTCTAAGGTCTATGGAGATGAACTCCGCAGAACCGGGAAGGGTACTTTTTGCATAAAGCGCAATGGTGCACTCCATCCAACCCCCTCATTGTCTTCGAACAGAATGCTGACATTGCAGCTGTCACAACTTCTATGCAAGAGCTTCAACAATTACTTGCTAAATCTGATGGTGACTAATCTTCACTTGATTTCAAACGCATTAGTTCTCTGTCGGTTCACATGGAATATTGCTATTGTGATATGCTTCCCTCCATACGTAAAGCGTCGAAGCTATTGAAAAATTCTTCATACTTTAGACAATCTCCGCGGTTCTTTCGAAACTAAAATAAGAAATTTCTGTTCCCCTACTATTTCGGCACCTACCTAGAGGTAGGTGCCGAAATAGGTCCTACTAGCATTTTTCTGCTGAACCCGATTTTGCTTACAAGTCCACTACAATTGTTAAAAATACTTTTACTTCACATGACCAACTATCAAGATTTCTCCTACGCCTACGGGTAGATTACATACTTCTTCTGTACTTTCTGCTGTTCCTATTCCTGTATCTACTTCTACTTGTCAAGTCAGATACTTTAATTGCGATAAACCTAGTCATGTTTCGACACGTTGTACTCGTCCTTAAGTACTTGATTGCTATGGTTGCGGGTCATCCTACTACTAATAGGTCTTCAAATAGTACTCCAAATTCTGTCCTGAGCTCTAGTAGCCTAATTTCTTTTGCTTCTAGTCCTACGTTCTCTGCTGTACCTCGTGCCGATCATCCTACTACTACTGCCAAAACATATCCTTCTTTGGCAAACACGGCTTCGAACAAAATTTCTTCCGCTTATAGTTGTGCATCCTTTTCTGCACCTCCTCCTGCTCGTCGTACTACCATCACATCATACCCTTTACAACTTTATGCGTCTTCGAACTAAAATGTTGATTTTTACGGGTATCACGTTCCTACTTACCAAACACTTTCGAATAAAAACCTAATTTCTCCTGTGAGCTGCTTCGACTATGATTAAAAAGATCTTACGTTTTCACTTCCATCTCAGCCTGTGCCTTCTCTACCATTAGAACCCATACTTCAATTTAGTGACTTGCAGGTAGCAATTCCAGAGTTTGTTGATACTTTCTTAAATGATTCTACTCAAGAAAGTCCTGTCGTTTCTGCAATAGCAGATGTAGCTGAAGTGACGATAAATTCTAATTCATTCAGAGAAGGTCCTGCTGAAGTTATTTACGAATTTTCTAAATTTTCAAATTTGCATAATGAAAATAAATAATTTTTTGTACAGTTAGACTTTTGCCAGTAACTTTCTGCTATGTATAGTTAGAGATGGAATGTATCAACAATAATCGGTCAGACGGATCTGGATACGATTGCGCCATTTTTATTTACGAATTTACTAAGTTTTCAAAATTGCACAACGGAAATAATTAATTTTTTGTACATTTAGACTTTTGCCAGTAACTTTCTGCTATAGTATAATTAGAGATGGAATGTATCAACAATAATCGGTCGGTCGGATCTGGATACGTTTGCGCCATTTTTATTGACGAATTGTCTAAGTTTTAAAAACTGCATAATGAAAATAATTAATTTTTTGTTTCTATTTCGGCTTTTGTCAGCAACTTTCTGGTATAGTATAGTTAGAGATGGAATGTATCAACAATAATCCGTCAGTCGGACCTGGATACGTTTGCGCCATTGTTATTTACGAATTTTCTAAATTTTCAAAATTGCATAATAAAAATAAATAATTTTTTGTACAGTTAGACTTTTGCCAGTAACTTTCTGCTATAGTATAATTAGAGATGGAATGTATCAACAATAATCGGTCAGTCGGATTTGGATATGTTTGCGCCATTTTTATTTACGAATTTTTTAAGTTTTTAAAATTGCACAATGGAAATAATTAATTTTTTGTACATTTAGACTTTTGCCGAGAACTTTCTGCTATGTATAGTTAGAGATGGAATGTATCAACAATAATCGGTCAGACGGATCTGGATACGATTGCGCCATTTCTTATTTACGAATTGTTTATGTTTTCAAAACTGCATAATGAAAATAATTAATTTTTTGTTTCTATTTCGGCTTTTGTCAGCAACTTTCTGGTATAGTATAGTTAGAGATGGAATGTATCAACAATAATCGGTCAGACGGATCTGGATACGATTGCGCCATTTTTATTTACGAATTTACTAAGTTTTCAAAATTGCACAACGGAAATAATTAATTTTTCGTACATTTAGACTTTTGCCAGTAACTTTCTGCTATGTATAGTTAGAGATGGAATGTGTCAACAAAATCGGTCACTCGGATCTGGATACGTTTGCGCCATTTTTATTTACAAATTTTCTAAATATTCAAAATTGCACAACGGAAATAATTAATTTTTTGTACATTTAGAATTTTGCCAGTAACTTTCTGCTATGTATAGTTAGAGATGGAATGTGTCAACAAAAATCGGTCACTCGGATCTGGATACGTTTGCGCCATTTTTATTTACAAATTTTCAAAATATTCAAAATTGCACAATGGAAATAATTAATTTTTTGTACATTTAGAATTTTGCCAGTAACTTTCTGCAATGTATAGTTAGAGATGGAATGTATCAACAATAATCGGTCAGTCGGATTTGGATATGTTTGCGCCATTTTTATTTAGGAATTTTTTAAGTTTTCAAAATTGCACAATGGAAATAATTAATTTTTTGTACATTTAGACTTTTGCCAGTAACTTTCTGCTATGTATAGTTAGAGATGGAATGTATCAACAATAATGGGTCGGTCGGAGATTGGATACGTTTGCGTCATTCCTTATTTACGAATTTTTATTTTTCAAAATGCATAATGAAAATAATTAATTTTTGTTTCATTTGGCTTTTGCAGAACTTTCTGGTATAGTATAGTTAGAGATGGAATGTATCAACAATAATCGGTCGGTCGGATCTGGATACGTTTGCGCCATTTTTATTTACGAATTTTCAATTTTATCAAAATTGCATAATGAAAATAATTAATTTTTTGTACATTTAGACTTTTGCCAGTAACTTTCTGCTATGTATAGTTAGAGATGGAATGTATCAACAATAATCGGTCGGTCGGATCTGGATACGTTTGCGCCATTTTATTTACGAATTTTCAATTTTTCAAAATTGCATAATGAAAATAATTTTTTTGTACATTTAGACTTTTGCCAGTAACTTTCTGCTATGTATAGTTAGAGATGGAATGTATCAACAATAATCGGTCGGTCGGATCTGGATACGTTTGCGCCATTTTATTTACGAATTTATAAGTTTTCAAAACTGCATAATGAAAATAATTAATTTTTTGTTTCTATTTGGCTTTTGTCAGCAACTTTCTGGTATAGTATAGTTAGAGATGGAATGTATCAACAATAGTCCGTCAGTCGGACCTGGATAAGTTTGCGCCATTGTTATTTACGAATTTTCGAAATTTTCAAATTTGCATAATGAAAATAAATAATTTTTTGTACAGTTAGACTTTTGCCAGTAACTTTCTGCTATAGTATAATTAGAGATGGAATGTATCAACAATAATGGGTCGGTCGGATCTGGATACGTTTGCGCCATTGTTATTTACGAATTTTCTAAATTTTCAAATTTGCATAATGAAAATAAATAATTTTTTGTACAGTTAGACTTTTGCCAGTAACTTTCTGCTATAGTATAATTAGAGATGGAATGTATCAACAATAATCGGTCAGTCGGATTTGGATATGTTTGCGCCATTTTTATTTACGAATTTTTTAAGTTTTCAAAATTGCACAATGGAAATAATTAATTTTTTGTACATTTAGACTTTTGCCAGTAACTTTCTGCTATGTATAGTTAGAGATGGAATGTATCAACAATAATGGGTCGGTCGGAGATTGGATACGTTTGCGTCATTCCTTATTTACGAATTGTTTATGTTTTCAAAACTGCATAATGAAAATAATTAATTTTTGTTTCTATTTCGGCTTTTGTCAGAACTTTCTGGTATAGTATAGTTAGAGATGGAATGTATCAACAATAATCGGTCGGTCGGATCTGGATACGTTTGCGCCATTTTTATTTACGAATTTTCAATTTTATCAAAATTGCATAATGAAAATAATTAATTTTTTTTACATTTAGACTTTTGCCAGTAACTTTCTGCTATGTATAGTTAGAGATGGAATGTATCAACAATAATCGGTCGGTCGGATCTGGATACGTTTGCGCCATTTTTATTTACGAATTTTCAATTTTTTCAAAATTGCATAATGAAAATAATTAATTTTTTGTACATTTAGACTTTTGCCAGTAACTTTCTGCTATGTATAGTTAGAGATGGAATGTATCAACAATAATCGGTCGGTCGGATCTGGATACGTTTGCGCCATTTTTATTTACGAATTGTATAAGTTTTCAAAACTGCATAATGAAAATAATTAATTTTTGTCATTTGGCTTTTGCCAGAACTTTCTGGTATAGTATAGTTAGAGATGGAATGTATCAACAATAGTCCGTCAGTCGGACCTGGATAAGTTTGCGCCATTGTTATTTACGAATTTTCGAAATTTTCAAATTTGCATAATGAAAATAAATAATTTTTTGTACAGTTAGACTTTTGCCAGTAACTTTCTGCTATAGTATAATTAGAGATGGAATGTATCAACAATAATGGGTCGGTCGGATCTGGATACGTTTGCGCCATTGTTATTTACGAATTTTCTAAATTTTCAAATTTGCATAATGAAAATAAATAATTTTTTGTACAGTTAGACTTTTGCCAGTAACTTTCTGCTATGTATAGTTAGAGATGGAATGTATCAACAATAATCGGTCGCGGATCTGGATACGTTTGCGCCATTTTATTTACGAATTTTTAAGTTTTCAAAATTGCACAAGAAATAATTAATTTTTGTACATTTAGACTTTTGCCAGTAACTTTTCTTGTATAGTTAGAGATGGAATGTATCAACAATAATTCGGTCGGATCTGGATACGTTTGCGCCATTTTATTACGAATTTCTAATTTTCAAAACTGCATAATGAAAATAATTAATTTTTGTCATTTGCTTTTGCAGAACTTTCTGGTATAGTATAGTTAGAGATGGAATGTATCAACAATAATCCGTCAGTCGGACCTGGATACGTTTGCGCCATTGTTATTTACGAATTTTCTAAATTTTCAAAATTGCATAATAAAAATAAATAATTTTTTGTACAGTTAGACTTTTGCCAGTAACTTTCTGCTATAGTATAATTAGAGATGGAATGTATCAACAATAATCGGTCAGTCGGATTTGGATATGTTTGCGCCATTTTTATTTACGAATTTTTTAAGTTTTTAAAATTGCACAATGGAAATAATTAATTTTTTGTACATTTAGACTTTTGCCGAGAACTTTCTGCTATGTATAGTTAGAGATGGAATGTATCAACAATAATCGGTCAGACGGATCTGGATACGATTGCGCCATTTTTATTTACGAATTTTTAGTTTTCAAAATGCAAATGAAAATAATTAATTTTTGTTTCATTTGGCTTTTGCAGAACTTTCTGGTATAGTATAGTTAGAGATGGAATGTATCAACAATAATCGGTCGCGGATCTGGATACGTTTGCGCCATTTTATTTACGAATTTTCTAATTTTCAAAATTGCAAAAAAATAATTAATTTTTGTACATTTAGACTTTTGCCAGTAACTTTCTGCTATGTATATTAGAGATGGAATGTTCAACAAAATCGGTCATCGGATCTGGATACGTTTGCGCCATTTTTATTTACAAATTTTCTAAATTTCAAAATTGCACAATGGAAATAATTAATTTTTGTACATTTAGAATTTTGCCAGTAACTTTTCTATGTATAGTTAGAGATGGAATGTTCAACAAAATCGGTTCGGATCTGGATACGTTTGCGCCATTTTTATTTACAAATTTTCAAAATTTCAAAATTGCAAATGGAAATAATTAATTTTTGTACATTTAGAATTTTGCCAGTAACTTTCTGCAATGTATATTAGAGATGGAATGTATCAACAATAATCGGTCAGTCGGATTTGGATATTTGCGCCATTTTTTTTTACGAATTTTTAAGTTTTCAAAATTGCACAATGGAAATAATTAATTTTTGTACATTTAGACTTTTGCCAGTAACTTTCTGCTATGTATAGTTAGAGATGGAATGTATCAACAATAATGGGTCGGTCGGGATTGGATACGTTTGCGTTTTTATTTACGAATTTTTAAATTTTTCAAAATGCATAATGAAAATAATTAATTTTTTTTCATTTGGCTTTTGCAGAACTTTCTGGTATAGTATAGTTAGAGATGGAATGTATCAACAATAATCGGTCGGTCGGATCTGGATACGTTTGCGCCATTTTTTTACAATTTTAATTTTTCAAAATTGCATAATGAAAATAATTAATTTTTGTACATTTAGACTTTTGCCAGTAACTTTCTGCTATGTATAGTTAGAGATGGAATGTATCAACAATAATTCGGTCGGATCTGGATACGTTTGCGCCATTTTTATTTAAATTTTCAATTTTTCAAAATTGCATAATGAAAATAATTAATTTTTGTACATTTAGACTTTTGCCAGTAACTTTCTGCTATGTATAGTTAGAGATGGAATGTATCAACAATAATCGGTCGGTCGGATCTGGATACGTTTGCGCCATTTTATTTACGAATTTTAATTTTCAAAATGCATAATGAAAATAATTAATTTTTGTCATTTTGCTTTTGCAGAACTTTCTGGTATAGTATATTAGAGATGGAATGTATCAACAATATCCGTCGTCGGACCTGGATAAGTTTGCGCCATTTTATTTACGAATTTTCTAAATTTTCAAATTTGCATAATGAAAATAAATAATTTTTGTACATTAGACTTTTGCCAGTAACTTTCTGCTATAGTATAATTAGAGATGGAATGTATCAACAATAATGGGTCGGTCGGATCTGGATACGTTTGCGCCATTGTTATTTACGAATTTTCTAAATTTTCAAATTTGCATAATGAAAATAAATAATTTTTTGTACAGTTAGACTTTTGCCAGTAACTTTCTGCTATAGTATAATTAGAGATGGAATGTATCAACAATAATCGGTCAGTCGGATTTGGATAGTTTGCGCCATTTTATTTACGAATTTTTAATTTTCAAAATTGCACAATGGAAATAATTAATTTTTTGTACATTTAGACTTTTGCCAGTAACTTTCTGCTATAGTATAATTAGAGATGGAATGTATCAACAATAATCGGTCGGTCGGATCTGGATACGTTTGCGCCATTTTTATTTACGAATTTTCTAAATTTTCAAATTTGCATAATGAAAATAAATAATTTTTTGTACAGTTAGACTTTTGCCAGTAACTTTCTGCTATAGTATAATTAGAGATGGAATGTATCAACAATAATCGGTCGGTCGGATCTGGATACGTTTGCGCCATTTTATTTACGAATTTTTAAATTTTCAAATTTGCAAATGAAATAATTAATTTTTGTACATTTAGACTTTTGCCAGTAACTTTCTGCTATAGTATAATTAGAGATGGAATGTATCAACAATAATCGGTCGGTCGGATCTGGATACGTTTGCGCCATTTTATTTACGAATTTTCTAAATTTTCAAATTTGCATAATGAAAATAAATAATTTTTGTACATTAGACTTTTGCCAGTAACTTTCTGCTATAGTATAATTAGAGATGGAATGTATCAACAATAATCGGTCGGTCGGATCTGGATACGTTTGCGCCATTTTTATTTACGAATTTTTAAATTTTCAAATTTGCATAATGAAAATAATTAATTTTTGTACATTTAGACTTTTGCCAGTAACTTTCTGCTATAGTATAATTAGAGATGGAATGTATCAACAATAATCGGGGTTCGGATCTGGATACGTTTGCGCCATTTTTATTTACGAATTTTTTTTTCAAATTGCAAATGAAAATAATTAATTTTTGTACATTTAGACTTTTGCCAGTAACTTTCTGCTATAGTATAATTAGAGATGGAATGTATCAACAATAATCGGTCGGTCGGATCTGGATACGTTTGCGCCATTTTATTTACGAATTTTCTAAATTTTCAAATTTGCATAATGAAAATAAATAATTTTTGTACAGTTAGACTTTTGCCAGTAACTTTCTGCTATAGTATAATTAGAGATGGAATGTATCAACAATAATGGGTCGGTCGGATCTGGATACGTTTGCGCCATTTTATTTACGAATTTTCTAAATTTTCAAATTTGCATAATGAAAATAAATAATTTTTGTACATTAGACTTTTGCCAGTAACTTTCTGCTATAGTATAATTAGAGATGGAATGTATCAACAATAATCGGTCGGTCGGATCTGGATACGTTTGCGCCATTTTATTTACGAATTTTCTAAATTTTCAAATTTGCATAATGAAAATAAATTAATTTTTGTACATTAGACTTTTGCCAGTAACTTTCTGCTATAGTATAATTAGAGATGGAATGTATCAACAATAATCGGTCGGTCGGATCTGGATACGTTTGCGCCATTTTTATTTACGAATTTTTAAATTTTCAAATTGCAAATGAAAAATAAATAATTTTTGTACATTAGACTTTTGCCAGTAACTTTCTGCTTAGTATAATTAGAGATGGAATGTATCAACAATAATCGGTCGGTCGGATCTGGATACGTTTGCGCCATTTTTATTTACGAATTTTTAAATTTTCAAATTGCAAATGAAATAATTAATTTTTGTACATTTAGACTTTTGCCAGTAACTTTCTGCTATAGTATAATTAGAGATGGAATGTATCAACAATAATCGGTCGGTCGGATCTGGATACGTTTGCGCCATTTTATTTACGAATTTTCTAAATTTTCAAATTTGCATAATGAAAATAAATAATTTTTGTACAGTTAGACTTTTGCCAGTAACTTTTCTATAGTATAATTAGAGATGGAATGTATCAACAATAATCGGTCGTCGGATCTGGATACGTTTGCGCCATTTTTATTTACGAATTTTTAATTTTCAAATTGCAAATGAAATAATTAATTTTTGTACATTAGACTTTTGCCAGTAACTTTCTGCTATAGTATAATTAGAGATGGAATGTATCAACAATAATCGGTCGGTCGGATCTGGATACGTTTGCGCCATTTTATTTACGAATTTTTAATTTTCAAATTTGCATAATGAAAATAATTAATTTTTGTACATTTAGACTTTTGCCAGTAACTTTCTGCTATAGTATAATTAGAGATGGAATGTATCAACAATAATCGGTCGGTCGGATCTGGATACGTTTGCGCCATTTTATTTACGAATTTTTAATTTTCAAAATTGCATAATGAAAATAATTAATTTTTGTACAGTTAGACTTTTGCCAGTAACTTTCTGCTATAGTATAATTAGAGATGGAATGTATCAACAATAATCGGTCGGTCGGATCTGGATACGTTTGCGCCATTTTATTTACGAATTTTCTAAATTTTCAAATTTGCAAATGAAAATAAATAATTTTTGTACAGTTAGACTTTTGCCAGTAACTTTCTGCTATAGTATAATTAGAGATGGAATGTATCAACAATAATCGGTCGGTCGGATCTGGATACGTTTGCGCCATTTTATTTACGAATTTTTAATTTTCAAATTGCATAATGAAAATAATTAATTTTTGTACATTTAGACTTTTGCCAGTAACTTTCTGCTTTATAATTAGAGATGGAATGTATCAACAATAATCGGTCGGTCGGATCCGGATACGTTTGCGCCATTGTTATTTACGAATTTTCTAAATTTTCAAATTTGCATAATGAAAATAAATAATTTTTTGTACAGTTAGACTTTTGCCAGTAACTTTCTGCTATAGTATAATTAGAGATGGAATGTATCAACAATAATCGGTCAGTCGGATCTGGATACGTTTGCGCCATTTTATTTACGAATTTTCTAAATTTTCAAATTGCATAATGGAAATAATTAATTTTTTGTACATTTAGACTTTTGCCAGTAACTTTCTGCTATAGTATAATTAGAGATGGAATGTATCAACAATAATGGGTCGGTCGGATCTGGATACGTTTGCGCCATTGTTATTTACGAATTTTCTAAATTTTCAAATTTGCATAATGAAAATAAATAATTTTTGTACAGTTAGACTTTGCCAGTAACTTTCTGCTATAGTATAATTAGAGATGGAATGTATCAACAATAATCGGTCGGTCGGATCTGGATACGTTTGCGCCATTTTATTTACGAATTTTTAAATTTTCAAATTTGCATAATGAAAATAAATTAATTTTTGTACATTAGACTTTTGCCAGTAACTTTCTGCTATAGTATAATTAGAGATGGAATGTATCAACAATAATCGGTCGGTCGGATCTGGATACGTTTGCGCCATTTTATTTACGAATTTTCTAAATTTTCAAATTTGCATAATGAAAATAAATAATTTTTGTACATTAGACTTTTGCCAGTAACTTTCTGCTATAGTATAATTAGAGATGGAATGTATCAACAATAATCGGTCGGTCGGATCTGGATACGTTTGCGCCATTTTATTTACGAATTTTCTAAATTTTCAAATTTGCATAATGAAAATAATTAATTTTTGTACATTAGACTTTTGCCAGTAACTTTCTGCTATAGTATAATTAGAGATGGAATGTATCAACAATAATCGGTCGGTCGGATCTGGATACGTTTGCGCCATTTTATTTACGAATTTTCTAAATTTTCAAATTGCATAATGAAAATAAATAATTTTTGTACAGTTAGACTTTGCCAGTAACTTTCTGCTATAGTATAATTAGAGATGGAATGTATCAACAATAATCGGTCGGTCGGATCTGGATACGTTTGCGCCATTGTTATTTACGAATTTTCTAAATTTTCAAATTTGCATAATGAAAATAAATAATTTTTTGTACAGTTAGACTTTTGCCAGTAACTTTCTGCTATAGTATAATTAGAGATGGAATGTATCAACAATAATCGGTCAGTCGGATTTGGATATGTTTGCGCCATTTTTATTTACGAATTTTTTAAGTTTTCAAAATTGCACAATGGAAATAATTAATTTTTTGTACATTTAGACTTTTGCCAGTAACTTTCTGCTATAGTATAATTAGAGATGGAATGTATCAACAATAATCGGTCGGTCGGATCTGGATACGTTTGCGCCATTGTTATTTACGAATTTTCTAAATTTTCAAATTTGCATAATGAAAATAAATAATTTTTTGTACAGTTAGACTTTTGCCAGTAACTTTCTGCTATAGTATAATTAGAGATGGAATGTATCAACAATAATGGGTCGGTCGGATCTGGATACGTTTGCGCCATTTTATTTACGAATTTTCTAAATTTTCAAATTTGCATAATGAAAATAAATAATTTTTGTACAGTTAGACTTTTGCCAGTAACTTTCTGCTATAGTATAATTAGAGATGGAATGTATCAACAATAATCGGTCGGTCGGATCTGGATACGTTTGCGCCATTTTTATTTACAAATTTTCTAAATTTTCAAATTTGCATAATAAAAATAAATAATTTTTTGTACAGTTAGACTTTTGCCAGTAACTTTCTGCTATAGTATAATTAGAGATGGAATGTATCAACAATAATGGGTCGGTCGGATCTGGATACGTTTGCGCCATTGTTATTTACGAATTTTCTAAATTTTCAAATTTGCATAATGAAAATAAATAATTTTTTGTACAGTTAGACTTTTGCCAGTAACTTTCTGCTATAGTATAATTAGAGATGGAATGTATCAACAATAATCGGTCGGTCGGATCTGGATACGTTTGCGCCATTGTTATTTACGAATTTTCTAAATTTTCAAATTTGCATAATGAAAATAAATAATTTTTTGTACAGTTAGACTTTTGCCAGTAACTTTCTGCTATAGTATAATTAGAGATGGAATGTATCAACAATAATCGGTCGGTCGGATCTGGATACGTTTGCGCCATTTTTATTTACGAATTTTCTAAATTTTCAAATTTGCATAATGAAAATAAATAATTTTTTGTACAGTTAGACTTTTGCCAGTAACTTTCTGCTATAGTATAATTAGAGATGGAATGTATCAACAATAATGGTCGTCGGATCTGGATACGTTTGCGCCATTTTATTTACGAATTTTCTAAATTTTCAAATTTGCATAATGAAAATAAATTAATTTTTGTACATTAGACTTTTGCCAGTAACTTTCTGCTATAGTATAATTAGAGATGGAATGTATCAACAATAATCGGTCGGTCGGATCTGGATACGTTTGCGCCATTGTTATTTACGAATTTTCTAAATTTTCAAATTTGCATAATGAAAATAAATAATTTTTTGTACAGTTAGACTTTTGCCAGTAACTTTCTGCTATAGTATAATTAGAGATGGAATGTATCAACAATAATGGGTCGGTCGGATCTGGATACGTTTGCGCCATTGTTATTTACGAATTTTCTAAATTTTCAAATTTGCATAATGAAAATAAATAATTTTTTGTACAGTTAGACTTTTGCCAGTAACTTTCTGCTATAGTATAATTAGAGATGGAATGTATCAACAATAATCGGTCGGTCGGATCTGGATATGTTTGCGCCATTTTTATTTACGAATTTTCTAAATTTTCAAATTTGCATAATGAAAATAAATAATTTTTGTACAGTTAGACTTTTGCCAGTAACTTTCTGCTATAGTATAATTAGAGATGGAATGTATCAACAATAATCGGTCGTCGGATCTGGATACGTTTGCGCCATTTTATTTACGAATTTTCTAAATTTTCAAATTTGCATAATGAAATAAATAATTTTTTGTACAGTTAGACTTTTGCCAGTAACTTTCTGCTATAGTATAATTAGAGATGGAATGTATCAACAATAATGGGTCGGTCGGATCTGGATACGTTTGCGCCATTGTTATTTACGAATTTTCTAAATTTTCAAATTTGCATAATGAAAATAAATAATTTTTTGTACAGTTAGACTTTTGCCAGTAACTTTCTGCTATAGTATAATTAGAGATGGAATGTATCAACAATAATCGGTCGGTCGGATCTGGATACGTTTGCGCCATTTTTATTTACGAATTTTCTAAATTTTCAAATTTGCATAATGAAAATAAATAATTTTTTGTACAGTTAGACTTTTGCCAGTAACTTTCTGCTATAGTATAATTAGAGATGGAATGTATCAACAATAATCGGTCGGTCGGATCTGGATACGTTTGCGCCATTGTTATTTACGAATTTTCTAAATTTTCAAATTTGCATAATGAAAATAAATAATTTTTTGTACAGTTAGACTTTTGCCAGTAACTTTCTGCTATAGTATAATTAGAGATGGAATGTATCAACAATAATGGTCGGTCGGATCTGGATACGTTTGCGCCATTGTTATTTACAATTTTCTAAATTTTCAAATTTGCATAATGAAAATAAATAATTTTTGTACAGTTAGACTTTGCCAGTAACTTTCTGCTATAGTATAATTAGAGATGGAATGTATCAACAATAATTCGGTCGGATCTGGATACGTTTGCGCCATTTTATTTACGAATTTTCTAAATTTTCAAATTTGCATAATGAAAATAAATAATTTTTGTACAGTTAGACTTTTGCCAGTAACTTTCTGCTATAGTATAATTAGAGATGGAATGTATCAACAATAATGGTCGGTCGGATCTGGATACGTTTGCGCCATTGTTATTTACGAATTTTCTAAATTTTCAAATTTGCATAATGAAAATAAATAATTTTTGTACAGTTAGACTTTTGCCAGTAACTTTCTGCTATAGTATAATTAGAGATGGAATGTATCAACAATAATCGGTCGGTCGGATCTGGATACGTTTGCGCCATTTTATTTACGAATTTTCTAAATTTTCAAATTTGCATAATGAAAATAAATAATTTTTGTACAGTTAGACTTTTGCCAGTAACTTTCTGCTATAGTATAATTAGAGATGGAATGTATCAACAATAATGGTCGGTCGGATCTGGATACGTTTGCGCCATTTTATTTACGAATTTTCTAAATTTTCAAATTTGCATAATGAAAATAATTAATTTTTGTACATTAGACTTTTGCCAGTAACCTGCTATAGTATAATTAGAGATGGAATGTATCAACAATAATGGTCGGTCGGATCTGGATACGTTTGCGCCATTGTTATTTATGAATTTTCTAAATTTTCAAATTTGCATAATGAAAATAAATAATTTTTTGTACAGTTAGACTTTTGCCAGTAACTTTCTGCTATAGTATAATTAGAGATGGAATGTATCAACAATAATCGGTCGGTCGGATCTGGATACGTTTGCGCCATTTTATTTACGAATTTTCTAAATTTTCAAATTTGCATAATGAAAATAAATTAATTTTTGTACAGTTAGACTTTTGCCAGTAACTTTCTGCTATAGTATAATTAGAGATGGAATGTATCAACAATAATGGTCGGTCGGATCTGGATACGTTTGCGCCATTTTTATTTACAAATTTTCTAAATTTTCAAATTTGCATAATGAAAATAAATAATTTTTTGTACAGTTAGACTTTTGCCAGTAACTTTCTGCTATAGTATAATTAGAGATGGAATGTATCAACAATAATCGGTCGGTCGGATCTGGATACGTTTGCGCCATTTTTTATTTACGAATTTTCTAAATTTTCAAAATTGCACAATGGAAATAATTAATTTTTTGTACAGTTAGACTTTTGCCAGTAACTTTCTGCTATAGTATAATTAGAGATGGAATGTATCAACAATAATCGGTCGGTCGGATCTGGATACGTTTGCGCCATTTTTATTTACGAATTTTCTAAATTTTCAAATTTGCATAATGAAAATAAATAATTTTTTGTACAGTTAGACTTTTGCCAGTAACTTTCTGCTATAGTATAATTAGAGATGGAATGTATCAACAATAATGGGTCGGTCGGATCTGGATACGTTTGCGCCATTGTTATTTACGAATTTTCTAAATTTTCAAATTTGCATAATGAAAATAAATAATTTTTTGTACAGTTAGACTTTTGCCAGTAACTTTCTGCTATAGTATAATTAGAGATGGAATGTATCAACAATAATCGGTCGGTCGGATCTGGATACGTTTGCGCCATTTTTATTTACGAATTTTCTAAATTTTCAAATTTGCATAATGAAAATAATTAATTTTTGTACATTAGACTTTTGCCAGTAACTTTCTGCTATAGTATAATTAGAGATGGAATGTATCAACAATAATGGTCGGTCGGATCTGGATACGTTTGCGCCATTGTTATTTAGAATTTTCTAAATTTTCAAATTTGCATAATGAAAATAAATAATTTTTGTACAGTTAGACTTTTGCCAGTAACTTTCTGCTATAGTATAATTAGAGATGGAATGTATCAACAATAATGGTCGGTCGGATCTGGATACGTTTGCGCCATTTTATTTACGAATTTTCTAAATTTTCAAATTTGCATAATGAAAATAAATAATTTTTGTACAGTTAGACTTTTGCCAGTAACTTTCTGCTATAGTATAATTAGAGATGGAATGTATCAACAATAATGGTCGGTCGGATCTGGATACGTTTGCGCCATTTTATTTACGAATTTTCTAAATTTTCAAATTTGCATAATGAAAATAAATAATTTTTTACAGTTAGACTTTTGCCAGTAACTTTCTGCTATAGTATAATTAGAGATGGAATGTATCAACAATAATCGGTCGGTCGGATCTGGATACGTTTGCGCCATTTTATTTACGAATTTTCTAAATTTTCAAATTTGCATAATGAAAATAAATAATTTTTGTACAGTTAGACTTTTGCCAGTAACTTTCTGCTATAGTATAATTAGAGATGGAATGTATCAACAATAATGGTCGGTCGGATCTGGATACGTTTGCGCCATTTTATTTACGAATTTTCTAAATTTTCAAATTTGCATAATGAAAATAAATAATTTTTGTACATTAGACTTTTGCCAGTAACTTTCTGCTATAGTATAATTAGAGATGGAATGTATCAACAATAATCGGTGGTCGGATCTGGATACGTTTGCGCCATTTTATTTACGAATTTTCTAAATTTTCAAATTTGCATAATGAAAATAAATAATTTTTTGTACAGTTAGACTTTTGCCAGTAACTTTCTGCTATAGTATAATTAGAGATGGAATGTATCAACAATAATGGGTCGGTCGGATCTGGATACGTTTGCGCCATTGTTATTTACGAATTTTCTAAATTTTCAAATTTGCATAATGAAAATAAATAATTTTTTGTACAGTTAGACTTTTGCCAGTAACTTTCTGCTATAGTATAATTAGAGATGGAATGTATCAACAATAATGGGTCGGTCGGATCTGGATACGTTTGCGCCATTGTTATTTATGAATTTTCTAAATTTTCAAATTTGCATAATGAAAATAAATAATTTCTTGTACAGTTAGACTTTTGCCAGTAACTTTCTGCTATAGTATAATTAGAGATGGAATGTATCAACAATAATCGGTCGGTCGGATCTGGATACGTTTGCGCCATTTTTATTTACAAATTTTCTAAATTTTCAAATTGCAAATGAAAATAATTTTTTTGTACATTTAGACTTTTGCCAGTAACTTTCTGCTATAGTATAATTAGAGATGGAATGTATCAACAATAATGGTCGGTCGGATCTGGATACGTTTGCGCCATTTTATTTAGAATTTTCTAAATTTTCAAATTTGCATAATGAAAATAAATAATTTTTTGTACAGTTAGACTTTTGCCAGTAACTTTCTGCTATAGTATAATTAGAGATGGAATGTATCAACAATAATGGGTCGGTCGGATCTGGATACGTTTGCGCCATTTTATTTACGAATTTTCTAAATTTTCAAATTTGCATAATGAAAATAAATAATTTTTGTACAGTTAGACTTTTGGTAACTTTCTGCTATAGTATAATTAGAGATGGAATGTATCAACAATAATCGGTCGGTCGGATCTGGATACGTTTGCGCCATTTTATTTACGAATTTTCTAAATTTTCAAATTTGCATAATGAAAATAAATAATTTTTGTACAGTTAGACTTTTGCCAGTAACTTTCTGCTAATATAATTGAAAAAACAATTTCCTTCTTTGGCAAACCGGCCCCCCCTTTTTTTTCCCCTTTTTGTTTTTTCTTCCCGTCTCACAAAATTTAATTTAAACCCTTTTCCTTCCTTCCAAAAAAGTTTATTTTATTTTTAGCCCCTTCCAATTAAAAAAACTTTTCTTCCTTGGTTTGTTTTACTTTTTAAAATTTTTGGGTTTTTCCCAAAATTACTTCCTTTCTTTCCAAAACCCAATTTAATTTTAAATAAATTCAAAATTTAAAATTGAGGGTCCCTTAATTATTTTAAAAAATTTTTCAAACAAATTGGAATAATAAATTTTTTTAAAATTTTTAAAATTTTTGGGAAATTTAAATTTTAATTTAATTAAAATATTTTTTAAATTTGAATTTTAAAATTTCCCGCGGAATTTTTTTATTTAAAATTGCAGAAAATTTCTTGATTTAATTTTTTTCAAATTTTCCTTTCCAAAATTTTTTTTTTAATTTGTTTTAAAATTTTTGGGTTTAAATTTTGGATTGGTTTTTACAATTTTTTTATTGATAAAAAAATTTTTTAAAACTTTTAAACTTTCCCATTTTAATTAAAATTTTTTTTTTCCAAAACTAATAAATTTAAATAATTTTTTAAAATTTTTGGTAATTTCCATGTTAATTAATTTTTAATTTAAAAAGCTTTTTAAATATTTTTTTTATTTAAAATTTTTAGTTTTTCCATGGAAAATTAATTTTGAATTTAAATTTTTCCGGAAATTTTATTTTTGTTTTATTTGGTTTTTAATTTTTTGAAATTTAAATTTTTTCAATTGTTTTTCCAAACTTAATGGTTTTAAGAATTTCCTTTTTCCCTTCGGATTTATTTTGGAATTTTAATTTTTTAATTTTCAAAGATGAAATTAATTTTTTTACAAATTTACTAAATTTTTTGAAATTTAAAATTTAATTTTTAAAATTTTTCAAATGGTAAAATTGGAATTTAAATTTCAAATGTTTTATTGAAATGGAAATAAAATTTGGCATTTATTTTAAAATTTTTATTAAATTAAATAAAATATTAAAAAGCATGGAAATTTTAAATTTTTGTTTTAATTTTGAATTTTTTTAAAAAAATTGAAATGGAAATTTAAAATTTTTTCTTTAATTTTCCCAAATTTTTGGAAATTTAATTTTTAAAATTTAAATTTAAAAATTTTTGCTATTTATTTTTGTTTTAAAATTTAAAATGGAAATAAAAATTTTTGGGATTTTTTTTTTTAAATTTTTAAAATTTTTTTGTTTTAAAGATTAAAAAATTTTTTTGTTTATTTGGTTTTTTAAATTTTAAGTTTTTGGGTGGAAAAAAATTTGGCTTTTTTGGTTTTTTTTATTTAAAATTTAATTTTTTAAAATTTTTTTAATTTTGGATAGTTTTTTAAATTTGAATTTAAATTTAAAATTGGGAAATAAAATAATTTTTTTATTTGATTTCTTTTTCCCTTTTATTAAAAATTTAATTTTTAAAATTTATTGATTTTTTTTTGGTTTTATTTTTTTAATTTAAGTTAAAATTTAAAAATTTTGGCTTTATTTTAATTTCCCTTTTAAATTGAAAAAAATTTTTTAAAATAATTTTAAAAATTTTTTCTTTTGTTTTTTGGGAATTTTTAAAATAAATGTTAAAATTTAATTTCCATTTATTTTAGTTTAAATTTCCTTTGTAAAAATTTAATTTTTTAAATTTTTTAAAAATTTTTTTAGTTTGGATTTATTTCCTTTATGTTTTAAAGGAAAGAAAATTTTTTGTTTTGGTTTTAAATTTCATGAAATTTAAATTTTTAATTAAAAAAAATTTTTTGAAATTTGGTTTGGGTTTTAACTTTTTTTTAAAATTTGGATTTTAAAAATTTTTTGGGTTTTTAAATTTTTTTTTTAAATTTTTAGTTTAAAATTTAAATAATTTTTGATTAATTTTGATAATTTAAAATTTAATTAAATGGATTTAAAATTTTTTTTAATTTGATTTTTTTTAAATTTTAAAATTTTAATTTTTAAAATGATTAAAAAATTTTTTTGTTTTTTGGTTTTTAAAAATTTTTTAAGTTTTAAAATTTGGTTTATAAAATAAAATTTTCTTAATTTTATTTTTTTTAAATTTTTAAATTTTAAAATTTCAAATAAATTATTTTAATTTGGATTTTTTAAAAATTTTTTTAAGTTGGAAAATTTAAAATTTTTCTTTTTAAAATTTTGCATTTATTTAAATTTTTTTTCAAAATTTTAAAAATTTTTTTGTTTTGGGTTTTTTAATTTTTAATTTTAAAATTGTTAAAAAATTTTTTTTTAATTTTGCCTAATTTTAAAATTAATTTTTAAAATATTTTAAAATAATTTTTTTTTATTTTTTTTTAAATTTTCTTTTAAAGAATTTGGAAATTTAATTTTTGATTTAAACCCTTTTGAAATTTTTTAATTTAAATTTTGGAAAATTAAAATTTTTGGTGGTTTGGTAACTTTGGTTTTATTTGAATAAAGTTTTCCCAAAATTTTTAAAATTTTAAATTTTAAATTTGTTTTAAAAAATTTTTAAATTTTAAATTTGGGTAATTAAAATTTTTGAATTAATTTAAAATTTTTTGGGATTTTAAATTTAAATTTAAAAATTAAATTTTTCATTGCTTTTTAAAAAATTTTTTTTAAAATTGAAGGAAATTTTTTGGGTTTTGATTTGGAAGTTTCCTTTTTTGGGGAAATTTTATTTCCCAAAATTTTTTGAAATTTTAATTTTTCAATTAAATTTTTAATTTTTTAAAATGATTTAAAAATAATTTTTTATTTTTTGAAATTTTTTCAAATTTTGTTTAAATTGGAAATTTAAAATTTTAATTTTGGGTTTTTCCCTTTTTAAAAAATTTTTTTTTAAATTTTTAAAAAATTTTTTTGTTGATTTGGGTTTCCCTTTTTTTAAAATAATTTCCATTTAAAATTTTTAATTTTTCTTTTATAAAATTTTTTTAAGTTAAATTGAAAGGAATTTTTTTAATTTAGGGTTTGGAATTTCCAAATTTTTTGGATTTTTTTCCCAAATTTATTTAAGAAATTTTAATTTTTAAATTAAATTTGAAATTTTTTTTTTAAAATTTGTTTGGGAAAATTTAATTTTTTATGGTTTTAAAATTTCGGAAAATTGAATAAATTTCCCAAAATTCTTTAAATTTTTTGAAATGTTGATAATTTTTTTTGTTTTAAAATTTTTCAACAAAATTTTTTTTATTTGGATAATTTCAAATTTTGTTTAAGATGGAATTTAAAATTTTTTCATTTAATTTTCAAATTTTATAAAATTTAATTCAAAATTTACTGGGAAAATTTTTTCTTTGTTTTAAAGAATTTTCAAAATTTTAAATTTGGAATTTAAAATTTTATTTTAAATTTATTTCCCAAATTTTTTAAAATTTAAATAAATTAATTTTCCAAAAAATTTTATTTTTCTTTGTTTTGGTTTTTTCAATTTTTGGTTTAAATTTCCAATTTTTAAAATTTTAATTTAAATTTTTATAAATTTTTAATTTTTTAAAATTTAAATTTTAAAAAATTTTTTTAATTGGAATTTCCATTTATTTGAATAAATTTAAAATTTTTTTAAAATTTTTTAATTTTAAATTCCATAAATTTTTTTTTTAATTTGTTTGAAATAAAATTTTTTGTATTTGGTTTGGAATTTCATTTTTTGAATTTTAAGTTTTCAAACCAAATAAAATTTTTTTTAATTTTTGCCATTTAAATTTTTTTTTTTTTTTGTTTTAAAAATAATTTAAATTTGGATTTGTTTAACTTTTTGGGTTTTAAATTGGAAAATTTAAAATTTTTTTTTTTAATTTTTCCCAAATTTTATTTAAATTTAATTTTTAAAATTTTTTATAATTTTTCCCATTTTTTTTTTTTAAATTTAAAATGGGGAAAAAAAATTTTGGCATTTATTTGATTTTTTTCAAAATTTTAAAAATTAAAAATTAATTTTTTTGTTTTCGCTTTTTAAATTTTTAAAAATTTTTTGATTGGTTTATTTTTTTAATTTAAATTTTTAAAGAATTTTTAAATTTTTTAAATTTGATTTTAAAAAATTTTTTGTGTTGATTTGGAATTTTTTCCAATTTTAAATTTAAAAATTTTAAAAATTTTTTTTT
The DNA here is from genome assembly GCA_036346225.1 of Platerodrilus igneus. Taxonomy (NCBI): domain Eukaryota; kingdom Metazoa; phylum Arthropoda; class Insecta; order Coleoptera; family Lycidae; genus Platerodrilus; species Platerodrilus igneus. The sequence continues at coordinate 1,369,407 of JARFIW010001286.1, forward strand.
AAATTTTAATTTGCCTTGATAAAAATTTTTAAATTTAATTTGTAATAAAATAATTTTTGGGAGGAATTTTCCATAATTTGGGGATTTTAAATTTAAATTTCAATTTAAATTTTAATTTGCCTAATTTTAAATTTAATTTTAAAATTGAAATTTAAAATAATTTTGTATTTAAATTTGGATAATTTCAATAAATTAAAGGGGAAATGAAAAATTTTTTTGAATTTATTTTTCCCTTTTTAAATTTAATTTTTAAATTTGATTTTAAAAATAATTTTTGTAAATTGATGGGCCCTTTTTTGTTTTAAATTTAAATTTCCCATTTAATTTTTTAAATTTATTTGCCATTTTTTTAAAATTTTTAAATTTAATTTCAAATAATTTTTTATTAATTTTGGAATTTTTTAAATTTTTAAATTTAATTTCAAATTTTTAAAATTTTTGTTTCGCCTTTGAAAAATTTTTAAATTTTAAATTTTGAAATTTAAAAATAATTGGGTGGAATTTGAAACTTTTCCCTTGTTTAAATTAAAAATTTCCCAAAAATTTTTTTTTTAAAATTTTCCCTTTATTTTAAATTTTAATTTTTAAATTTGATTTTAAAATAATTTTTGAATTTATTTTGGATAATTTAAATTTTTTTAAATTATAAAAATTTTTTTTTTACTTTTTTTTTTGAATTTTTAATTTTTGAATTTTTAAAATTTTGCTTTAGATTTTGGAAATTTTTTAAATTTTAAATTATAATTTAAAAATTTTGATTGTTTTCCCAAAATTTTTTAAATTTAATTTTTAATTTGATTTAAAATAATTTTTTATTGATTTTGATTTTTTCAATTTTTTAAATTGGAAATTTTAAAAATTTTTTGAATTTTAATTTTCCCAAATTTTTTAAGAAAATTTTAATTTTTAAAATTTAATTTAAAAATTTTTCTTGATTTTTGGGAATTTTCAAATTTAAAAGGGTAAAATAAAATTTTTTGGGGTTATTTTATTTTCCCTTTTTATTTAAAAATAAAATTTTTAAATTTCCCAAAATAATTTTTGCATTGATTTGATTTTTTTATTTAAAATTTGGTATAAAATAATTTTTTTTTAATTTCCCAAATTTTTTTTAAAAATTTAAATTTTTAAAATTCTTAAAATTTTTTCTTGATTTTTGGGAATTTTCAAAATAAATTTGGGTTAAATATAAATTTTGGCTTTATTTGAATTTTTTTTAAATTAAAAAATTTTAAAATTTTTAAAATTTGTTTGAAAATTTTTTCTTTGTTTTATAATTTCAAAATTTTTGTTTAATAAAATAAATTTTTTGAATTTTAATTTTCCCAAATTTTTTAAATTTAAATTTTAATTTATTTAAAATAATTTTTTAATTTGGGTTTTATAACTTTTTTTAAATTGAAGGGTTTAAAATTGTTTTGATTTTTAAATTTCCCATTTTATAAAAAAAATTTTTAAAATTGGGGAAAATTTTTTAAATTTTTTTTTGAATTTTCAAAATTTAAAAATAATGAAAAATTTTTTTTTGATTTTTAATTTTTTAAAAAATTTAATTTTTAAAATTTAATTTGAAAATTTTGCTTTTTTTTATAATTTTCAAATTTAATTGGGGAAATATTTAAAATTTTTTTTTTTAATTTCCCATTTTAAAAAATTTAATTTTTAAAATTTAATTTTTAAAAATTTTTCTTGATTTTTTGGGAATTTTCAAAATTTTTGGATTAATTTAAAATTTTTTCGGGAATTTTTAATTTTTTTATAAATTTTAAATTTTAATTTGTTAAAATAATTTTTGAAGTTATTTTGATTTTTTCAATTTAAATTTGGATTAAAAATTTTTTTATTTAGTTTTCCCAAATTTTTTTTAAATTTTAAAAATTTAATAAATAATAATTTTTGCATTTAAATTTTAAATTTTTAAATTTAAATAATGAAAAAATTTCGTTTGGTTTTATTTTTTTATTTTAAATTTAAATAAAATTTAAAATTTTAATTTATAATTTTTTAATTAATTTGGGAATTTTTAATTTAAATTTGGTTGGGAAAAAATTTTGGGTTTTTTTAAATTTTTATTTTAAATTTAAATTTTAAAAATTTTAAAATTTTAAAAAATTTTTTTTACTTTGCTTTTTTAATTTTTAATTAAAATTTAAGGGGAAAAATTTACTTGGCTTTTTTAATTTCCCAAATTTTAAATTTTAAATAAAATTTTTTTAAAATAATTTTTTTTAATAAATTTGGAATTTTTCCAATTTTTTTAAATTGGATATTAAAAATTTTTTGAATTTAATTTTCCCAAATTTTTATTAAATTTTAATTTTTAAAATTGGGAAAATTTTTTGGATTTTTAAAGAATTTTCAAAAAATTGTGGGTTTTAAAAATTTTGCTTAATTTTCCCAAATTTTTTAAAAATTTAATTTTTAAAATTGATTTTAAAAAATTTTTGAAGTTAAATTTTGAAAATTTCAATTTAAATTTAAATTTGCCCAAAAATTTTTTTTTTAAATTTTCCCAAATTTTTTAAAATTTTTAAATTTAATTTCCAAATAATTTTTTTGAATTTGGTTTGATTTAAATTTTCCTAATTAAATTTGAAATGGGTTTTAAAATTGTTTTAATTTTATAAATTTTGCATTAAATTTAAATTTTTAAAATTTAAATTCTTTATATTTTTGAATTTGAATTTCAAATTTTCATTTGATAATTTAAAATTTAATTTTTTAATTTTTTGGTAATTTTTTTTTTTTTAATTTCAAATTTGTTATTATAATTTTGGTAATTAAATTTTAAATTTTCCTTTTTTGAATATTTTTACAAAATTTTCTTTTTATGTTTAAAAATTTTTTTACAATTTAAATTTTATTTATTTTGATTTAATTTTTTTAATTTTAAAATTTTGTTGATATAAATTTGAATTTTTTTCAAATAATTTTTATTTGATAATTAAAATTTTTTTACAAATTCTTTTTAAATTTGCAAATTTAAATTTAAAAATTTTTAAAATTTAATTTGGGTTTTTAAATAAATTTGGAATTTAATTTCAAAATTTTCCTAAATTAATTTTGGAAATTTTATAAAATTTTTCTTTTTCCAAATTTGCATTAAATTTAAAAATTTTTAAAATTTAATTTGCTTTTTAATTTTTTTAAATTTGAATTTTCAAATTTCTTTGAAAGATAAATTTTTTTAAAATTTTTAAATTTGCATTTTAAATTTAAATTTTTAATTTTAAAATTTTGGGAAATTTGAAATTAAAATTTTTTTAATTTTCAAATTTCTTTTGATTAAATAAAAATTTTTTTTACAATTTTTTTCATTTATTTTGATTTTAATTTTGAATTTAATTTTAAATTTTGGGGAAAAATTTTTGAATTGTTTTTCAAAATTTTTTTAAATTGGGAAATGAAAAATTTTTTGAATTTTAAATTTTCCCAAATTTTTATAAAAATTTTTTAAATTTTAAATCTTGAAATATAATTTGGGATTTTTAAATTTTCTTTTTAAATTTGGATTTTAAAAATTTTTTCATTTTAAATTTTCCATTTTTTTAAAATAAATTTTTAAATTTTTAAAAATAATTTTTGTAAGTAAATTTGGAATTTTTTAAAATTTAAATAAATTTTAAAAAAAATTTTTTTATTAATTTTCCCTTTTTTTAAAAAAAATTTAATTTAAAATTTTTTGGTTTAACTTTTTATTTTTTGAATTTTAAAATTTGGGTTTAAAAATTTTTTGTTATTTTCGTTTTTATTTAAATTTTAAATAAAATTTAAATAATTAAATTGAACTTTTGCCATTTTTTAAGATTTAAATAATGAAAAATTTTTTGGAACTTTTTGGTTTTTGAATTTTCTAAATTTTAAATTTGAAATAAAAAAATAATTTTTCTTGTTTTGATTTTTGCAATTAATTAAGGGAATTTCAAAATAATGGGCTGGATTATATTTGGCCATTGTTTTTCGAATTTTCTAAATTTTAAATTTGATAATGAAAATAAAAATTTTTGCGTTTTTCCGTAACTTTCGCATGTATTTAGAATAATTTCAAAATAATTTATTTACGTTTGGCCTTTTTTTAAGAATTTTCTAAATTTTAAATTTGATAATAAAATAATTAATTTTTGAAGTTGCTTTTAGAATTTTCTAATTAATTGAATGGAAATAAAATAATTGGTACGGTACTTTGGCCATTTTTTTCGTTTTTAAATTTTAAATTTGATAATGAAAAAAATAATTTTTGCGTTGACTTTTGCCATAATTTCGATTTAATTAAATAATGAAAAATAATTGGTCATTTACTTTGCCCTTTTATTTCGAATTTTTAAATTTTAAATTTATAATAAAATAAATTTTTGTCGTTGACTTTTGCCAGTAATTTTCTAATTAATTGGAATAATGAAAAATAATTGGGGATTGGAACTTTGCCCTTTTTTTGAATTTTTAAATTTTAAATTTGATAAAAAAAATAATTTTGTGTTGTTTTGAAATTTCTTAATTTTAAATAATTCAAAATAAAAATTTGGTCGTTTGGTTGGTATTTCTTTTTAAATTTTAAATTTAAATTTAAAATAAAATTTTAAATTTAATTTTTGCCAGTTATTTAGAATTTTTAAATTTAATTTGAAATAAAATAATTTTGGTGTTTGGCCATTTTAACTTTTCTAAATTTTAAATTTCAAATAAAATTAAAATTTTTTACTTCTTTTAGAATTTTCTAAATTAAATTTGGAAATTTAAAAAAATTTTTTTTTGGATTTTAATTTCGATTTTTAATTTTAAATTTAAATTTTTTGAAATTAATTTTTGCCCAAATTTTGATTTAAATTTTTAATTTAAATTAAAAAAATAAAATTGGCGGTCTTTTGATAACGTTTTTAAATTTTTTTAAATTTTAAAAATTTTTTTTGATTTAAAATTTTTGAATTAGAATTTTAAATTTCTTGGAAAAATTTTGGTTTAAATTTCCAATTTTCTATTAAAATTTGGTTTTAAAAAATTTTTTTAAATTTCTTTGAAATTTTATTTAAATTTTTTAAATTTAATTTCAAAATAATTTTTTAATTAAATTTTGGATTTTTGATTTAAAATTTGGTTTAAAATTTTTTTTTTTATTTAAATTTGCCCTTTTTTTTAAATTTTAAATTTTTAAAATTTGGGTTAAAAAAAATTTTTTTGTTAATTTCGAATTTTCTAAATTTTAAATTGAAATGAAAATAAAATTTTTGTCGTTGACTTTTCCGTCTTTTTTAGATTTAAATAATTTCAAAATAATTTATTTACGTTTCCCTTTTTTTCCAAAATTTTCTTTTTAAATTTAAATGAAAATAAAATTTTTCCGTTTTTGAATTTGGATTTTAAATTAAATTTTAATTTCATTGGATTTTATTTTTTTTACAAATTTTCAAATTTTCATTTGATAATTTTAAAAAATTTTTAAAATTTTTTGGATTTTGGATGTTAAAAATTTTTGGGAATTTTAAAATTTAAAGTTAAAATTTTAATTTTTAAATTTTATTTTAAAATTTAATTTTTTAAATTTTGATAATTTTAAAAAATTTGGGGATTTTAAAACTTTCGCATTATTTGAATTTTAAATTTAAATTTTTTTTATTGAATTAAATTTTTTGGTTTTAATTTTCAATTTTAATAATTAAATAATTTAAAGTTTGGCCAGTATTTATTTTATTTAAATTTTAAATAAAATTTAAAAATAATTTTTTTAATTTCCATTTTTTTGGGAATTTAAATAATTTGATTAAAAATTTTTTTATTTGGCCCTAAATTTTTTTAAAAAATTTAAAAATAATTTTTATTATTTTGAATTTAATTTTTAATTTTAAATAAAATAAAAAAGGTTTGTTAAAATTTTGGTTGATTTGGAATTTTCAAATTTTAAATTTGTTTAAAATTTTAAATTTTTTAAAAATTTTTAAATTTTTTAATTAATTAAATTTTTTTAAAATTAATTTTCCAAACAATTTGGATTTTTTTCCCAATTTTTTAAATTTTAAAATTTAAAATTTAAAAAATTTTAAAATTTTTTCAAAAAATTTTTAATTTTTTGAAGAATTTAAAAAGGGGGTTCCAAAATTGGTCGGTTTGGATTTTTTTTTGTTTTTTTTCAAATTTTTAAAAATTTAATTTTGAAAATAAAATTTTTTTGTACTTTTGCTTTTGAAATTAAAAATTTATAAAATAATTGGGGTTGGAAGTTTCCCATTTTATTTGTTTTTAAATTTTCCAAAATTGAAAAAAATTTTTTTAATTGATTTTCCATCTTTTGCATAGATAATTAAATGGGTTAAAAAAATTCGGTATTGGCTTTTTTTATTTAAATTTTAAATTTTAAATTTCAAAAAAATAAAATTTTTTTCGGTCCTTTTTTGGATTTAAAAAAGGGGGATTGTATTTAAAATTTTTTAAATTTTAAATTTCAAAGATAAAAATTTTTAAATTTAATTTTTGAAATTTTTATAATTTTTTTTAAAGATGGAATTTCAAAATAATGGTGGTGGATCATAGTTTGCGATTTTATTTTTTTTTTTCAAATTTTCAAAAAAATTTGTAATAAAATTAATTTTTTGTTAATTGGGAAATTTTCCAATAATTTTGGGAATTATTTAAATAATTTCCTTTTTTCATTTTTTAAAATTTTTTTAAATTTTCCAAATTTTAAAATTTAATTTGAATTTAATTTTTAACCTTTTTGAAATTTTGGAAACTTTTTTTAATTTAAAATAAAAAAATTTTTTTTTTTTAATTTTGATTTTTTTAAGGGAATTTTTAAAATTTTAAATTTGGATTTTTTAAAAATAAAATTTAATTTTTTGAATTAGATTTTCCTAATTTTTTTTAAAAAAAATAAATATTTTTCCCATTTAATTTTGTTTTTTTTTTGGATAATGAAAAAATTTTTTTACAATTTTAAATTTTAAATTTTTTAAAAAAAAATTTTTTTTGTACGGAACTTTTATAATTTCCTTAAATTTAATACACATATAGGATTCAACTCGTACAGTAATGCTAGAAAAATATTCACGATTAATAAAATATCCGAATGTCGAAAATAATAAAGTTTTCCTTTTTACATAATATTCTAAATAATCAAATTCATTGTCCTTATATATTAAGTAAAATAGCTTTTTCTGTCCCTGTACATTCTGGTCGTCTCAATAACCTATTTTATATTCCGACATTTAGAACAGAATTAAGGCGCAATTCACCAATACTAAAAGTACTAGCAGCATATAACTTTAACAATAACAACAAATCATTATCACTATTCTCAAATAATGAATATCAGTTTAAAAAGGTATTGCAAAAATTAATTAGCCATTAATATTCACAACCACACACACACACACGCGCACGCGCACGCGCTCGCGCACGCGCACGCGCTCGCGCTCGCGCACGCGCACGCGCACGCGTACGCGCACGCGCACGCGCACGCGCACGCGCACACACACGCACACACACACACGCACACGCGCGCGCGCACGCACACACACGCGCACACACACACACACCAATACTAAAAGTACTAGCAGCATATAACTTTAACAATAACAACAAATCATTATCACTATTCTCAAATAATGAATATCAGTTTAAAAGGTATTGCAAAAATTAATTAGCCATTAATATTCACAACCACACATATACACACCGCGCGCGCACGCGCACGCGCATGCGCTCGCGCGCGCGCGCACGCGCACGCGGGCGCGCGCGCACACACACACACACACCAATACTGTACTAGCAGCATATAACTTTAACAATAACAACAAATCATTGTCACTATTCTCAAATAATGAATATCAGTTTAAAAAGGTATTGCAAAAATTAATTAGCCATTAATATTCACAACCACACATATACACACACACGCGCACGCGCACGCGCTCACGCTCGCGCTCGCGCTCGCGCACGCGCACGCGCACGCGAACGCGCACGCGCACACGTGCGCGCGCACACACACACACACACACACTGTCACGGAAAATTTAAGTCAAGTTGACGGCCGCTAGAAAAGTGCTTAGGTAGCGGCTTTTGGGTTGGGGTGGTGACAACTTTTGCTCCGGCTTAGTCAGGGTGAGACTCTAATTCAGGGTAGATCAGAAAATGTACTGTACAGATTATATTAATAAGGGTTAGTATTGAATCAGAGCCTGGACAGGGAATGCCAAGGCGCCAGGAACTGATAACAATTAAGGAGCGTATGAAACCTAAAGTCCTAGTTCCAACAGACTTCGAAGGAACCCCCTTCCAAATCATAAATATAAAACACGCAACTTCACAAAATAACTATCTTTAATATCGCATCGGAACACAAAACAATTAATAACAAAAATTCCAAATACCAGTTGAATTTCAATATTACATCAATTATGATTAACACAAGAATAGAAAATACAAAATTAGTAAATATTACCGTAAGGAATCCCGCACGAGTGCATATCAGGGAAGAAGAACTTTTAATTTCTCACTCACTTTAAAGTTATTTATTACTCACGTACTCATATACCCTTGGCCAAGAAAGCATGTAGTAGTACGTAAAATGCACCATAAATTAAGTGCTAGGTGTTCTAACCTCAATTTCAAATAAGCACCTCGTGGGTACAATCTCTAACAATAGTGTAAATATTAGATACCTTAACGTACTGTTGAAATATTTCATTAATAATCTTAATAAATCACTCTAGGCAGTAAAGAGGGTGCCTAGAAATATACTAAAAATTTGTTTTAAATATTAAATTTTGTAAATCAGTATTACTAAATTTTGAATGAAGTAGAGGTACTTCCTATGAACAGCAATACCTCAAATTATTAACATTAGGTACTAATAAGGAAAAATAATAAAACCAAAATGGCACAAAATAAGCACAAACATTAACAACGAACAATAAATACATGGAATAATCTTACTCAATGATTAGCTTCTGTACGTAGTTATCTCACATCAACGGTCGTCGAAGTCCTAGGCTGCTGGAATGGTAACCCAGAGCCACGACAGCTGGTCAGCAACGCCAATGAATGATAAATAATAAAGTTGATAGTGCGACAACGTTCTTGAGATAAAGGAGACAGGAGCATAACCAGAATGAAGAGCATACGTACAACGCACAATGAGAAGGCGTAGGGAGGAAAAAGAAGAAGAAGAAAAAGGAGAAGGACATTAAAATTTAATATTAGAAATCAAGTTGCAAACAAAAATTGAGATACTAATTACCACGTAAGTGGGTCAATTAAATGTGCACTAACTGATTTAGAGATAACAGGACGTTACAATATTTAGATTTCAATAACGAACATCTGCACCTAGAAAAATTGAAATAATAAAATTTAATCTATTTTAATTCATACCAATTATGAACGGTGGTGATAAATTTAAATCCACTATAAGTGAAAATCGAAGCTTGCAAAAGGTATTCTAAAACCATAAAACCAAAATTGCCAAACTCCAATAATTATTTGTCGGTACTACCTAAATCCGTAATTAATACGTTTAAATCGGCAGAATCCAACTTTCACCAACAACGATCGAAATAAGAATGCCTCTTATCCACAAGTACAAAAGCAAAGTACAGCTTATTATCATATTTGTAATTTCCAATGCAGATAAGTAATGTAAATTTGAGTATACGACAATAACTTGTAATTATGAAGGTTAACACAAATGAAGCGCAAAGGTAACAACGATATAGATAGCAGGACAATGCTGTCAGCAGACAATTGAATTTAGAAATATTATATAAATAGGATGCTGACACAGAAGTGTCGACCGGAAGGTTACATCCCCCCTTCTCTTCGTAAGGAAGTAAACTCCATTGAAGATTGAGTTTACTGACAAAACTCACACATGAATTAGATCACCACATGAGGGATCCATTTTTGAAAAGTTCGGGCCTCACAACATAAGTATGTTCCACACAACAATTTCAAAAATAAAAGAGAAAAAAAAACAAAGCCAAACAAACATAAAGAAAACATCAACCTTGATCATCAATAACTGCAGGTTTTAATTCTTGAACATGCCAATTCCCTGCGGGTTCGCCATCACTATCTTCCAATTCATAAACATAAGCACCAATCTTTTTCTTAACCTTATAAGGCCCTATGAATTTTGGAACCAGTTTAGCAGATATGAATTTGGTTGCGTCGCTAAGGATCTTGTTACGTCGCCATACAAGTTGACCTATCTGGTAAGTCACATCTCTTCTACGCAGATTGTAGGTGTGTCGAAAACGCTCGTGAGCGAGACGAAGACGCTCTTTCACCGTTTCTCGTAATTTCTGAAAACCAATTTTTCTCTTTTTCATTTGAGAATTTAAATTATGCGGTTCGAAGGCATTGACATTAATAAAGTATTCCTTACCATCGGCAACATGTTCTCTACAAAAATTAATATAATAAGGGGTGAAACCTGTCGTTTCGCTAGTGGAAGTACGAATTGCACAAGCCACAGCGGCTAATTGATTATCCCAAGCACGATGGGTATCCTTGATGTATGAAGCGATCATGGTTTTAATAACTCTGTTTGATCTCTCGGCAGGGTTAGCGCGAGGATGATAAAGAGGAGTATAGAAAATTTCAGAGTTGTATTTTTGACATAAGGCTTTAAATTCTTTGCTTTTCAGTTGTGTTCCATTGTCACAAATTATTGATTGTGGAACACCATAATTCAAAAAGATTCCTTCTTCTAAGTTTTTACACACACTCTTAGCAGTAGCGGAACGGACGGGAAATAATACTACATACTTGCTAAAGTAGTCGCATACTACCAATAGATGAGTGTAGCCTTGAGTTGAGCGTACTAAAGGTCCTATAAAATCTACACTAATCATTTGCCATGGCCTACTAATTTCGGGACGACTGCCCATTAATCCTGTGGGTAGTTTTTGTTCGGGTTTTTGTTGTTGGCAAATTGTACAACGATTGACATATCTGGTAATGTCGTTTTTCATCTGAGGCCAATAATAAAGATTTTTAATTTTAGAGTATGTTTTAAAGATACCGACATGTCCAGCTGTTGGATGATCATGATACCGTAAAAGGATCTCTTTGCGATGGTCTTTGGGAACTACCAGTTTCCAAACGTCAGACTCGTTGGCGAGTTCGGGTATACCAGGTTTAACATATTTGTACAATTTATTAATTTCAGTACGCCACTGAGGGTACTTTAAAGGAAATTCCGATATCTTGGTAATCATTTTTCTATACCATCGGTCAGAAATGTTAGAAATTTCGTTGGCATTCGATTGAAGAACATCAACCGACACAGGTACGGAACGCGATAAGAAGTCAGGAACTACATTGTCTTTGCCTTTCCGATGAATGATGTTGAAATCGTAGGGTTGCAGACGGAGAGACCACCGAGATAATCTACCTTGAGGGTCCTTCAAACGGTGCAACCACAGCAAAGAATGATGGTCAGTAATAACCGTAAACGAAACGCCATCTAAATAATGTCTTAATTTTTCCACAGTCCAGATAACAGCAATACATTCTCGCTCGGTAGTGGAGTATTTTCTTTCTTGGGTTGTCAAAGATCGAGATAAATAGCAAATAACGTTATCACCTTTGTCGGATTCTTGGGTAAGAACAGCTCCGATGCCATAGGCAGAGGCGTCTGTTTGCAAAATAAACCGTTTCGCAAAATCAGGACAGGTCAAAATGGGGGTTGACACTAAACTCTCCTTAAGGTGGTTAAATGCTAACTCACAAGATTCAGACCATTTCCAAATAGTCTTTTTCTTTGTCAAGTCTGTAAGCGGATGTACGATAGTAGAAAAATTTTTGATAAATCTCCGATACCAACTTGCGGTACCTAAAAATCGACGCAATTCTGTAACAGTTTTTGGACGAGATATATTCAGAATCGCACTAATTTTCTCGGGATCGGGTCTTAATCCATCAGCATCTACAACATAGCCTAGATATTTGAGTTCGGGTACACAAAATAACAAAATAACAAAATAACAACTAATCATTATCACTATTCTCAAATAATGAAAATCAGTTTAAATAGGTATTGCAAAAATTAATTAGCCATTAATATTCACAACCACACATATACACACACACACGCTTGCGCGCACGCGCGCGCGCACGCGCACGCGCACGCGCAAGCGCATGTGCACGCGCACGCGCAAGCGCACACACACACACACACCAATACTAAAAGTACTGTAAGTGTAATAAAAAACGGGGTAATTATAAACTTTTTGTAAGTTTATTACCCTTTATCCTCGTGACTATCAGCTATATACTAAAACTCTCTATTTTTAATCTGATATCACTAGGTCGAGATTTTCTTCTTTATACTCCAAGCCCAGGGTAATGTCAGATGGAAAACGGCTTTAGACAAAGAAAACTCTTAGGGTTAAACGGCTAGTAGAGTGTTAGCTCTGGGTAGATCATGAGCATGGGTCATGGGTGGATAATCGACCAAAATATTTTTAATAGGCGCCACCGTATTTTTAATACAAGTGCCAACAAAATTTAACTGTGTTTGTATAAGGGAATGCGGAAACCTTATCTTAACACCACTATCATAGCCATAAAATTTGAATTTCACTCTTTATCACACACTTACCAAAACCTCAACCACCAGATGTCAAACAGTTGTCTCAGCTTTACCTGTGAACAAACAAAAACACCACATGGACACTATTTGTGTCTTCAAAAGCATATGCCAAAAATAGAATAAATGAATTTAAACATCTGTGAAATACTAAAGGGATTCATTTTCATTACTCTGTCTTTTTACTTAAGGAGGATTTGCTCTAGTTTTCTCTTTCCTAATTTAAATGTTGTATAATAAAACTTCTTTCAAAGGAAACAAAATGAATTCTATTTATATGTAGAAATCTGATTAAATACATGTGACTGCAATATATATATTTACTATCTTGTCTTAAAAATTTTTATAAAAGAATTTTAGTGAAGTTTAACCTTCAAAATAAATATGTATTAATTGATCATTTCTATAAAATTTAGTTTAAGCAAACATGTAATAAATTATTAGATCATAACACATGAATTTATTTTTACTTATAATCATTGAAGCGCTTCCTTGACCATTTACAACAAAGATTGATCATCAGAAAAATAGCGATCATAAAATGCAACTACTCAAATTTAACTGTAATCTACACAAAAAATATACACGAATTTCAGCACTAATAAAAAGCTTTTACATGACCTGACTGTTTTTAAGCAAAATGTGAAAATTAAATCAAGACTGCATCTGGCGTCTAGATTAGGAAACAAAATCTATACTATTTTTTATCTCACATAAGTTGTCATTCTAAATATCTTAAAACACATTGAATGCGTGTACAAATAACTGACAAACTAGATATTTATTCGGTGTGTTATTAACTTTAAAAAACTACTTTATATTTTTGTTACTCTAATAATCAACATAGGAAATCTCATAATAATTTATTATACTTTCAAAGTTACGGAAAGTTTCAAACACTCACGTGTATCCAAATAAATTGCAGGTGCAAAATCATGACGTCAGCTGTTGTATTTTTCCAGCGTATTAATCATCTGTAAGTTTGAAGTACCAAGATTCTTTGTATAATAAACCATTTCTACACGGCGTATTAAATAGATAGAACGAAACCATAACTGCCTGCTTTAAATTATTGCGACGAAAATTTATTTTAATTTAACATTGAAAATTGTTGTTGTAGATATGTCCATTAGATATTGCACTAAAATGAAATATATTAGTTTAATTTATAATATTAATCTATACCAACTGTCTTAAATGATGTATATTATTGTTCCATGTTCTCAACTCAAGTTCTTCTTTCTGACTCTATTAGACGCCTCGTGTTTTAGTCGAGCCATCTTGACTTTTATCTCTAGTCTACAAAAAGCGACTTGATTCTTCGACGTTTGAAACAAAAGTGCTCATAATTAACTGGACTACGCTTGGCAACAAGCCACAGAATATAAATCTCCTAGATTCTATGTGTTATTGGGAATATTATACTTTACTTTTTATTGGCTGAATATTTACGAATTAAATGCTTTAAAATTTATCTGTTTTATTATTAATTTATTAGGCTTGGTGCAACAAGAAAAAAAATACGTTACAGTACTAGCAGCATATAACTTTAACAATAACAACAAATCATTATCACTATTCTCAAATAATGAATATCAGTTTAAAAAGGTATTGCAAAAATTAATTAGCCATTAATATTCACAACCACACATATACACACACGCGCGCGCGCGCGCACGCGCACGCGCTCGCGCACGCGCACGCGGTCGCGCACGCGCACGCGCATGCGCACGCACAAGCGCGCGCGCGCACACACACACACCAATACTAAAAGTACTAGCAGCATATAACTTTAACAATAACAACAAATCATTATCACTATTCTCAAATAATGAATATCAGTTTAAAAAGGTATTGCAAAAATTAATTAACCATTAATATTCACAACCACACATACACACACGCGCGCGCACGCGCACGCGCTCGCGCACGCGCCCCCGCCCGCGCCCGCGCACGCGCAAGCGCACGCGTACGCGTACGCGCACGCGCACGCACGCACACACGCGCACACACACACACACACACACACACACACCAATACTAAAAGTACTAGCAGCATATAACTTTAACAATAACAACAAATCATTATCACTATTCTCAAATAATGAATATCAGTTTAAAAAGGTATTGCAAAAATTAATTAGCCATTAATATTCACAAACACACATACACACACACACGCACGCGCGCGCATGCGCGCGCGCTGGCGCGCTCGCACGCGCACGCGCACGCGCACGCGCACGCGCACGCGCACGCGCACGCGCGCACGCGCGCACACACACACACACACCAATACTAAAAGTACTAGCAGCATATAACTTTAACAATAACAACAAATCATTATCACTATTCTCAAATAATGAATATCAGTTTAAAAAGGTATTGCAAAAATTAATTAACGCGCACACACACACACACACACACACACACACCAATACTAAAAGTACTAGCAGCATATAACTTTAACAATAACAACAAATCATTATCACTATTCTCAAATAATGAATATCAGTTTAAAAAGGTATTGCAAAAATTAATTAGCCATTAATATTCACAACCACACATATACACACACACGCCCGCGCGCGCGCGCACGCGCACACACACACACACACACCAATACTAAAAGCACTAGCAGCATATAACTTTAACAATAACAACAAATCATTATCACTATTCTCAAATAATGAATATCAGTTTAAAAAGGTATTGCAAAAATTAATTAACCATTAATATTCACAACCACACATACACACACGCGCGCGCACGCGCACGCGCTCGCGCACGCGCCCCCGCCCGCGCCCGCGCACGCGCAAGCGCACGCGTACGCGTACGCGCACGCGCACGCACGCACACACACGCGCACACCACACACACACACACACACACACACACCAATACTAAAAGTACTAGCAGCATATAACTTTAACAATAACAACAAATCATTATCACTATTCTCAAATAATGAATATCAGTTTAAAAAGGTATTGCAAAAATTAATTAGCCATTAATATTCACAAACACACATATACACACACACACACGCGCACGCGCACGCGCTCGCGCACGCGCACGCGGTCGCGCACGCGCACGCGCATGCGCGCGCGCACGCGCGCGCACACACACACACACACACACACACACCAATACTAAAAGTACTAGCAGCATATAACTTTAACAATAACAACAAATCATTATCACTATTCTCAAATAATGAATATCAGTTTAAAAAGGTATTGCAAAAATTAATTAGCCATTAATATTCACAACCACACATATACACACACACACGCGCGCGCGCACACACACACACCAATACTAAAAGTACTAGCAGCATATAACTTTAAAAATAACAACAAATCATTATCACTATTCTCAAATAATGAATATCAGTTTAAAAGGGTATTGAAAAAATTAATTAGCATTAATATTCACAACCACACATATACTCACACACACGCGCGCGCGCGCTCGCGCACGCGCACGCGCACGCGCAAGCGCATGTGCACGCGCACGCGCGCGCGCACGCGCGCGCGCACACACACACACCAATACTAAAAGTACTAGCAGAATATAACTTTAACAATAACAACAAATCATTGTCACTATTCTCAAATAATGAATATCAGTTTCAAAAGGTATTGCAAAAATTAATTAGCCATTAATATTCACAAACACACATATACACACGCGCGCGCGCGCGCACGCGCACGCGCTCGCTCGCGCGCGCACGCGCGCGCGCACGCGCACGCGCATGCGCACGCGCATGTGCACGCGCATGTACATGCGCACGCGCGCGCACACACACACACACACACCAATTCAATTTCAATTCAATTCAATTTCTTTATTCAATTTGCTTTACATTTGCATCTTAAGCTAGCCATTTGCTGCTTGACAAGACGCTATAAACCAAATAAATTACTGGTAGCGAGTACACATAAACATCCTAAGTTAATTATTTTATAAATAATTACACTAACAGTAAAACTAGTTCCGATTCTTAGAGTTATATTAATTCATTTAAGCTCAACCCTCTATAAATTCATGTTGTCATTCCGCATTGAACGTATGTTCATTATAATTGCAAGGTGGGATGTTCAGTTTAAGAGGTTGAATTCATCACTTTCAGCTGTTTCTTATATCATTATACAATATATACTTAAAACATCATAAATCACGTAAAACAATAATTTCAATTTCTATATGTAGATCAAAGTACGAACCCTTATAATAATACTAAGTACAATTCCATAACTTAACATACATTTTGTAACATACATATATCAAATACATAAGTAATTGCAAAAACCGTATTTAACTGCCAAAAAGAAAAACAAATAAAAATAAAAATAAAAATAAAAACCTTTAAATTCCCAAAAAAAAAGAAATCCCCGAATCCAACATAAATTTCTACTAATCGTTATACTCCTTATAATAAATACATCCTTAATTACCAATTTTGTAAAGAATCTAAGTATATCTGTTACCCTAAACTTATTAAATCACTCCTAGAGTGCTAAATAATTCCTAAACCCCTTAAATGAATCAAAATAGGTAACAAATAACACAAGTAAAATAACATTACTAAATTCAGATGTTTAAAAATATAAATGTTTGTTCGTGGTATAATAATAAAGCATTCGTTCTATACTAATTTATGGGTACTGTGAGTTTAAGAAATCTTTTAAATCAGATTTTAGTTTTTTCATGTTTGAAAAATTTTGAATTTCAGGCAGAAGTTTGTTAAAAAGTTTGGGAACTATGTATGACAAATTGTTCTCACCATATCTATTTAGCGCTAACGGAACCACATAATTGTTAGATCTTAATCCGTAATTGTTAGTTTTTCTTTCCAGGTATGTATTTTTAAAAAAATTATCTATAACAATGTTAAAATAAAATAAACCTTTAGCGTCTAATACATTAGATTGTGTAAGTAACTCCTGCATACTAGTACGTGGGTCAGCATTGGTAATTAGTTTTAATAATTGTCGTTGTACAACTCGAATTTTGTTTAACTGGATATTACCAGCAAAACCCCAGGCGGGTAATCCATATCTAATTATAGATTCAGCCAGCGCAATGTATAAAATCCTCTTAACTTTTAATGAAACCAAATTTCTGATATAGTACAATTTAACAAGGACCATTTTCAGTTTTTTACAAACATTATTGATTTGGTGATCCCACCGAAAGAAGTTATCCACTGTGATTTCTAGGTATTGATATATGGAGCACTGTGCAATATTCATGCAGCTGCTTGTGCAAGAATTAAAGCATCTTTTCTTCAATTGGAAGCATCTACAAGAGTGTATTATAATATTTGGTTCACCTCTTTGTATATATGGAGTTGTAATATGCATCAATTTGGTCTTCTCTCTGTTCAATACTAGGTAGTTATCATGAGACCATCATCTGCAAACATAAAGATTTTACAGTTCTGAATTAAATTTGGCAAATCGTTCATGTAAAGTATAAATAATAAAGGGCCCAGCACCGACCCTGAGGCACACCGATACCAAGTGGTTGTTTCCTACTGTAAGTGTTACCAATTTTGACAGAAAACATTCTAAAAGTAAATAATTTTGAAAAGTTTGAGGAAGGCCCTCTAAAGCCGTATGTTTCTAGCTTATCTAACAATATTTTGTGCTCTATGGTGTCAAAAGCCCTCGAATAATCCACAAATAAGCATAAGATATTCATACTGTTCTTCAGGTTATCGTACATAAAGTTAGAAAAATTAGATAATAATTTATTCGTACCCAAGCCTTTTACAAAGCCATATTGAGTTTTAGTTAGAATCATGTTTTCGTCGATATATTTGTAGATGCGCTCTGCTATATATTTCTCAAATATTTTCTCAATTATTGGCAAAATTGAAATGGGTCGGTAATTACAGAATTCAGAGAAGCTACCTTTTTTATGTATTGGTCTTACAATTGCTATTTTGAGGTTTTGAGGCACAACTGTAGTCTTTATAATGAGATTTATTAATTTTGCGATCACTGAATACATATCTTCTCCTAAAAATAGCAGGTCTTTTAGTCTAATATTATCAATTCCAGGAGATTTTTTTATGTTCATTTTTGATAATTCTCTTTTCACAAAGTCAACCGTTACTCTATTTAAGTACAAGCTACACTTTAGTGGATTAATTCCAGGGTACCCGTCTAACAATTTTTCACTACAATCGTGTTTAATAGAAAGGACACTGTCATAAAAAAATGCAGTCAAATTATTTGCGATTACTAAATCCCCAGCATTTGTAAATGCTTTCCTTATTACCTCATCAGTATTTGATTTCTTCTTATTCTGTAGTAATTCATTTAAATTACCCCATAAGCTTTTGTGTTTAACACGACTGAAAGATTAAAAATGTTGTTTTACTTTCCATTTTAAGACCATTCCTAAATTTTTAAATTGTCTCGATGTTTCATTTTTATTTTGCCATTTTTAACTATTATCCCTCATTTTATACTTTCTCCGGTGTCATAGGGTTAAAAATTGTAAATTTACCGACCACTTTCCAACATTGGAAAAAGTTTTCTTCGATAAATTTTATCTTTCGGAATAAATTCTTAAATTTTTTTATTTTGAATAAATGGTCCAATTTACAGAATAAACCTATTTTTAAGATTTTTACCGCTAAATTTGGCCAAATAGTTTTTTGATAAATTTTCATCTTTCAATAAATAGCATCCTTTTGCTAATTAAACCAAAATTTTTTTGTCTGAATCTCTTTCAATAAACCTACCTTTTTGGTACAACAATTTAGAATTTTCCAGTACCCGTCTTAAATTTTTCAATACATCAAAGGACACCCTAAAAGATTTCTTATTGCGATTTTAGCTTTTTAAATTTTCTTATCCCGATAATCTTTTACTTAGAATTTTACCAAATCTAAATCTGCAAAAGATTTAAAACGGAAACCCCTAAAATTAATTTAAGCCTCAAATTTTAAAAATTTTGTCGTTATTTTAATCCATTTTTAAAACCTTTTCCTCCCAATATACTTTAACCAAACGTTAGAGGTATAAACCAAAATTGAACACAAAATTTTAAAATTTATTTTCCAACTTACAGTTTAATAAACTTTTCAATTTTCAAAGATAACATTATTTTGTCGAGGAAATTTAACCTTAACAAAAAAATTAAGGTTTTTTAAATAACCTGAAAAAAAGTTTTAAAAAAACATTTTTCTTAATAAGACATATTTGTTAATCTAACAAATTTTTCCGTCCAGCAATCACTGGAGGTAAACCTTCCTGTTGGGTTTTAAATAGGAAATCCAAATACCAATTCAGAATTAAATATTCTTACGACCTACCTTAATTAGGTTCTTCTTTAGGGATTTTAAGCTTCTATATTTTCCTTATAGGTATTCTTTTTATTAAGAATCGAATAAATCTTCCCGTTAAAGAAACTCGGAACTTTGTCACCTCTTATTTTGCGATATACCTCATTTTAAACCTTGCTAACATTTCTAACCACCGTTAGAGGGTAACATGCATTTTATTTTTTTCCGTTCTATATGTATTCTTTTTCCTTTCGAAAGTACTGTACAAAATTTGGTTGTTTTAAAGACCCTTTAAAGTGGGGAGCTGCGTTTAAGGCAATACACACCTTTTTTCCGTTCGCGAATTTCCACGTAAAGGAAACCCAATCCCAATTTAAGTTTTTGGGACGGCTTAACCCTCATTTACACCAAAATTTGTTCTGGTCCTTTAGGTTTTCCGGTATAGGAAGAGAAGGGTTGACTTATCGTTTAGGTACCTTTTTATAAAAACAAAACCCGTTCCTTTGGTTAAACTTGAATCAGCAACTGCTTATGGCAACCTGATTTATGTTTCTTATAGAATGCATACCGAAGGTTTCCGAAGACGACCGAACGATGTTGAGGATTCGGCAACTAAATACATATTCCCTTCGCCGTCCAATAATTTAGCCTAATGCATGCACCTGCTTCGCTTCGTCGATGGTGTGAATGCCGTTAGTAGAAACACCAAAATCTTATTTATACGGATCGCATCTATTAAAAATCCAAATTGCCCCAAAATTGTGGCAATTTTAAAATTGCTACTATAACCAAAAACACTTTAAACCATTACTAAAAAATACCAACTTGCTGTCTACAGGATACTTACAACAATTTAATTTTAAATAGCTTCTACGTCATATTTTTAGGTTGAATATTTTCAAATGAATCACCAAGAGTATATGCTTAATTTAAAATTACCCATTAATTTCCATTTTACGACCATAGTTAATTATAGATTAAAATTTAATTTTTACGTTCGAGCTACGCGTAAACTAACATATTTTGCAGCAACTGTATAATACATGCAACCCCTTCTCTGCGCTACTGCTATTCTTGTAGTTGCTTGGAAAAGTCAGTCACCCTTTTTACTGCTAGGGCCACTAAAAGCACCATTCCATACTTTATTTATAAGTGTAGCACATCGCAATTTTTTGTCGTTAATTAAATTTTTGTTTATGAGCCTTTACACTTTCGCTTATTTAAACATCTAATACGATTGATTAACCACTTTCGATTATTCTAACGGAGACCACCATACGCACCGTTCTTTTGAATCCAACGATCCTATGGGCTTCCACGCACTAACACCTGACGTATTTTCTTACTATTTGTTAAACAAAACTACCGGTATCGCCATTGTGGACGTAAACAGATGTTTGTGGATGTGTCGAAATATGTAACCATATACATTAACCAGTCTAAGCTATTTTATTTGTCCACGAAAACTACTATTTTCTAAACCACAATTAATAACCGTCTTTATAGGTTCCACATTTCGACCATTACCCAATGGCTGGTGCTACGTACATGGAAACTTTAATTTCTTATTGGAGAGAATTTTATTCTCCCGCGCACTGCTACGTAGTTGCATGTCCATTCCTTTTGAGGTATATGCTCGTTATAAGTTGTAAGACCCTCGGTTTTTTAACTACAATTCGTGAGACCCTTTAATCTTTTAACACTTTTCCGCCTACATTACAGTAGGACTTAACATTTAACCAACAAATTCTAATACTGGACCCCCTTAAATAGTCTTTAATTTTCCTACAACTTTTTGTTGACAAGTGTTATATTGTATTTAATATACGCGGGGTAGTCACTCTTTTAAGATAAATATATTTTGCTAGGTATCAACTAATTTAAATTTTCAAAAAATTTAAATAAATTTAAAATGAAAACCCAAAAAGTTATCCTTTTAAAGACTAATTTTCCCACTTTATTTAAGCCATCAAAACCCTTTTTCGCAACCAGAAATGCTTTAACAACCATTTAAACAAAAGTGTCCCCCGGAATAGGTGGGTAACCGTTACTCGTAACCAATAAAAAAATTTGGAAGGGGGGGAATTAAAATTAAATTTAAAACAATTTCAATAGCAAAATCATACAATATTTATTTTTTGCCCATCAATTTTGACAAAATTTACCTTTTGCACTTTCCCGAAAATAATTTTAAATCCGTATCAAATTTTTTTCCCGGATAATCCGAAAGACTCCACCCAAAAAAGTTATGCTTGGAACAATTCCCTCCCCGTGACCCTAAAACCCCCCCACTTGTGCCCTGCCCCCCGGGGGATGCCCATGGGTGCCCATTTCTGGGTGTATTTCGTTAATAAAAAAAAAAACAATTTTTATTTAAAAATGTTTTTCTACATTATCATAACAAATTTAAAAACTAATTTAAAATCAAATTCCAGGAATACCAAATTCAAAACCCCATTATAGAGGGATATAAAAATTTTAAAAAATTTTGTGAAAACAAAGTTTAATATTAAAAGAACTCCAAAAAAAAAATTTATAAATATAAAAAAATAATAACAATTCATGGATTACATCCAAATTTAAATAATTCAACCAGGAAAGAATATAAACTAAAATCCGCGTATTTATTTTAATGTGCATTATTGAAAACGCATTCGACGTTATTACAAACCACTTGCAAACCTAAAAAATTATTATAATATTAAATTGACAAAAGGAATAAAATGGACCAAAAAGTTAATTAAATATTTATCATAAAATATTTATTAAATTTAAAATTAATATCTATTTGCATTTTATAATAAACATTAATAAGTACGAAAATTATTCCTTAATCTTAAAATTTTAAAAATTGTCAAAAATGCAATTTATAAAAATTAACTCCAACTTTGAATTATGCTAAGTTCGGAAATCTAAAATATAATAAATAAATGTAATTTATGCAAAGTCAAACATAACCCAATAACTTTTAAAAAAAAAGGAAAAATGTATATAAAATTTAAATAAAGTTGCAAATAAACAAAAGGATTAGGTTAAAGCCCAAATCAAATTTAAAGCTCATCATACAAACTCAATCAAAAAAATGTGTAAAATTTGGAAGAAAAAAAAAAGGAAAATGATTTTTTATTGTTTTAATAATAAAAAAATTTCTAGAATTACCTTTAATATTTGTTAAATATAAATATTGCAAACGTTTTGGTTTTATTTAAATTTGGTATTAATGAATAAAAATCATCCCAAAGCGATAAAGTTAAGGGCCATTTGAATAAGGGTTTGGTATAAAATTTAGTTTTATGTTAAAATTTTTCAAAAGAACTCTAAAATTTAAAAAAAAATTGAAAAGTAGTTAAAAAAATAATGTTTGTCGTTGCCCAAATAATTCTTACAAAATTTCATAACCAAAACCCAAAATTAAATGAGTTTATAACAAGTTGGAAAATTTAATTTTGTTAGGAAAGTTTTTTTCCACTAGTATTAAATCCTTTCACCCATTCATGGGTTTGAAACTTTACCAAATAGCCCCCGCCTAAACCATTTCAAATAAAGAAAATTTTAATTTTTAAATTCCAAAAAACGCAAAACAAATTTTAAAAAGGGGAAAAATTTTAACATTTTCAACATTTCCCTTGTATTTTAAATAATTGTATTATTAATTTAGAATTAACCCCTAAAATAGTCTTTTTTCAACCAAACAAATCGTAGCGCCTTCAAAAACCCATATTAAATATTGGGAGGGTTGATTCGAGCATACCGAAATGTCATGTTTACAGTAAATTAATTGTTTTTATTTCATCTAAAAAGTAATATGAAATTATAAAAAAAAAAAAAAAAAATCTGAATTTTAATTAGTTAAAAAATTTTTTAAATATTTATTTTATTCAACCCTAAATTTGTTAAACTAAAAGTTCTATTATAAGGTTAAAATTTTAATAAAAGTTAATTTGGGATATAATTATTCATCTAAAATCCTATTGCCCTCTCCATTAATATTAATAATAGGGGTCCGAAAACTAAAATAAAATTTATTTTAAATAATTATATGCATCAAAAATTAAAATATCCAACCGATTGATTATAAAATATAATCAAATTGCTGTAGAATGTTTTAAAATTGATGCTATAAAATATTTATTGAAACACCGCATCAGAACGGTCCATAACCGATAACCAGTACTGCGAAACCTTACAATTATATCAGTCATATTTATATGACGAACAGCCAATCAGTATGGTTAGACTGGAAATGATTATATATTCTTCCAAACTACCCTATTCATTTATCATAATTAGTAAACACCATATATAATATCACACCTATACAATACCTCTAACTGGCACCCTCATCCAATAAGGGACATTTATAACGTTTTAACGTAAAACGGCTTCATGCTCCTTTTTATCTTGAAGTCACCAACAAACTGACATCCAAATTCTGTATTTTCACAATTTATTAAATATCTTCCTAACTCCTCGACTGCTAAGTTTCGAGCATTTCCTAAAAAATACATATATTATAAAATCATTTTCCTCTTTTCACCTTACCCAACGGTACTCTACATACAGCGCATGAAACTATTTTTTATACACTTATTACAATGTATTGCCCATTCATACACTGCATAATGGGTGGCAATGCAATGTCATAACAGATGGGGCATTTAAATAGCGCAATAAGTCGATTATTTAGCTCGGTATTCATAACTACTACTCACAATCTAATTTTATACTGGTATAAGGTGAACCTTAGCAAAGCAGAAAATAGACTGAGAATTGAAAAATCATAAACCTACTCGTATGAATTATTACTAACCCGAAATATTCCTAGATAATTACAGCGTAAATTGGTTTTATATATTTCTAAACTAAACTTTCCATTAGGTAAATGGGTGATATTAAAGTAATGCCTTTCACTCCTCATTTAACGTTATCAAAGTATTATACATGACTCTATGTTTGAATATAACCGTTTGGAAATTTTAATAGATTTATAATTGGATTATTATTTGGGTTTTTTGGAATTCTCATGGGGATAGAAAAATTTAAAAACCAAGTGTGGACCTAGGTTGATAAAAGGAAAAATTAATAGGTTAGGTCAGCGTGACCATATGACCTAATTGCTTTTAATAGTTTTCTCATTAAAAACCCATTAACACTAATTGCTTTTTAATGAGTTTTCCATTAAAAAACCAGTGTGGACCTAGGTTAGATAAAGGAAAATTAATAGGTTGGGCCAGCGCCGCGGCTTAAAACCATTAATTTTCCTTTTAAATCCCCAAATGGAAAAACTCATTAAAGAATTAGCAAGTTTTAATGGAAAACTGTTTAAGTTGGTATAAAAAATTAATTTTCCTTTTAAACCTGGGTTGGGAAATTTTTTTTATTTTTTTAGGGTTGAAACTCAATCAAAATTTAAATTAATTTAAACAAATTTGAAAGGATTTTTTCAAAAAGGAGCTGGTTTATAATTATAAAATTTCGTTATACCCATTTTTAATCGAAAGTTTGGTTTTTCTTTTTTTACGTGTAAAATTAATTAGGAAATATTTGGGTTAATTTTAAGTCTAAACTCGCTGGCTGTTGGTTACCATAAGTATAATTGTAAGGTTTGAACCGGTTAATGTTTATGGCCGCTATTGTTTTTATGCCACCCAATTAAACAGTTAAAATGGCAAAAAATGTAATTTAAGTGTTTAAAAATAGTTTTAATGGTATGTAAAAGTACCGTTGGGAAAATGGAAATATTTTTTATTTAATTTATATGTTTTAAAAATGGAAGGTTCGAGGATTAAAGATATTTAATTTGTTAAATTTTTAATTTGGGTTTGAATTTGGTTTTTTTTTTTTTTTTTTTGGGTTTTAAATTTTTTTAAGGAATTTGGTTGTCCTTTTTTCAAAATTTTTTTTTTAACTTTGGGAAAATTTTTGGGTAAATTTTTTTTTTTGGGGTTTTAAAAGGTTTTAGAAAATTTTTAAAAACTTTTAATTTTTGATTTTTGGCCCCTTAAAATTTTTTTTTATTTTTTTTTTAATTTTTTTTTAAATTTAAAAAAATTTTCCAATTTTACAATTTCAATAAATATTTTATGTATAAATATTTACCCCCATCTAACTTTGTTGTCGTTCTATTTTATAATCCCTTTTGTCGAAGTTTAGATATTATAGAGATAATTTATTTAGGTTTGCATATCTCGATGGTTGTGATAATCAACAGTAACTAAGCAACTGCAGTTTCAATCAGCCCATGCACATTAAAGTGAATATACGTCGGTTTTTAGTGTCCCGACTATTGCTTTCCTGGTTTGAATCCCATCTTGTTTAGTGTAATCCATAGAACTTGCTTCATCTTTATTTTGATAGTTTATGACGAGCATGTTCATTATTTTTGCAGAGTTCATTTTCTTTTTTTTTTTGCATCCTCTTCTTTACAAACCTTTATCATCTTTACCATCTGAAGATGGTGTTGCTTAACGAGATTTGTACTTTCCGCAGTTTGTAAATTAGTTGTTTTTAAATTTGTTATGTATAATGTCAGAATAAAATTTTATAATAGTATATAACATTGTTCTTTATTTATAAAAGGCGTGACGTTACCACGAAATAGCAGTCGCACAGAGAGGGGCGCATGGGCAGGGTGGGCAGGGCAGCGCAGGGGTGGGCGCAGTGGGGCGTGGGCCACAAAAAAGTTAACTTTGCTCCAACTTTATTTTGTCGAAATGTGGAACCTATAAAGACGGTTATTAATTGTGGTTTAGAAAAATAGTTTTCGTGGACCTAAATAAAATAGCTTAGACTTTAATGGGTTACATATTCTCGCACATCCACAAACATCTGTTTACGTCCACAATGGCGATACCGGTAGTTTTTGTTTAACAAATAGTAAGAAAAATACGTCAGGTGTTAGTGCGTGGAAGCCCTTAGGATCGTTGGATTCAAAAAGAACGGTGCGTATGGTTCTCCGTTAGAATAATCGAAAGTGGTTAATCAATCGTATTAGATGTTTAAATAAGCGAAAGTGTAAAGGTAATTTTTAATTAACCCGACAAAAAGTGTGCGATGTGCTAATTAAAATAAAGTATGGTGGGCTTTTAGTGGCCCTAAAAAAGGGTGACTGACTTTTCCAAGCAACTACAAGAATAGCAGTAGCGCAGAGAAGGGGTATGCATGTATTATACAGTTGCTGTATGTTAGTTTGCGTAGCTCGAACGTACAAAATTAAATTTTAATCTATAATTAACTATGGTCGTAAAATGGGAAATTTTTGGGTTTTAATGGCTAAATATTTGCTTTATTCATTTGAAAAATATTGACCGGTAGAAGCTTATTTAAAATTAAATTGTTGTAAGTATCCTGTAGACAGCAAGTTGGTATTTTCTTAGTAATGGTTTAAAGTGTTTTTGGTTATAGTAGCACTGCATCTTCTACAGCACGACTTGCACACAATTTGTGTGCGTGTGCTATCACCCTTTTGGATTTTTAATATGCACGCGACCCGTATAACATGGAAGACGTTTCCGATGTTTCTACTAACGGCATTCGCACCATCGACGATGCGAACTGGGTGCATACATTGGTGCTAAATGTATTGGACGAGCAGTAAGGATTATGACGTCATTTAGTTCCCCGATGAATCCTCAACTTCGTTCGGGTATCTTCGGAAACCTTCGGTTTGCATTCTATAGGGTACATAAAGCAGGTACGCTGGAGTAAATTCTTTAGTTATAAGTTAGTTCGCTTACAGTCAAGTCTTATAGTGCGGATTTTGTTTTGTACTAAAATGGTATCTGCAAACGTTTTTAAGTGCAACTCTTGCGGTGCTTCCTATACCTGGAAAAATGCTCTCAAACGGCACCAGAACAAATGTCGTGGTGCAACATCGTCTACGGTTAAGCTTATTATACATCCGTCCGCAGCAAAGTACTTAAACTGTGGGTCTTGCGGTATCGCTTTTACGAGAATGGGCAACTTACAGCGACACAAGGAAAAACAGCACGGTATGTCATTAAGCCGTAAACGTTCAGCTCCGCCAGCTGTTAAAGGGCCTTGTACGAAACAACCACGAATTATGTGTAAAGTATGCGATTTCGAAATGGAAAAGACTACCTATGCCGCACACTTGAGAAGCAACAGACATAAAATGCATCAGTTACCGCTACTAACGACGATGGTGTAGAAATGGTTAGTACAGCGTTTAACAACCGTATGGCTAGCTATCGCATAAAGAACGCCAGTGTCGACGATGGAGTGTCCGAGTTTCTTTGGAAGCAGAAAGAGCGATTTATTCGATTAATAAATGAAAAAAGAATACAACTTACAGCAATAAAAGTCTATTGCGAACTCTACGGCGTTTACACCAAAATGGGGGAAGAGACTACCGATGTGAAATCCTTTAACACAAAAAATGTGGTTATAACGTCTTCTAGTAATCTGGAAAATACGTACGAGGTCTTAAGCGAAACCATAAGAACAAAATCAGAGGAATTTGAAACATGCGGGTCCGGTTGGTCTTTGGAAAAGGTGCTCTATTT
The DNA here is from genome assembly GCA_036346225.1 of Platerodrilus igneus. Taxonomy (NCBI): domain Eukaryota; kingdom Metazoa; phylum Arthropoda; class Insecta; order Coleoptera; family Lycidae; genus Platerodrilus; species Platerodrilus igneus. Next base: position 1,397,815 of record JARFIW010001286.1, read on the forward strand.
AGAAATAAATATTAATAAGTATGAACCGATATGAGAAGTTCTAGGTTCAAAATAAACAATTGTGAATATGTATTTAGAAATGTGGTTTACAAAATTTAAACTGTATTAGTAAAATTGTCTGTAATAAAAGTTTTAAGAATGGTTTTAGATTTTCTTTTAGGTATAAGCTGCAGGAAAGTTATAATTTAGAGGGTGTGTGTAAAATGGTAAGGGGTGGTCCTGTTTTAAATCTGTTTACAGATTCGGATTCTACATAAAATTCTAGACTAAGAAGATGTATCGCATGACTAAAAAAAAGTTTATAAGAACGGTCAAAAGTCGCTACAGGTAAGAAATCTTAAAATCAGGGTAGCTCCCTTGGGGGTGATGATATCTGAAAAATTCTTAGAAATTCGGGTAGCTGAGAAAATTCTAATATTGATTGATACCAAACAAGATAGGTTTATCTCGAAAGATGCAATGGCTAGACAAAGAAAACTATTTGGTTCAGATGAAAGATAAAAAAATGGCTAGTCGAAGAAAACTTTTTGGTTCAGATGTGGGAGGAAATGAGGATGCTCATTTATCTCGAAACATAAAAAATTTAAGATAGGTTTATCTCGAAAGATGAAAATGGTTAGTCGAAGAAAACTTTTTGGTCCAGATGTGTGGGGAAATGAGGATGCTCATTTATCTCGAAACATAAAAAAAATTTAAGATAGGTTTATCTCGAAAGATGAAAATGGTTAGTCGAAGAAAACTTTTTGGTCCAGATGTGTGTGGAAATGTGGATGCTGGTGGAAATGTGGTCACAGGATCCTTGATTATACCCTACTGGTGTCATCCAATTCTTTTTAAATTTTCTGTAATTTTTGCTATTTTTGTGCGTTAATGAGTGGTTTATAGTTGTGCAGCTATTTTTATATATTTTGTCAAATTGCCCTACAATTCGCTTGTAGAGAACCTCAGGATGCTCTGAATAATTGAGAAGCGTATAATTAAAATTTTTGAGCGAACGCAGTACTTTACTTTCATTATATATTTGCCGTAAATCATTATGTTCCATGCTAAGATGATTATAATATATTTTTAATACTAACATATAGTGATCCGAAATTTTTGTTTGCAATACTCCAGAATAAACTTCTTCACAAATGCCTCGAATGAATAGATGGTCTATACTCGAACACACGAGGGTTTCATTGTAAAATTCTTCTCTAGTATTTCCCAAAATACATTTATAAAAGCCCTTGGAGCTAAGAGTAGCCTCATACTCATTCGTGGTTCTAGAGTGATCCATCAGATTTATATTAACATCTCCGCCATAAAGGATATATTTGTCATCACCACAATTTCGTAATTGAATTCTAACTTCATTAACAAAATCGTACACATTGCTGCTGGGAGGTCTATATACAAATATTACCTTACACAATAAATTATTGGTCATCGTTATAGTTCCCTGTATATTCTCGTAGGACGTGGATGTGAAACTAATTTCCTTAAACATAAAATTTTGATTTACATACAAAAGAATTCCACCACCTTTTGTTTTAACACGAAGCTTAGAATAGATATTATAGCCTTCTATTTGATAATTTTCAACATGTTCTGCATGTATGGAAACTTCGATTAGGACAATTAAATCAAATTTGGACTTTGAAATGTAGATTAAGAATTCATCGAAATGACTTTTAATACCGTTGATGTTAAAGCAAACAAGCGACAAACTTGTGCGGATGTTCGAACATGTGTTAAAAATTTCATTCATATGAAAGTTCCAATTGTCTATATTAATATAAGATTGATAATGCAAATTGTTATTCTCATAATTTATATCTGCTATCATTTTGCCAGAAGAATAATAAACTTATTTTAATTTAATACAAAATATATAATTCCTTTACCACAAATGCTATTAAATTAATTTACACAACTCTTTTACATTATCAATCCTAATTATACTTGTATCACTTGATTTCCTAGCCAAAATTTTACCATACTTTGACCACATACATCCAGCCTATTTCTTTAGCTCGTGTTTTCGTTTGCCAAAGTAAATTTTATTATATACAGTTAAGTTCTCATGCACAAATATTTTCCGTTCACTTTTATTTCTTAATACATTCTCATTACTTACTGAAACTTTCTTTTAGTTAGAAACTTATTTCTTACGGTCTGGGACGAACATCGTACGATGAGAGTTGGTACCGAATCTTGCCGTCTTTAGGTAATCTGTGGGCAACCACTAAATCATCCAAAACCACATCGACTTCTGGGTGATTTGCCAGTCGAATGACTGCAGCCTTGAGTTTTTCTTCATTTTCGTCGGGAATAGTCTCCAATCCATGAATCTCGAGATTAGCGCTTCTACTTCTCTGCTCTAAATTATTTATTTGTTGTTTTAGTTCAAGTATCTTCTGGTCTTTTATAGAATTATCAGCCATCAACTTAGCAATACTATTTGAAAATTCCATATTAGTCTTCTTGATGGATGTTACCTCTTCTCTTAAACCATCATAAAGGTTTGATAGCCCTTTAACATCCATAGCTACATCATCCAAAACTTTTTTATACCCATCTAATTTGTTTGTTATGACTTTAAGCATTTGTTTAACCTCATCTTCATCTTGAGTGCAAGGCAATTTGGTAGAGGTTTCATCTCCTCTGCAGTCAAGGCACCTCCAAACCTGTCTCCTTGAAGTTGATAGTTTTTTGAAGGTAATTTCTGCCATACCAGAACACCCGATGTGATACTAGCATTCACAAACGCTACAGGTAACAATATTTCCACATGTAGGCAATCTATCCTTACATTTCTTGCATCCCATCTTTACTGTTTATATTCACTTTAAATGCGGGCTAATATTAACTGAGGGTGTTAACCCAATGCATTTAAGTATACACTAAAACGTAATTATATTAATTATATTCATAAGTACTTTTAGTATTGGTGTGTGTGTGTGTGTGTGCGCGCGCGCGCGCGCGCGTGTGTGTATATGTGTGGTTGTGAATATTAATGGCTAATTAATTTTTGCAATACCTTTTTAAACTGATATTCATTATTTGAGAATAGTGATAATGATTTGTTGTTATTGTTAAAGTTATATGCTGCTAGTACTTTTAGTATTGGTGTGTGTGTGTGTGTGTGTGTGTGTGTGTGTGCGCGCGGCTCAACCTTCGAGTCGCTCGGACGTAACTTTGAATGCTCCGCGATTAATTCCAATAAACGTGATTGTGGAGTAGTACATTAATATAATTACGTTTTAGTGTATACTTAAATGCATTGGGTTAACACCCTCAGTTAATATTAGCCCGCATTTAAAGTGAATATAAACAGTAAAGATGGGATGCAAGAAATTTATTTATTTATTTTATTTATCGTCTTTATTTATCTAAACTAACATATACAAAGTGAATGAGAAAAAAAAACATACAAAATCGTGCAGGCGAAGTTCAGTCACAGACTGTTCTTCCACTTAACCTGAAGTAACATTATAATAACAGACAGCAAGCATCAAACGTAACAAGCAGCAGCACACAGTTGACTGAATTTATGTGTTCATACTTTCTGTACCCAGTACTGAATAAGTAAATAAATTAAATAAGCGTAAGATCATTGTAGGTTAATCAGATATTTTTTTGTAGTATCTCTTAAAACTGTATACTGATTTATTCTTTAGAGAAGCATCGATAGAATTGTATAATGCAACAGCCGAATAATGGTACGATCTTTGGTAGAAGGTGGACGTGTGACGCTCAATATGCAATAGATCGAGTGATCGTAAGTTAATACAGTGGTAATAACGACGCGGTTTTAGTAAAGACTTTATATATTCTGGTGTTGTGGGCGAGGTTAGAGCGCGATGTGTATAAACTGCAAGGTGTAATTTACGCCTGTTAGCCATATTCAGCCAACCTGATTCTCGCAAAAAGTTAGAAATATGGTCATACTTTCGTAAACCGTAAACAAATCTTAGACAAGCATTTTGGATCCTCTGAATGCGTAGGGAAGTATTATAATCTAAACAAGGACCATATACAACATCACAATAATTAAACAGAGACAAAATTAATGTAAGGATAGATTGCCTACAGATGGAAATATTGTTACCTGTAGCGTTTGTGAATGCTCGTATCACATCGGGTGTTCTGGTATGGCAGAAATTACCTTCAAAAAACTATCAACTTCAAGGAGACAGGTTTGGAGGTGCCTTGACTGCAGAGGAGATGAAACCTCTACTAAATTGTCTTGCACTCAAGATGAAGATGAGGTTAAACAAATGCTTAAAGTCATAACAAACAAATTAGATGGGTATAAAAAAGTTTTGGATGATGTAGCTATGGATGTTAAAGGGCTATCAAACCTTTATGATGGTTTAAGAGAAGAGGTAACATCCATCAAGAAGACTAATATGGAATTTTCAAATAGTATTGCTAAGTTGATGGCTGATAATTCTATAAAAGACCAGAAGATACTTGAACTAGAACAACAAATAAATAATTTAGAGCAGAGAAGTAGAAGCGCTAATCTCGAGATTCATGGATTGGAGACTATTTCCGACGAAAATGAAGAAAAACTCAAGGCTGCAGTCATTCGACTGGCAAATCACCTAGAAGTCGATGTGGTTTTGGATGATTTAGTGGTTGCCCACAGATTACCTAAAAGACGGCAAGATTCGGTACCAACTCTCATCGTACGATGTTCGTCCCAGACCGTAAGAAATAAGTTTCTAACTAAAAAGAAAGTTTCAGTAAGTAATGAGAATGTATTAAGAAATAAAAGTGAACGGAAAATATTTGTGCATGAGAACTTAACTGTATATAATAAAAATTTACTTTGGCAAACGAAAACACGAGCTAAAGAAATAGGCTGGATGTATGTGTGGTCAAAGTATGGTAAAATTTTGGCTAGGAAATCAAGTGATACAAGTATAATTAGGATTGATAATGTAAAAGATTTGTGTAAATTAATTTAATAGCATTTGTGGTAAAGGAATTATATATTTTGTATTAAATTAAAATAAGTTTATTATTCTTCTGGCAAAATGATAGCAGATATAAATTATGAGAATAACAATTTGCATTATCAATCTTATATTAATATAGACAATTGGAACTTTCATATGAATGAAATTTCTAACACATGTTCGAACATCCGCACAAGTTTGTCGCTTGTTTGCTTTAACATCAACGGTATTACAAGTCATTTCGATGAATTCTTAATCTACATTTCAAAGTCCAAATTTGATTTAATTGTCCTAATCGAAGTTTTCATACATGCAGAACATGTTGAAAATTATCAAATAGAAGGATATAATATCTATTCTAAGCTTCGTGTTAAAACAAAAGGTGGTGGAATTCTTTTGTATGTAAATCAAAATTTTATGTTTAAGGAAACTAGTTTCACATCCACGTCCTACGAGAATATACAGGGAACTATAACGATGACCAATAATTTATTGTGTAAGGTAATATTTGTATATAGACCTCCCAGCAGCAATGTGTACGATTTTGTTAATGAAGTTAGAATTCAATTACGAAATTGTGGTGATGACAAATATATCCTTTATGGCGGAGATGTTAATATAAATCTGATGGATCACTCTAGAACCACGAATGAGTATGAGGCTACTCTTAGCTCCAAGGGCTTTTATAAATGTATTTTGGGAAATACTAGAGAAGAATTTTACAATGAAACCCTCGTGTGTTCGAGTATAGACCATCTATTCATTCGAGGCATTTGTGAAGAAGTTTATTCTGGAGTATTGCAAACAAAATTTCGGATCACTATATGTTAGTATTAAAATATATTATAATCATCTTAGCATGGAACATAATGATTTACGGCAAATATATAATGAAAGTAAAGTACTGCGTTCGCTCAAAATTTTAATTATACGCTTCTCAATTATTCAGAGCATCCTGAGGTTCTCTACAAGCGAATTGTAGGGCAATTTGACAAAATATATAAAAATAGCTGCACAACAATAAACCACTCATTAACGCACAAAATAGCAAAATTACAGAAAATTTAAAAGAATTGGATGACACCGGACTTGTTTCAAAGTATAAAATGAGGGATAATATGTATAAAAATGGCAACAATCAAAAATGAAACGGATCGAGACAATTATAAAAAATTTAGGAATTGGCTACAATTAAAAATACGGAAAGTAAAACAACAGTTTTATAATAACAAATTTCAGTCAGTAGTTAACGACACAAAAGCGTTATGGGGTAATTTAAATGAATTACTACAGAATAAGAAGAAATCAAATACTGATGAGGTAATAAGGAAAGCATTTACAAATGCTGGGGATTTAGTAATCGCAAATAATTTGACTGCATTTTTTTATGACAGTGTCCTTTCTATTAAACACGATTGTAGTGAAAAATTGTTAGACGGGTACCCTGGAATTAATCCACTTGTGATGGTGTAATAGCCGAATAATTTATAGTTATTACATTGTATTAAGTTTAAGCATTTAAAAGGTGAGTGACTTGTATAGGAAGTGAAAAGTGCGGAAATTGTACAGGAAGACAATCAGGAAGTACACGTGCAACGAACTCTAGGCTAGGTGTAATTTGAATTAGTAAATAAGCATAGTTGCAAAATAATTGTTAGCAGTTAAGTATTAATATAGAATAAGATTGATTATAAGTCTAACCTTCCGATGTAATAGTTGTAATGCACCTTAAAGTGACAAGTAAATTAAACATGTGAAATGGTCTTCGACTTTGATTTAATCACCTCGAATAAAGACCCCAAGAGAACACTACATGGCGATCCTGCCAGCCCTGCTAACCCTGCCAGCCCTGCTAATCCTGCCAGCCCTGCAATTCTGCGAGTCCTGCTAGTTCTACAGATTAAATTATAAAGTAACCGAAATTTGAAATGGGCACCAGCAATTCCAAGGAAGAAGTAGTTATTGCACAAACTGGAATGAATAATGGTTCGATAAATGGCTATTCAAATTCTGAGGTAATAGGTATTACGTCAGGTACAATTTTAGCGTTGTTGGGTATTTTATTACTTTTTAAAATGTTCAAGAAAATGTTGGACAAGAAGATTAGGAGAGAGGTCAGTAGAAGCCAGCAGATTGTATAGTAAGAATTATTTTATTTTAAGCTATAAAAATTAAGTACGAGTTAAAATTAATGACGGAACACTTGAAGCAAATTTTAGAGGAATTTAAGATTTTTATTAAAAATTTAAATAAAGATGGTCAAGAAAGACGAAACGATTTAGATGTTACTAATAGGAAATTTGAATATTTGAATAGGTTATGCGAGGAGTATAGGTTAGAGGAAGTTAAGTATTTTAAGTAGGAAAAGTCAAGACACCATGGGTGAAAAATTTGAATTAAAAGTAGCAGCCTCTATGATTCCAGCCATGGACGGTTCAGAAAATACCACCAAGCAAATGGTCGACGCAATTGAACTATATGATAGCTTGTTAGATGATGAAGGTAAGAGATTGTTAGTAAATTTTGTCATAAAAATTAAGTTAAGTCAAAATGCTAAAATGCGATTAGACAGTAAGTATGAGAATGTAGAAGCGCTTGTGAACGATATCAAACATCACCTTTTAACTAAAAAATCAGCATCAGGATTGTCTGCCGAATTACATAACTCCAGACAAAATAATAAATCAATTGAAAATTTTGGTAAAACGATCGAGGAATTAATGGTCAATTTAACAATAGCTCAATCAGAGGGTAACAAACAATCATTAAAAATTTTGACAGCCGTTAACGAAAAAATTGCATTAAACGTATTTACAAACGGAATAAGGGACGAAAATTTAAAAACAATTATGAAAGCTCGAAATTACGATAAATTAAAAGACGCCATAATAGCCGCGAAGGAAGAGGAAACTGCAAATAAACCTCAGCAAATGTTTTACACAACCGGAAAAGGTCGTCAATTTACTAGACGCGTAAAATATCATAACAATAATACGAATAGAAGTCAACGTACCTCACACACCAGGTATCAAGGTCGAGGAAATAATCCATGCACGTTCATGAACACTAGAGATCGAGGAAATGCACACGTAGGTAAAACTGTAAGAGGTCATCAGTCTTATAATAGGGGAAACCATCGCAATTTTTATATCAACTCGTCAGAGAAAAACTCCACAGAAAATACATTAGACCAAACTAGGGAACCGAAAACATTTTTTCGAGACCCCCCGGAATAATTTGAAGAATGTTCACAAAATTTTAAATATTAATAGTGTAAATTTCATAAAAGTCGGATACAATAACAATACAATTAAATTAAATTTAGATACAGGAGCATCAGTAAGTCTTATTTTCATTTCTAGTTTAACAACTAAGATAAATATTGATACAAATAAGCAAATTTTTATTCAAGGAGTATCGGGTAAAACAAAAGCAATTGGAACAGTAAATCTACCAATTAAAATAGGGAATATCTCAATTAATCATACTTTTGTTGTAATGAACGATTTCGAATCAGACGTAAACGGAGTAATAGGATCAGATTTTTTTAATAAATACAGATCAAATATCGATTATAAAAATTATAAATTTACTTTCGTAAGTAATGATGTATCAACGTCAATTCCATTATTAGCAAACGAAGATTTATATACAATAATCCCACCACGATGCGAGATTATCAAATATTTTACAATAAATTGCAAAGAGGAATGCGTAATAAGATCACAAGAATTGTGCGAAGGTGTATTTTAGCAAACGTAGTTGTAAAGCCAGTTAAAAATTTTATACCAGTAAAATTATTGAATACGAACGACACTGAAATTAAGTTACGAAATTTTAAACCTACCATCGAACGACTTTCAGATTACAAGATAGTTAAATTTGAAGAGTCAAAATTCTCAGTTGAACGTATTGATAAATTATTAAAAGACATTAACGTCGAAGGTTTAAATAGCGAAGAACAAACCACCATTCATAAGATTTCTGCTAAGTTTGCAGACGTATTTTATGTCGACAATGACCTACTAACCGAGTCAAACATAAGTAAGCAGCATATTCAATTACAAACAGATGCTACAGCAACGTACGTTAAACCATATAGGTTACCATATTCACAGAAAAGTGATATAGGAAAGCAAGTAGATAAAATGTTACATGACGGGATAATAGAACCCGCACAGAGTGCGTGGTCGTCACCACTACTAATAGTACCGAAAAAACCGGATAGTTTAGGAAACAAAAAATGGCGCGTAGTTATTGATTATAGACAATTAAACACTAAATTGCAAGATGACAAATTTCCGCTACCAAGTATCGAGTCAATTTTAGATTCGTTAGGAGGTGCGATATATTTTTCACGTTTAGATTTATATCAAAGTTATTATCAGAGAGGATTACAAGAACAGTCCAGACCGTGTACGGCATTTAGTACAGACAAAGGACAATTTCAAATGACTAGGTTACCGATGGGATTAAAAGTAAGCCCGAGTATTTTTGCACGAGCGATGACAGTAGCTTTATCAGGATTAAATTACGAGAATTGTTTTACATATTTGGATGATTTAATTGTATTCGGAGATAGTTTAGAAAAGCACAATACAAATTTAGTAAAAGTACTCAATAGGTTAAGGAAAGTCAATTTAAAATTAAATCCAAAAAAGTGTGAATTTTAAAGAAGGAAATTTTATATTTAGGGCACGTTATAACGGCACAAGGTGTACAACCAGATCCAGAAAAATTGCAGTCATGCAAAATTATCCAACACCACTTAACGCAAACGACGTTAAAAGGTTTGTAGCATTTGCCAATTACTATAGAAAATTTATTCCAAAATTCGCTGAAATAACAGCACCGTTAAACAAATTGTCTAGGAAAGGTGTAACTTTCCAATGGACCAATGAATGTCAAGCAGCATTCGAACTGTTAAAACAACTTTAACAAACCCACCCATATTACAATACCCAGATTTTTCAGATAATAGTACATTCATCTTACGCACGGACGCATCAGGTTACGCGTTAGGAGCAGTTTTGTCGAATAGCGACGACAAGCCAGTAGCTTACGCAAGTAGAGCACTTAACAAAGCCGAAATAAATTATTGTACAATAGAAAAAGAGTTATTAGCTATTGTATGGGCAGTGAAAAAATTTAGGCCATACTTATTTGGCAAAAAATTTCAAATTTTAATGGATCATAGACCGTTAGTATACTTATTTGGTATGAGTAATCCATCTAGTCGATTAACAAAATTTAGGTTAACATTAGAAGAATATGATTTTACAATAACGTATATTAGGGGTACAGAAAACGTGACAGCGGACGCTTTATCTAGAACTATTATAGATTCAGATTATTTAAAGAATATGGAGCGAGCGGTTCACGAAAAGTATATGTAACAACAAGAGCCCAAAGTAGAAAATTAGGCGACTCTCAAGTCGAATCAAAAGCATCAAAGGATGATGGGACTGATCACCCCAACATTGTTGAACTTTTGAAGCATCCGAAGGATGCAACAGAATTACGATTTGTATCAGAGGAGGAGTTTAACAGAATCATTAAATCCAATAAAGGAAATAATTTTGTTTACATGCATGTATTATCAATTTATGATAGGAGTAAAAATATAGTTTATTTGAAGCAAGGATCTCGATCAGCGTCAGCCTTCGAAGCGTCGTTGAGAGACCTGCAATTTCTTCGTAGAGAATTTACAATTCCGGAATTTATTATTATAAAAAAACGAAGAATCGAAGTCATTTTTAAATAACTGTAAAGCCGGCCGCAATTTACTTAAAAAAAATGACATACGAATTAGTGTGATTAGGGAAGTCACTAATATTCAAAACTCAGAAACGCAAAGATTAATCATTAATGATTTTCATTTATTGCCTACGGGAGGTCACGCGGGCATCAATAGAACATACAATAATATAAAGCGATACTATTTTTGGTCAAGTATGCGAAAGGATGTAGAAACATTTATTAAAAAATGTGACGAATGTCAAAGACATAAACATTCAAATATTAGCAAACAGCCGATGATAATTACAACCACAGCTTCCGAAGCTTTCGAAAAAATATTTTTTTAGACTTAGTTGGACCATTGCAACCAGATGCAAATGGAAACAGGTATATTTTGACACTACAGTGTGATTTAAGTAAATTTGTAGAAGCATATCCATTACGAAATAAAGAGACTGAAAGTGTAACTAGAGCGTTTGTCGAGAATTTTATTTTACGATACGGCATCCCACGCGAAATTTTAACGGATAAAGGTTCAGAGTTCATGTCGGAGATTTTTAAGGAAATGTGCAAATTATTAAATATAAAACAATTAAATTCTACAGCGTATCATCATGAAACTATCGGTGCGCTCGAAAACTCACATAAAAATTTAGCAGCATATTTAAGGATCCAATGTCCGCAGTATTCAAATAATTGGAGCAGTTGGATACCTTATTGGTGTTTTGCATACAATAATTCAGTGCATACTGAAACTAAATATACCCGCACGAATTAGTATTTGGGAAAATTAATCAAATACCGTCAAACGTGGTAAACTCAGTAGACCCTCTATATAATTTTGATAATTATCCAGCAGAACTAAAGTATAGATTGCAAGTCGCTGCAAATGAAGCGAGATATAATTTATTACAGTCCAAAAGCAAAAGAAAGCATAAGTTTGATATCAAAACTAAGCATGTTAATTATAAATTAGGAGATAAGTTGTTGATTAAGAATACATCTCTTAATAAAGAGATCCAATATTTGTAGGCCCATATGAAGTAGTTTTAGATAAGAATCCTAATGTTATAGTTAAGATAGATAATAAGTTAGTAGAAATCCATAAGAATAGGACAAAATTATATAACGTATTGTAATTTAGAAAATTTTTATTTTGAAAACAAAATTTTTTAGTGCACCCCGTGGAGGTGTGATGGTGTAATAGCCGAATAATTTATAGTTATTACATTGTATTAAGTTTAAGCATTTAAAAGGTGAGTGACTTGTATAGGAAGTGAAAAGTGCGGAAATTGTACAGGAAGACAATCAGGAAGTACACGTGCAACGAACTCTAGGCTAGGTGTAATTTGAATTAATAAATAAGCATAGTTGCAAAATAATTGTTAGCAGTTAAGTATTAATATAGAATAAGATTGATTATAAGTCTAACCTTCCGATGTAATAGTTGTAATGCACCTTAAAGTGACAAGTAAATTAAACATGTGAAATGGTCTTCGACTTTGATTTAATCACCTCGAATAAAGACCCCAAGAGAACACTACACACTAAATTGTAGCTTGTACTTAAATAGAGTAACGGTTGACTTTGTGAAAAGAGAATTATCAAAAATGAACATAAAAAAATCTCCTGGAATTGATAATATTAGACTAAAAGACCTGCTATTTTTAGGAGAAGATATGTATTCAGTGATCGCAAAATTAATAAATCTCATTATAAAGACTACAGTTGTGCCTCAAAACCTCAAAATAGCAATTGTAAGACCAATACATAAAAAGGTAGCTTCTCTGAACTCTGTAATTACCGACCCATTTCAATTTTGCCAATAATTGAGAAAATATTTGAGAAATATATAGCAGAGCGCATCTACAAATATATCGACGAAAACATGATTCTAACTAAAACTCAATATGGCTTTGTAAAAGGCTTGGGTACGAATAAATTATTATCTAATTTTTCTAACTTTATGTACGATAACCTGAAGAACAGTATGAATATCTTATGCTTATTTGTGGATTATTCGAGGGCTTTTGACACCATAGAGCACAAAATATTGTTAGATAAGCTAGAAACATACGGCTTTAGAGGGCCTTCCCTCAAACTTTTTCAAAATTATTTACTTTTTAGAATGTTTTCTGTCAAAATTGGTAACACTTACAGTAGGAAACAACCACTTGGTATCGGTGTGCCTCAGGGGTCGGTGCTGGGCCCTTTATTATTTATACTTTACATGAACGATTTGCCAAATTTAATTCAGAACTGTAAAATCTTTATGTTTGCAGATGATGTCCTATTAATATCAGTTCACAGAAAGTTACCAGCAGCACAACTGTTTTTACAAATTGATACCGATAACATGACTAAATGGTCTCATGATAACTACCTAGTATTGAACAGAGAGAAGACCAAGTTAATGCATATCACAACTCCATATATACAAAGAGGTGAACCAAATATTATAATACACTCTTGTAGATGCTTCCAATTGAAAAAGATGCTTTAATTCTTGCACAAGCAGCTGCACGAATATTGCACAGTGCTCCATATATCAATACCTAGAAATCACAGTGGATAACTTCTTTCGGTGGGATCACCAAATCAATAATGTTTGTAAAAAACTGAAAATGGTCCTTGCTAAAATGTACTATATCAGAAATTTGGTTTCATTAAAAGTTAAGAGGATTTTATACATTGCGCTGGCTGAATCTATAATTAGATATGGATTACCAGCCTGGGGTTTTGCTGGTAATATCCAGTTAAACAAAATTCGAGTTGTACAGCGACAATTATTAAAACTAATTACCAATGCTGACCCAGGTACTAGTATGCAAGAGTTACTTACACAATCTAATGTATTAGACGCTAAAGGTTTATTTTATTTTAACATTGTTATAGATAATTTTTAAAGATACATATCTGGAAAGAAAACTAACGATTACGGATTAAGATCTAACAATTATGTGGTTCCGTTAGCGCTAAATAAATATGGTGAGAATAATTTGTCATACATAGTTCCCAAACTTTTAACAAACTTCCGCCTGAAATTCAAAATTTTTCAAACATGAAAAACTAAAATCTGATTTAAAAGATTTCTTAAACTCACAGTACCCATAAATTAGTATAGAACGAATGCTTTATTATTATACCACGAACAAACATTTATATTTTTAAACATCTGAATTTAGTAATGTTATTTTACTTGTGTTATTTGTTACCTCTTTTGATTCATTTAAGGGGTTTAGGAATTATTTAGCACTCTAGGAGTGATTTAATAAGTTTAGGGTAACAGATATACTTAGATTCTTTACAAAATTGGTAATTAAGGATGTATTTATTATAAGGAGTATAACGATTAGTAGAAATTTATGTTGGATTCAGGGATTTCTTTTTTTTTTGGGAATTTAAAGGTTTTATTTTTATTTTATTTTTATTTGTTTTTCTTTTGGCAGTTAAATACGGTTTTTGCAATTACTTATGTATTTTGATATATGTATGTTACAAAATGTATGTTAAGTTATGGAATTGTACTTAGTATTATTATAAGGGTTCGTACTTTGATCTACATATAGAAATTGAAATTATTGTTTTACGTGATTTATGATGTTTTAAGTATATATTGTATAATGATATAAGAAACAGCTGAAAGTGATGAATTCAACCTCTTAAACTGAACATCCCACCTTGCAATTATAATGAACATACGTTCAATGCGGAATGACAACATGAATTTATAGAGGGTTGAGCTTAAATGAATTAATATAACTCTAAGAATCGGAACTAGTTTTACTGTTAGTGTAATTATTTATAAAATAATTAACTTAGGGTGTTTATGTGTACTCGCTAGCAGTAATTTATTTGGTTTATAGCGTCTTGTCAAGCAGCAAATGGCTAGCTTAAGATGCAAATGTAAAACAAATTGAATAAAGAAATTGAATTGAATTGAATTGAACTAGCAGCATATAACTTTAACAATAACAACAAATCATTATCACTATTCTCAAATAATGAATATCCGTTTAAAAAGGTATTGCAAAAATTAATTAGCCATTAATATTCACAACTACACATATACACACACGCGCAAGCGCATGCGCACGCGCACGCGCATGCGCGCACACACACACACCAATACTAAAGGTACTAGCAGCATATAACTTTAACAATAACAACAAATCATTATCACTATTCTCAAATAATGAATATCAGTTTAAAAAGGTATTGCAAAAATTAATTAACCATTAATATTCACAACCACATATACACACGCGCGCGCGCGCGCGCTTGCGCACGCGCCCGCGCACGCGCATGCGCACGCGTACGCGCGCACACACACACACACACACACACACACACAAATTAATTAGCCATTAATATTCACAAACACACATATACACACACGCGCGCGCGCGCACGCGCACGCGCACACACACACACACACCAATACTAAAAGTACTAGCAGCATATAACTTTAACAATAACAACAAATCATTATCACTATTCTCAAATAATGAATATCAGTTTAAAAAGGTATTGCAAAAATTAATTAGCCATTAATATTCACAACCACACATACACACACGCGCGCACACGCGCGCGCACGCGCACGCGCTCGCGCATGCGTCCGCACTAAAAGTACTAGCAGCATATAACTTTAACAATAACAACAAATCATTATCACTATTCTCAAATAATGAATATCAGTTTAAAAAGGTATTGCAAAAATTAATTAGCCATTCATATTCACAACCACACATATACACACACACGCGCGCGCGCGCACGCGCGCGCGCACACACACACACACACCAATACTAAAGGTACTAGCAGCATATAACTTTAACAATAACAACAAATCATTATCACTATTCTCAAATAATGAATATCAGTTTAAAAGGTATTGCAAAAATTAATTAACCATTAATAATCACAACCACACATACACAGGCGCGCGCGCAGGCGCACGCGCCGCGCCCGCGCCCGCGCACGCGCACGCGCACGCGCGCACGCGCGCACGCGCATGCGCACGCGCAAGCGCAAGCGCGCGCGCACACACACACACACACACACACACCAATACTAAAAGTACTAGCAGCATATAACTTTAACAATAACAACAAATCATTATCACTATTCTCTCACACACACACACACACGCACGCACGCAGAAATTAATTAGCCATTAATATTCACACACACACACGCGCGCGCGCGCGCACGCGCACGCGCACGCGCGCGCGCGCACACACACACACACCAATACTAAAAGTACTAGCAGCATATAACTTTAACAATAACAACAAATCATTATCACTATTCTCAAATAATGAATATCAGTTTAAAAGGTATTGCAAAATTAATTAGCCATTAATATTCACAACCACATATACACACACCGCGCGCGCGCACGCGCGCACGCGCACGCGCACGCGCACGCGCATGCGCGCGCCGCACACACACACACCAATACTAAAAGTACTAGCAGCATATAACTTTAACAATAACAACAAATCATTATCACTATTCTCAAATAATGAATATCAGTTTAAAAGGTATTGCAAAATTAATTAACCATTAATATTCACAACCACACATACACACACGCGCGCGCACGCGCACGCGCTCTAGCACGCGCCCGCGCCCGCGCAAGCGAACGCGCATGCGCACTCGTACGCGCGCTACCACGCACGCACACACACACACACACACACACACACACACCCACACACACACACACCAATACTAACAGTACTAGCAGCATATAACTTTAACAATAACAACAAATCATTATCACTATTCTCAAATAATGAATATCAGTTTAAAAGGTATTGCAAAATTAATTAGCCATTAATATTCACAACCACCATATACACACACACGCACGCGCAGCGCAAGCGCAGCGCAGCAGCCACGCCACACACACACCAATACTAAAAGGTACTAGCAGCATATAACTTTAACAATAACAACAAATCATTATCACTATTCTCAAATAATGAATATCAGTTTAAAAGGTATTGCAAAATTAATTAACCATTAATAATCACAACCACACATACACAGCGCG
Organism: Platerodrilus igneus; assembly: GCA_036346225.1. Classification (NCBI taxonomy): domain Eukaryota; kingdom Metazoa; phylum Arthropoda; class Insecta; order Coleoptera; family Lycidae; genus Platerodrilus; species Platerodrilus igneus. The sequence goes on from JARFIW010001286.1 coordinate 1,414,567, forward strand.
CGCGCAGGCGCCGCGCACGCGCCCGCGCCCGCGCACGCGCACGCGCAGCGCACGCGCGCCGCGCAGCACGCACGCGCAACGCAACGCGCGCACACACACACACACACACACACACACCAATACTAAAAGTACTAGCAGCATATAACTTTAACAATAACAACAAATCATTATCACTATTCTCTCAAACATGAACACAGTTTAACAACGTCACGCAGAAATTAATTAGCCATTAATATTCACACACACACACCGCGCGCGCGCACGCAGCGCAGCGCACGCAGCGCGCGCGCGCACACACACACACACCAATACTAAAAGTACTAGCAGCATATAACTTTAACAATAACAACAAATCATTATCACTATTCTCAAATAATGAATATCAGTTTAAAAGGTATTGCAAAATTAATTAGCCATTAATATTCACAACCACATATACACACACGCACGCGCGCGCACGCGCACGCACGCGCACGCGCACGCGCACGCGCAGCGCGCGCGCACCACACACACACACACACCAATACTAAAAGTACTAGCAGCATATAACTTTAACAATAACAACAAATCATTATCACTATTCTCAAATAATGAATATCAGTTTAAAAAGGTATTGCAAAAATTAATTAACCATTAATATTCACAACCACACATACACACACGCGCGCGCACGCGCACGCGCTCGCGCACGCGCCCGCGCCCGCGCACGCGCACGCGCATGCGCACGCGCGCGCGCGCGCACGCACACACACCACACACACACACACACACACACACACACACCCACACACACACACACACACCAATACTAAAAGTACTAGCAGCATATAACTTTAACAATAACAACAAATCATTATCACTATTCTCAAATAATGAATATCAGTTTAAAAAGGTATTGCAAAAATTAATTAGCCATTAATATTCACAACCACCATATACACACACACGCACGCGCATGCGCACGCGCAAGCGCAAGCGCAAGCGCACGCGCGCACGCGCGCACACACACACACACACCAATACTAAAAGTACTAGCAGCATATAACTTTAACAATAACAACAAATCATTATCACTATTCTCAAATAATGAATATCAGTTTAAAAAGGTATTGCAAAAATTAATTAACCATTAATATTCACAACCACACATACACACACGCGCGCGCACGCGCACGCGCTCGCGCACGCGCCCGCGCCCGCGCACGCGCACGCGCATGCGCACGCGTACGCGCGCGCGCGCGCACGCACACACACACACACCACACACACACACACACACACACACACACACACACACACACACACCAATACTAAAAGTACTAGCAGCATATAACTTTAACAATAACAACAAATCATTATCACTATTCTCAAATAATGAATATCAGTTTAAAAAGGTATTGCAAAAATTAATTAGCCATTAATATTCACAACCACCATATACACACACACGCACGCGCATGCGCACGCGCAAGCGCAAGCGCAAGCGCACGCGCGCACGCGCGCACACACACACACACACCAATACTAAAAGTACTAGCAGCATATAACTTTAACAATAACAACAAATCATTATCACTATTCTCTCTCTCACACACACACACACACACACGCACGCACGCACGCACGCACGCACGCACGCACGCACGCACGCACGCACGCACGCACGCACACACACACACACACACACACACACACACACACACACACACACACACACACACACACACACACACACACGTCGTATGACCGATTACGTAAAGTTAAAGTCAAGTTCAGCTGCTGCTTCAAAACACGTTCTTCTGCCGGTCCGGATCAGTCTCAAAAGTTTGAAAACATATAAATAAAAAAAGTAGTCGAACGCCTGGGTCGAAATCATCTGCCTTTATTCTGTATAGAAATTTCGGAAAAAAGTATAATGTTATTTTTATTAAAAACCCTTGTAAAGTGGGTTGTGCAAAAAGCTGTATTTGTTTTACATTTATTTTAGCTATAGAGTGTTAATGATCATTAATAACCATTGAGACAAATGATTAGAGGCATTTATTTTATCAATCTAACGTAAAAAATTCTGATGACATATCTGAGAGCTTACTTCAATAAATATATCACAAAAGTTTCTTGCTTTATTAACTAAAGAATTTGCAGCTTCATCTGAAGCATATTCAAAAATAATTTAATGATTAATACTTTTAATTAAATAGCTAATATATTTCACTGTGTCAGAACATATTGTGTATTAAACAAAACAACAATATATTTATATAATATGCAGTATGCAACCATTTCCACTTTTGTCTAAACACAAACGGCCACAGTACTGCGTTTTAGGTGGTTTATTCAAACACCCACAGATGGCTCAGGTAGAATGACGTTTTAAATTATCCATATGCAGTAATACATTTTTCGAAATCAATTAATAACTTGTTTTCGAAAAGAGATAATAAAATGCAACGAGACAAAAGCAGTTACTTCATTGTTATGTAATTACCGTAAATTTCCGGTAAGGATTAGTTAATTGGAAATCCTATTTTTGATTTATACAGACGGACATGCATCATGTGTGCCAATCGAATATAAATAACAAAATTCTTTGAGAAATTACAACTTTTCGTTTCTTAGTTGAACTGGAAAGTCGCTTGGTGTTGAAAAACACTCAAGATGTTCAGGAAAGTCAAGTTTTTCTTGCAAAGACGTCGTAAAAGACGGACAGAATTTAAAAGTTGTCCAAAACAACTAAAGTAGAAATGTAGTGTACAAATCCTCTTTGTGAACGGTTTGTTAAAATGTGTAAGCATATAAAATTAATTATTTTATTACAGTGCAACTTTGATAACTCTGGAAATGTAGATAATCTCATAATGGGTTTGATGTAATTTCACGTAATTCCGATGCAGTCTTAGCTCATCAGAAAATATTTTATTTGGTTTGTTTCAATTAAAATTATGGAACTCGTTTGAAGACAAATGAGTAAGCAACTTTGTTCGACACATGGCCGCTATGTAGCCGACGTGCTCATCTGATGTACGTGTCCTTTGAAGGTTATAGGTCATTGCCGCTATGGGTAAGAAAGTAATAGTTCTAAAATAATGCTAAGGTTGTTACAGGCGGAAAAGCTACTAAGTGTATCTTTTCCAGTCAAATTATAAAATGGGGGCGGCCTGTAAAACAAAATTTAAAGGGGGGTCACCGGCACTAGCTAGCGGAAGGTCGTGGATCATATAGAGGGTTAAAATTTTGAAAAAAAGGTTAAATTAATTTATAATATACTACAAAAATGTGGCACTTACCTTTCATAAAATATTGTGGCTTAATGACAATTGCCAAAGGCGCCAGACAAGTCGAGAATGTCCAAATGTTCGTAAAAATCCTTGAGAGACTTGTCATCCCAAGGAGGACAATTGTTTCTTTTAATCAATTCCTCACTCTTTGTACTACTTATATAAAAAAATAAGAAAACTATTGACTTAATCAACGGCAAACAAAACTATTTAATTCACAGAGCAATAAACGTGAACCTCTTACATTCATTGATTTAGAAATTTAAGTGAATAGGTGACTATGGAATTTATGAAAATTTTGAGTACATAAGTAGTTATCAAACACTTGTATATGAAAGAAACTTATATTATAAATTGTACACTAAATTAATCTTACGCTTTATGGCCAAAACGTCCTAACAAATAAACTAACTAAAAATTGGTCATGCTACTTAACTATAAAGTCTTACTTACTAATAATTGTCCATTGTTTGAGGGTTTATTTTCCAACGTAGAGCAGTTATTAAATTTGGGAAGAGAATCTCGCTTGTTGCTTCTGTTTGTAATGTTTAAGAAAATTGACTGGCACACGAACTCGGCAGAATTTTTGACGATATCACTTACTTGCTGCGTCATACGCCTACAAGTTTTTAATATTTATCTTGCATCACTATAAATCCGCGAACATATGGGCATAACCCTCGCGAAACTGGAAGAGTAACACTTCTTTCCCATTTTTTTACTAACGTGATACCAAGTGGAATATTCTATGTCATGCCAGAGAACGCTACCCGCAAAACTACGTTTCTCTCTACTTCTTGACCGCGGACGGCTCCATTGGAAGAACTCTTGTCTTTGGCCAAAGTCTTCAAATATATAGACTAAATCCTACCCTAATAATTACGTACGTCATTTTCTGTTATCCAATGACTGAACTGAACCTCCCACAAAACAAGATTTCAGAAACCAAATCCAACCCCTTTTTAGATGAGAATCACGGAAGCAATTATTCTCCCACGGGTTTAAATTATCTTTTACTTTCTACGAATTGCTTAAATATGGCAATGTGGAATCTACCTATGGCGGCCGTAGTCTGGCATTAACAAAGACCGGCTAACCTACTTGAGCCGAAATAGATTTTAAATACAATGGATGTCTCCAGACATATATATATATATATATATATATATATATATATATATATATATATATATATATATATAAACAAAGACAAGTTATTTGCAGTCCGCAAAGGCCAGACGTACTTTTATAGTCATTTATAAAATTTATTATGTAGTTTCGGTTCAATTCTGTACTTCCACACTTTAGTAGTGTTGGTTTTTATCACCTGATGGCGGTTTTATTTACTTTTGCCATAGTACAGTGATTGTTTCGAAATTATATCATTATAATAGCTTCGATTACTTCATAGGGTTCTTGGGAACTATTCCACTCTGATGAGGCTAACTAGCCGAAACCATTGGTCAGTGGATGTTTCCTCCCCTATGAAGTAATAAAGCTAATTGTTTTGTTAATGGCTATATAACTACCAGCCCGATTTGTATTTGTCAATGGCTCTTATTATTTTCATAAGAGTTTGTTTACAGATACATCTTACTTTTTATATGATATATATATATATATATATATATATATATATATATAAATATATGTATCTGGTAACTTCTTGAAATCCTCAGCATTGATACAAGAAACCTCGGAACCAGAATTGATCCATATCAGAAATTCAATAGACCCACATGTTATAATAATGTGTAGTAATAAACGAAAAGCAGTTTCAGGACGAGTGGTTGCGAGTAAAATTGTCGAAAACAGCGATTTGTGGCACCGTCAGCGACATTAATGGTTTGTGAGCTAAGTTGACAAAACCTGAACCATTACAAAAATCTAAAATTTTTCTCGGGCAATTATCAATGTACCTAATAAACTTGTAACAAGTTTATTTCGCAGTTACTAAATCCAATCATAAAAAGCAAAGTCATAAAGCGCTTTTATTCAAATTATTAGTAAAGTACAAGCAACGAGTTTAGTAATACGCTAAGGTCGTATCTACATATTGTTTTCTATGTATAAAACGTTTCGCAGGCGCGTGTTGCTTGAAGGCCTCTGCTGGGGGTTACGTCGTCGCTCGTGCGAGGTGATAAAAGAGTCGGTCCTGCAAGCTTGTGAAATGACCAGGTACAATTGGAGGCAGGCCGCGAACTTGCGGTTACATTTCGACGATTAGAGATCCATCTTTAAAATAGCGGTTGGTATCCTATAATGAATATTTACTTTGTTTAATTAAGGTATTTTGTTTAGCGCGTATTCCACCACCATAAAACCAACTATAGTAACCACAATTCCAACTACTGATGGAAAACGACTTTGTATAGCAGTTCGTAAGAAGCGGCTTTGGTAATTTAGTAATTGAATAATTGGTAGAAGAGCATATTACCAAAAACCTGATGGAAGTTTGGCGATTATGTTTGATTTTGCAACACTTGTTAACATCCAATTAATACAGTTCTGGTTAGTAGATAGCTTTAAGAATTTTGTTCGTGTTCTAAATTAGAAACACGGTAGTTTTGTTTAGTGCATAAAAGCACGAATAATATAAATTTTAGATTGTTTGTTGGACTGAATTTTTCAGTGTTAAAATTATAATTCAGCATTTATAATGATTTGAGAAACCATACACGTGGTTCATTTTGTTCTGTTAGTAACAACGACAGATGTTTTGTTACGTCACTTGTTTACTTGCAGTTTAATGCTGACACCTGTGCTCAAATAACATATGCTTTGAATAATGCTCGCATAAGTTGAACTTATAAGAATATTTTTACAATCTTTTTTTATGAGAACTAAAACTGAAACAATTAATTATGATTAAGAAAAAGTGATTTACTATGCTTTATTTTTGTAACCCTCTCGACAGATCTGCCAGAGTCGGCTTTTCTTTGTAACATGTAAACACTAACTTTTAAAATGTTTGCTGAGAAATTATTTTGATGAAACTTTATTTAAAATACTTTACCTCATTTAATTATTTATGAAACCTTGTAGCATTGAATTTTGTTTTAAAAGAGAATCTTTTGAGTAAATTAGTAGTTTAAAATTAAAGCTTTTTTTATTTTGATCAAAGATGGTCAAAACTAACTACAAGAAACTAACATCCATATGAGTAGAATTTTAATGACAACTTATATAGGAGTTATTTATTTTGATGTTTCTGTAGGTATATTTGTGGCACACAAATAGTGTTCCACCCTTCTATTAAATTAATTATTACCATTTCTTTCAGGAGCAGCGTTTTATTCAATTAAGACGGGTTTCTGTCATCGAAGGCGATTTCTTTTTCTTTGGGTTTCCACGTCCGCCCCTAGAATTATACTACGCAATTACCCTAATTAAGTCAGGACATGGTGGCGCCCTATTTGTTTTAGATTAGATTCAGTATACAATCAGAATTCGACTTACCCCCCCATTTCTCATAGCTCTACCCGAGGAATAGACCCCTAGTTATGTCGGAAGACTTTGTTACACTTGCTCATAACGTGAGACCAGTTGTATGTAGGAAAGATTCGCTTGACTGGCTTTCTATAAACGTAGGGCAGGTGCTTCAAAAAACATTATTCGTTTCACTGGCACCCAATGCAGGGCTGGTGTAATAATGTTCAAAAAGAAAATTTGCAGCAAACTGTTCTATACTCTAACCTAGTTGTTCAATTAAGCGAAAACCCACACCATAAACCTTCATACATTCCGTGTAAGTAAGTGTAAGTAATTTGCTTAACTAAACTACTAAAGTTAAAATAAAGTAGTTTCTTCTATCATGCGAAAGCTATACCACAAAGGCGGCTATTTTAAAATTAGCTCGTGTTATGAAAATAAAGGGATGCCATCGCGCCCTTAACATGCAGGCAGTATGTAATTCCAAATTAAAAATTATGAATTTGGTTGCGAGATGGTCGGGTTCAACCCACGACGCAACGATGTTCACCAATAGTAGGGTTAGAGCACGTTTTAAAGATAGAAAGGTTTCCAAATTCTCTGCTTCTCGGTATTTCTAACGCTTATAACTTGGATTATAATATATACTTTTTTAGGAGAAAATGGATATCCATTACGGCCATGCTTTTTACACCACTTTTAAACCCTACCATGAGAGCCCAGCAATTATATAACAAATCGCATATTAGAACCAGAAACGTAGTTGAACGATTATTTGGAGTATGGAAGCGACGTTTTTCTGTGCTAGCATATGGTATGCGTATTCAATTAGATACTGTATTGACAGTTATCATTGCTACTGGAGTTCTACATAACATTGCCTTAGAAATGAATGAGGGACAGTTACCTCCAGCAAAAAACATTGATGTAGCAGAGTTAGAGCTTCTAATAGCCGATGGGCAAATTACAGATATTCCAAAAAACAATAACATGTTAATCAAAGCAACCAGAATGATTTTATAAATAATTACTTTTTACATTTGGAAATTATCTAATTTTTTTTTGTTCTAATAAATTATCTAATCTTAAACTCTCTAGTTTTAACTTTCTTTCTTCCCCTTTAAAAGCTTTTAATGACTCTGCCTAGTTACTTCCATTTGTGCAATGGTTAAGCGATACTCCAACAATTTATTATATTTTTCGGCATTATGAGATGACGTGAGTACGCTGAGGTCAGGTCTTCGTCGACTGCAATTATATTCTAGCTTTTGCTTCTCACAAGCTAATGGCTATAAAATTTTAGAGTTAAAATATTTATAATTATTAAAATACACTTACGGTAGAGTTATCTGAAATAGTAGCAGTATGTAACAATGTGGCGTCGCCGTGGATCAATGTAGTAAGCGTAAGATTACGGATCCCAAGGTCCTGAGTTTAAATCCCAACACGGCCGACTGCTTGAAAAATGGCAGGTGAGCATTTTTCACAAAAATTACGCCTTCGTTCGGATGAGAGGTTAAATGGAGGTCCCGTGTGTGAGTGTTGTCACACACGTTAAAGATATCCCTACCTTGCTTGGAACGGCAAAGGTTCGGCAAAATGTTAAATTTCCAGGCAACAAAAAACTCGCCTTCTCGACAATGTAGTACTTTCGGGTGGAGCATTGGAAATGTAAATGAACAGTATGTAACAATGTAGGCGGCTCCGTGGCGTAGTGGTATGTGTGTGAACACTACGCCCAAGGTCCCGAGTTCGAATCCCGACACGGTCCGTTTGAAAAATGTTAGGCGAGCATTTTTCACAAAAATACACCCTCATTCGGATGAGAGGTAGAATGGAGGTTCCGTGTGTGATTGTTATCACGCACGTTAAAGATCCCTACTTTGCTTGGAACAGCAAGGGTTCGGCAAAATTCCAAATTTTCCAGGTAAAAAATACTCGCTTCCTAGCCAATGTAGTACCTTCCGGTGGAGCATTGGAAAATCACATATAAGGTTGTGAAGGGGGAGGCGGCTCCGTGATATAGTGGTATGTGTGTGACTACTGCGCCCAAGGTCCCGGGTTCGAATCCCGGCACGGTCCGCTTGAAAAATGTTAGGCGAGCATTATTCATAAAAATACACCCTCGTTCGGATGAGAGGTAAAATGGAGGTCCCGTGTGTGAGTGTTGACAGGCACGTTAAAGATCCCTACCTTACTTGGAACAGCAAGGGTTCTGCAAAATTCCAAATTTTCCAGGTAAAAAAAAAACTCGCTTCCTGGCCAATGAACTACCTTCGGGTGGAGCATTGGAAAATAACATGTAAAGTATGTAACAATGTTCGGCTGGAGCATTGGAAAATCACATGTAGAGTATGTAACAATGTGTCTTTTGGTTGGCTGAGATCTATCGGACAATATTTTTTCCATGGAATTCGTTCTATATCCGACGGCTCTGGTTGAGAATCATAGATTAATTCAACATCAGATAAATAGAGCTGATCAATGTCTACATTATCATCTAAAATCTACAACAAATGCATTGTTATTTATAAACATTTACAAAGCGTATGAGGCATACGTTTGTGTCTTCTACTGCATCACTGTCAAACATATTATTTATCCCATATACAGTCTTTTTATCTAATTTAACAAGCATCATATCGGTGTTACTATCTGTACTGGTAGCTTTTACCTTGCCTCCACCAGTTAAATACAACTCCTTCTTCTTTTCGCCTACAACTTTCCTGGTGCTTTTACACTAGTTTAGAAAGAATCTTCGTAGTAATTCGGCACTGCGAGCTTGTGAATTAGGACATTGTGCATTAAATTCTTTGGCAATAATTATTCAATAACGATGTTTTTACTCATTAGTTACTGCATCAGTTTTCTTATTAATTAGTTTTTGCTTGTACTTGTTTACCAACTGCAGAACTAAATTTTTTTCATCCATGGAATAATTTGCTGTACAAGCTCTTTTCTTACTGTCCATATGTGAACCTACAGAACATGATTTAAATGAAACAACCCAATGCATAGCTGAATAATATATACTTACTCATAATTAAAGTCTCTTTTAGCGCCTAAATAAAAAAGTATGTGGAAAAATTCCAATAATAGTATGGTAATACTTGAACAATAACGAAAAATAAAGCGGCTTTAAATAAAGTTGCCACTTGGACAAAGTAAAGTTATAGGGTTTAGCCAAAAACTATACTATGATAAAAATTACGCAGTTGCCAAGTTTCAACCAGTAATAACTAACACGGGATTAAATTAATGCCGCGAAAACAAAATAACACTAACACTAACTTCTTGTTAGTTAAGTTGAGTTTACATTTGATGCGGTGCAAACGGGCATTAGTGTTAGATTTTATGAATGAACAATAAAAACAATGAGAGTGACTACCAGATATGAAGCTTTAAATGCAACTAAATGACTAATATTAAATATCCAATTCCGTCACTTGACCTCGGCACCCTCGTCCCCTACTTCTCGTTGGAGCTGCATCAAGACAAAGCTCAACAAACAAACAAAAACCCCGTTCAAGTATTCTCTGAATTTAGTGCTAGGGACGTAACCTAAAAGGGAAGAAGGTAGTAGATGGTTATGGGGGGCGACTGCCGCCTCATTTCCACTAGCATCCTCATTTCCACACTCATCTGGACCAAATAATTTTCTTCGACTAACCATTTTCATCTTTCGAAATAACTGTAGCTTGTTTGGTATCAATTAATATTAGATTTCTCTCAGCTACCCGAATTTCTAAGAATTTTTCAGATAGCATCATCACCCAGAGAGATACCCCCTTTTTAAGATTTTTTACCGGTAGCGATTTCTGACCGTTCTTATAAATTTTTTTAGACATGCGATACGTCAAATTAGTTTAGAATTTTACGCAGAATTTGAATCTGCAAACAGATTTAAATCGACCACCGCTTACAAAGTTACTCTTGTAAAGGCTCCGAGCCTCTAAATTTTTGTTCATCTATATTTAAATCCATTTTTAAAACATCAAGTAAGTCTAGAATTTTACGCAGAATCCGAAACTGTAAACAGATTTGAAATAGGACCACCCCTTACCGTTTTACATACATACCCTCTGCGAAATAAATCTTTCTCCACATTTCCAGTCTCGAGATAAATGTACCTAGTTTGGTGTCAATTAATATTAGAATTTTCTCAGCTACCTAAATTTTTAGGAATTTTTTAGATAGCAGCATCCCCCAGCAAACTACCCTCATTTAAAAAAATTTTACCGGTAACGATTTCTAATCGTTCTTATAAATTTTTTTAGAGGTGCCATACGTCAAATTAGTTTAGAATTTTACGCAGAATTTGAATCTGCAAACAGATTTAAAATCGACCACCGCTTACAAGTTACTCTTGTAAACGCTCCGAGCCCCTAAATTTTTGTTCATCTATATTTAACTCCATTTTTAAAACATCAAGTAAGTCTAGAATTTTACGCAGAATCCGAAACTGTAAACAGATTTGAAATAGGACCACCCCTTACCGTTTTACATACATACCCTCTGCGAAATAAATCTTTCTCTACATTTCCAGCCTCGAGATAAATGTACCTAGTTTGGTGTCAATTAATATTAAAATTTTCTCAGCTACCTAAATTTTTAGGAATTTTTTAGATAGCAGCATCCCCCAGCGAGCTACCCTCATTTAAACATTTTTTACCGGTAACGTTTTCTAACCGTCCTTATAAATTTCTTTAGCTATGCGATACATCAAATTAGCCTAGAATTTTACGCAAAATCCGAATCTGTAAACAGCTTCAAAATAGGACCACCTCTTACCGTTTTACATACATACCCTCTGCGAGATAAATCTTTCTCCACATTTCCAACCACGAGATAAATGTACCTTGTTTGGTGTCAGTTAATATTAGAATTTTCTCAGCTACCTGAATTTTTAGGAGTTTTTTTAGATAGCATCATCCCTCAGAGAGCTACCCTCATTTTAAGATTTTTTTGCTGGTAGCGATTTTCTGGCCGTCCGCATAAAGTTTATAACCATGCGAAGCATCAAATTAGTCTGGAATTTTATGAAGAATCCGAATCTGCAAACAGATTTAATATAGGACCTCTCCTTATAAAGTTACACATATACCCTCAGCGATATAAATCTTTCTCCACATTGCTACCCACGAGACAACAATACCTTGTTTGGTATCAATTAATATTAGATTTTTCTCAGCTACCCGAATCTCTAGAAGTTTTTTAGATTGCAACATCCCCCAGAGAGCTACCCTTATTTTAAGATTTTTTACCGGCAGGGATTTCTTACCGTCTTTATAAATTTTTTAACCATGCGACGCATCTAATTAGTCTGGAATTTTATGGAGAATCCAAATCTGTAAACAGATTTAAAATCGGACCACCCCTTGTAACCTTTACTTATTTATTTTGATTTAGTTTAACGAGAATTTCCAATATTTAAAAAGAGCCCACGGCAAGTTCGGATGGAAGATGGCTCAACGTTGAGGAAATCTCAAAGGCAAAGCGGCTAGTCGAACTATATGCTCTGGGTGGAACATGAGCTGTGGGTCGGGGTGTAATTGCAACCACTAATAATAAGAATAAGGCGCCACCGTATTTTTCTATACAGAGAAGACCTGACTCAAGTCCCTTGTACAAGGCTAATGCGGAAACCTTTCTCCTATAGCCGCTATACAAATTTTTAAAGACCTCATAATCTCTGAAGTTCCTTACCTTATGGCTCGACCTTGACCTTAGCAATCCTCTGCAGCACCTGTGAACAGATTAAACAAAGAATAGCACTGTTTGTGCATTCATACTCAAAAATAATTAAATTCAATTGGAATCATCTTTCATTCATCCTAAATAAAAAATAGTCTTTAGTCCGAAAATAAGAATCTATTTTTCTGGTATTCAATAATGTACTTTTATACAAAATATCTTTCCTTCTTTTATATGTTAATTTAGATTGTGAAAAATTAATTACAATGGCACTAGATAAGATCAGTACCAATTACCATTAAATGTGGTTTTATTAAACAAATTGACAAAGCATAAAATTGCTTATTTATAGCAAAAAGTTAATTAGGGTAGATCTACCGTAATTTTACAGTGGATAATTTCAACTAAGTATTCAGGAAATATCAAATATAGAAATTTAATTTTTAAGTGCTTTTAATTGTACGAATTCACTTTCTATAACACGTAATGACATCTTCTGATGTTTCTTTGAATTAATAAAAGAATGAGGTAAGAACAAGTTACAGATTCCTATCGCATAACATCGAAAAATATAATTGTGGTCTGTCCTTGACCTATTTAGAATTTTACACAACTTGATTAAACAAAAATTTATCTCGTTACTACGTCGATAGTTCAAATAACATACGAAAACAGTTTTTTTTGTTTCTACATACCAGAAGTCCGAGTTTTCGTAAAAATACCTGCTTGGGAGCCTACGTCAGCATTGCACCACGGAATCCTCCATTTTAAACAAATAGTTGTGCTGCACTCTGAAAATCACATCACTCGGCCTCCATTTTCAGCGTTTTAATTTACAGATGCTCCAGGAGTAATTCAAACCACAAGAAAGAGCGAACGTTGTTTGTAATTAAACTGAATAAATTATATATGGGATTCCATGTTATATAAGAATAAAATTGTTTTCTATAATTTCGATTGAATACCATTCAGAAAAATTGCTTTCTATAATTTACGTTGCATTATATTTTAAATTACATTATGTATAAGTTTTATTATATTTTAAATTCCATTATACTTTTAGTTGCACTGAAAATTTCTAATTAATATCGTTATAGAAACAAATTTACTTACTGTTCCTAACGGCCCTTTTAACAAAACAATTCCTCGTTCTCCACGAGTTGTTTCAACAAAAATGGACCATCTAAAATAACTCGCCGAGATGGCATACTATTCTTAAACTTTATACGTACATGCTTCCAACACAAAAAATCGTCAAAAAACATCGTTCCTAAGAACAATTTCGACCTGCTTATCCCCACAGCTGTGTTAGAAGTGTCGTCAAGCGCCTTGCTGCCTGGTAACAACGTCACTTCGTAGTTTCCGAATAGAGGGGGCTCTCGGAATGAAACTAAACAAGAGCTTTTATCTTGTCACCGTAGAAATTAATTTTTAATTCGAACTAAATGCTAGTACTTTATTGGACAATAGATGACATTAAATTAAATGGATTGTATAGCATTATAATGCATTATACTATTTATTATTAAATAAAAAGATTAATCATACGGATATATATTAGGTGGAAAATAAAATTGCTACACCCTTACCATTTTACACGCACACACTCTCTAAATTATAACTTTCCTGCAGCTCATATCTAAAAGAGCATTTAAGAACCATTCTTGAAACTTTTTATTACAGACAATTTTTACCAATACAGTTTAAATTTTGTAAACCACATTTCTAAATATATATTTACAATTTTAATTCTTAACCTAGAAGTCCTCACATCGGCTTATACTTATTAATATTTATTTTTAAATAGAGCACCTTTTCCAAAGACCAACCAATTCAAATTCCTCTGATTTTGTTCTCATGGTTTCGCTTAACACCTCGTACATATTTTCCAGATTACTAGAAGACGTTATAACCATATTTTTTGTGGTAAAGGATTTCACATCGGTATTCTTTTCTCCCATTTTCGTAACAGACTCTTATTGCTGTATGTTGTGTTCTTTTTTCATTAAGTATTCGAATAAACCGCTCTTTCTGCTCCCAAAGAAACTCGGACACTCCATCGTCGACACTGGCGTTCTTTATGCGATAGCTAGCCATACGGTTGTTAAACGCTGTGCTATTCATTTCTACACCATCTTCGCCAGTAACGGTAACTGTTGCATTTTTATGTCTGTTGCTTCTCAAGTGTGCGGCATAGGTAGTGTTTCCATTTCGAAATTGCATACTTTACACGTAATTCGTGGTTGTTTCGTACAAGACACTTAACAACTGGCGGAGCTAAACGTTTACAGCTTAATGACATACCGTGCTGTTTTTCCTTGTGTCGCTGTAAGTTGTCCATTCTCGTTAAAGCGATACTGCAAGACACAGTTTAAGTACTTTGCTGCTGACGGATGTATAAGCTTAACCGTGGACGATGTTACACCACAACATTTGTTCTGGTTCCGTTTGAGAGTATTTTTCCAGGTATAGGAAGCACCGCCAGGGTTGCATTTAAAAACGTTTGCAGGTACCGTTTTAGTACAAAACAAAATTCGCACTATAGGACTTTGGCGAAACTTGTAAGCGAACTAACTTATAACTAAAAAGTATACTCTAGCGTACCTGCTTTATGTACCCTATAGAATTCAAACCGAAGGTTTCCGAAGACAGCCGAACGATATTAAAGATTCAGCGAAGAACTAAATGACGTCATCTTTTGCCAATCACGAATTATGTGTAAAGTATGCGATTTAGAAATGGAAAAGACTACCTATGCCTCACACTTGAGAAGCAACAGACATAAAAATGCAACAGTTACCGTTACAGGCGAAGATGGTGTAGAAATGATTAGCTCAGCGTTTAACACAGCGTCTATTCGATTGCTTAATGAAAAAAGAACACAACATACAGCAATAAAAGTCTATTGCGAACTCTACGCGTCTACACAAAAATGGGAGAAGAGACTACCGATGTGAAATCCTTTAACACAAAAAATATAGTTATAACGTCTTCTAGTAATCTGGAAAATAAGTACGAGGTATTAAGCGAAACCATAAGAACAAAATCAGAGAAATTTGAAACACGTGGGTTCGGTTGGTCTTTGGAAAAGGTGCTCTATTTAGAAATAAATATTAATAAGTATAAGCCGATGTGAGGAGTTCTAAGTTAAGAATTAAAATTGTAAATATGTATTTAGAAATGTGGTTTACAAAATTTAAACTGTATTGGTAAAAATTGTTTGTAATAAAAAGTTTTAAGAATTGTTTTAGATTTTTTTTAGGTATGAGCTGCAGGAAAATTATAATTGCGAGTGTGTGTGTGTGTGTGTATAAAATGGTAAGGAGTGGTCCGATTTTGAATCTGTTTACAGATTCGGCTTCTGCATAAAATTCCAGACTAATTTGATGCGTCGCATGGTTAAAAACTTTATGCGGACGGCCAAAAAATTGCTACCAGCAAAAAATCTTAAAATGAGGGTAGCTCCCTGGGGAATGATGCTATCTAAAGGATTCCTAGAAATTCAGGTAGCTGAGAAAATTCTAATATTAATTGACACCAAACAAGGTACATTTATCTCGTGGGTGGAAATGTGGAGAAACATTTATCTCGCAAAGGGTATGTATGTAAAACCGTAAGAGGTAGTCCTATTTCAAATCTGTTTACAGATTCGGATTCTGCGTAAAATTCTAGACTAATTTGTAACGTGCATTTTTGGTGGCCTAACCTTTTTCGTCTACTTAATGCTTAAAATACATCGTTTTTGGATCGCGGTTTGTATAAAGGAAATACTTCCGCCTAGTTTTCAGATTGATATGCAGGTTGAATCGCCGGTATTAATTTTAAAAGATGGTTTAGTTGTAAATTGGAATACTCGTAAAATTACTTGTCGCTTGTCATTAATAAATAATCCCGCTGTAATTAATATGTGGATATACAGTCTAGGTAGGCGATCAGAAGTTGTACTAGTAGGATTAGATATAAACAAAAAAGGGGTCGTGTTTGCTTCTTGCTTGCGAGATGTCAAAAAATTTAAGTGTTAGTTTTGTGTTTGGTTTTCTATATATTAATTACGTATAAGGTACTGTTTGCTTTTACTTTTGAAGAGAGTGTGGAAAAACGCGATGTTGTTTGTTGAAGCCAAGCTCGTTTTTCACTAAATAAACTGTGATCAAATACAAAGAACGGTATATAATTTGTTATAAAGTGCTTATAATGTGTATTTAAAGTGGTTTTGGGTATTGGTAATATGTACTCGTTCTGAGTACCCAATATGAAATTTACCTTGCATTTACTAAGTAAATAAAATATGAACATTCTTTTTTAAAAAGACGAGATTGTGAGAGTGATCGTGCTTTTAAATGTTTCACCGTATTCAAACAATGCCTGTACCAACTGAAATTAGCTTCAGAAGTTGACGAAGTTCTTTCTGCTGAAGCAGATCTGCAATACGGAAAATTCTTGACGGATGTTTGGATCGGAATTATACTAACTTTAATTGTTCTTAGTTGCGTGTGTTGCATGTGTTCCTGTCTGTTGTACCACAACTTTCACCCCCGCGAATAGACTGTGAATCTTTGCCAAGCTACACCAGGGCATCCGGCTTACCAAGTTTCAAGTTGATAATGGGATGGAACCATGGACACCCCATACTCCACCAGCTCCAACTGCAAGGCTATCAGTAGCCGAACTGGTCCAATTCTATAGAAACTCTTCCTGTGCTCCTGGTTGTGTAAGTTGAACTATTTCATATTTGTTCTTACTGTAAATATCTACCCGTTGTTTTTGCAATATTCCTTGTCGTTCTGATACCTTTTCCATAGACTGGCCCGCTATTTAATCAGCCATACTGAATGACTCAGAACAATTGTGCTTATCTACTGATTTCTGTCTTTGCTAAAAATTTTACTAAATTACTTAGCCTAATTATGACTTACCTATTTATATTTTTTTTGTTACATTTTACCTGAATTATGTTGAATTGGTGTGTGATGAAACGTTTCTGCTTCTCCCCAATATGGCCTCACTTTGTACTCAGAATTTTTCTGTACTGCTATTACTGTTGTTAGATTATAGAGTTTATCTAAACAGTTTTTTTTATTTTTATTCTATAAAGTACTGAACAATTTATACTTGATCCATAGGCTATGTTTTTTTCTCTGTTTCAGGTTTGCAGGACTAGTTTGTTTTTCTTTCAGGTTTACTATTCTAAGTTCTCTATGGCAGGTACTGGTACTAACGCCTGACAGCCGCGTCCCTTCTAGATTGGTCTGCTTTCTAGAACCCCCCCTACTCTCCGATTGACTCCCGGTCACAGTTGTTTTCTTGGATTTTCTTTTGTTACGCACGGCTACGAGCCAACGTGACATAACTTTGACGCACAACGTGGCGTCTACCTGAAATACGTAACAAATTTAATGTTTTAAAAATGGAGTTAAATATAGATGAGCAAAAATTTAGAGGCTTGGAGCCTTTAAAAGTGTAACTTTGTAAGGGGTTGTTGGATTTTAAATCTGTTTGCAGATTCAAATTTTGCGTAATGTTCTAGACTAATTTGACGTTTTGCATGTGTAAAAAAAATTTATAAGAACGGTCAAAAATCGCTACCAGTAAAAAATCTTAAAATGAGGGTAGCTCTCTGGGGGATGATGCTATCTGAAAAATTCTTAGAAATTCGGGTAGCTGAGAAAAATCTAATATTAATTGATGCCAAACAAGATAGATTTATCTGAAAAGATGAAAATGGCTGATCGAAGAAAACTATTTGGTCGAGATGAGTGTGCAAATGAGGATGCTGGTGGAAATCAGGCGGCAGTCGCCCCCATAACCATCTACTGAAGGTGCTTTTTAAAGAAACAGTAACAACAAATTTACTGGGTTCGTGTTCATGTGATTACTACAAAGGACCCATTAGAGTAGGGCACGTCGGTGCATTGAACCGATTTGCCCTATGTTATAAACGCCTCAGAATAGTAGTCATTTAGGCTACAATGTAACATGTAACCATTCAGCAAAATGCACTCTCGCTCTATAGGGATTTGGGAATCTATGCCGGGTAAAGAAGTCATCTCCACAACATAGCACACTATCCAAGAAATAGTCATTTTATAAGAGGCAACTACAAATACATAACCAAAATCAAAAATTTATATCCACTTGAAGTTTTAGGCTAAACTTCCCAGATCCTTAATACAATTATTTATGTTACATACTTACCATGATAGTATATGTGGCAGAAATAATATTTAATACTATAAAAATATATCACTTATTGAAAGTAGTTAAAATCTTAATATATTATATTATCTAAGAAAAAGTAAAAATATTAAATATTACACAAATACAAACTATTAGGACGCTACAAAGTTATGTAAGGATACTTGAAGCTAAACAAATAGTTTCGATTACAATGACCTCCACGATATATTATTATTATAGTGCCATCTAAGTGGATTGTGGTAAAACTAAAATGCGCCAACAGAAGATTCTTAAAGAGTTGCACACACTGCGAGAGTCGCTACAAGAAAATTGTTCTTGTGCTGCCGACTAAATTTCCGCGCACGCTCAATTAACGGTAGCCCGTAGTTGTTAATATGCATATTACGACGTTTATGATTATTTAACCTGTAGCCAATCAACTTGTAGCATTGGCAACGGAAATGTTTAACAACTAGTGTCATAAAATTAATAGATTTAGGTATATTACAAACAATCATAAATTATAGTGCTAGACATCTATTATGAAGGAATACATAAACTTACAGGAATTCATATTCTTCAGGAAAATGACAACATATAGACGACCATAAAGGACGTATAATTAACGTCACAAATACTGACTTCACATAGATGTGCTTAAGTGGTTCGATGATAAGCTAGACAAGTTTCTACTCATAATTGACGGTCATTATGACGACCGTATGCAATCTGAAATGCGTTTCTTTTAAAGAAGTTCCCACAAACTAATTTTTTTAATTTATTGCTACAGTCAAACAAGCGGGCCACAAAGAAAAGGACGAGAGTCAGTGAAGGACGACTTACCCGAATTACTGCAACAAAAGAAGAAGTTGAAAAAGAGAAGGGCACGCTAATCTTGTAGAAAATTAGGGGCAGAGGGTGTAAATCAAAACGACAGCAATGGTCCAACAGTCCGACAGCAAGGTATAGAAATACAAAAATAAAATAAAGAATAAAGAATAATTAGGATATAAATAACATACGAACAAAAAAATTATATTTATCCATATACAGATATGTATATCTACGATGGTATACTTAAAATATGTACTAGCACTATAGTACAGATGATGAGCTCGCCTCTCACGAATCTATTTAACATTCGAAAGGGTAGAAAAGCGTGTGTAATAGCACCATCACCAAATATCTACACAACTAATATATCGGAGGGATACAGTTAGTTAAGATATCCATCGTTATAAATCAACAGTGTCTAAAGCACACGCTAATATAATTACCGTAATAGTTATACAATAAAAGTAAGCTAACCATAACGTAATCTAGCAAAGCAATCATTTAATACATTTTGATACTGTATTATTCTTTACATAATACAAATAAATAACATGTAATGTAAACTAGCAAATCAGTTCCTTTATAAAATTTTCATGAACGCTATGTTTTTAAACAGTTTGGTAAGTGAGCATAATATTTTTCGGCTTAGAAACATGGCGACTGCTCATAAACATGTTTACATGAGATATAGGTTTACAGTAGAAATGTCTCTAACCGTTTGCAAACTGTTGAGTCTGTTATACGCAACCAATGTTTAAATAATATAAATATTAACAATATTCATACACCTCAAAGTATCAGAATTCGATAATGTAACTATAAAAATATTGCATAGTGAAAAATAGGATTACCGACTAATAAAAATCGATTTTCTAACTTTTATACAATATCATAAATATAAGTTTTTTATTTGAATTATATAACTTCCAACTTCAGATTGAAGTTTAAATCGCTTGCCGCTTATATCACTATTAGTTAGGAATATAATGTAGCGGGTTACTATTAACGAGTTCACCAATTTAGAACAAGTAATAATAATAGTTTTTATTATTTACTATTCACAAGTTAATTAACAGTATATGCCTTATAGATGTTTTCAGTCCAATTAACAATGAAGCACTATCACTAAATCTTTAAGCCATAAGTCTTCTTAACAACACCAACGCTACTATAATTTATTTATTACCCTTTTGTCTATTTATATAAAGCTGGCGGTACAATATGCACGTTCACATAACACAAATTTATAATATTTACTATAGGACTTTCAAAACGTATTGACCAACTCACTAAACAGGATTTGATTTATATACGACATTTGGATATAGACTGACTGACTGATTCACTCATCACCAATCCTATATATACCCTAAAATTAAATAGATAATTCATAGTCTGGAGTTTGCTCGAATATTCGAGATTTCTTTAGAATACACTTCGCTTTTGCAACATGCTTGTTTGACTAGATGCCTAATAGTTCGTAACATTAATTTAAATAAGATTTCTGTCTTGAGACATAGCAATATTGCGGATTGGGTTGTAAGATTTAACCACTCCTCAAAGAAGAAAAATTCCATACATTAGTGATAAGTGTTGAATTGCACTCCTTTCTTCAAGGAGTTGTGTACATATTGATAAATAAATATAACTGCTTAGACGGAATTATCCTGTTACATATACGTCAAGTAGTGCTCGGGTAAAGAATTAAATGTCAACATATCTATCCGAAACTTAAAGAATTGAAATAATGCCGGGAATGGCGGTCAACAACAAAAATGGACAGTAGTAGATAAATATATCTCCATCACAGGAGAAATATTTGACGATGTAGATTTCAAACAGGAACTTGTTACTTTTGAAGAGGAATCACTCTTACTGTTCGATTCCAAACCTATCGTGTCATCAACTAGCAAATACTTATGAAATAACTAATTTTTCTGAGTCCTTCAATAAACGTACATTAAAAGATTCTTATTCAATGGATTATGCCGGTGAAGTTCAAGAAGGATACCTAAGTCAAGCTTCAAGCCACAACAAAATAATACAAAACACATACGTTTAAAAACTAGCCTACGTTAATGTAATGCATGTAGATATAACGCATGAACTAAAAGCAGACTTATTCGGCATATGACAAAGTACAGATGTTCTAACCCATTTTCATCTGAAATGGGGAATTTAGAGAACTATAAAAGAACACTTACCCGTGATAAACCATTTTCATGTACCATCTGTGATTTCAAAACATCTCTAAGGGGCAACTTAAAAATGCATATGAGATTTCACACCGGTGATAAACGATTTTGATGCATGGTTTGTAATTCTAAAATATCTCAAATGAGCGATCTAGAAAAACATATAAGAACACATACTAGTGATAAACCATATTCATGTACGGTTTGTAATTACAAAGCATCCCAAATGAGCAGTCTAAAAAGTCATATGAGAACACATACTGGTTATAAGCCATATTCATGTATGGTTTGTAATTACAAAGCATCTAAAATGATGAATTTAGAGAACCATATAAGAACACATACTGGTGATAAACCATTTTCATGTATGCTTTGTGATTTCAAAGCATCTGTAAAGGACAAACTGAAAATGCATATGAGAACACACACCGGTGAAAGGCCATTTTCATGTATGCTTTGCAATTACAAAGCATCGAATTTGAGCAGTCTAAAAAGTCATATGAGAAGACATACCCGTGATAAACCATTTTCATGTACGCTTTGTAATTACAAAGCATCCCGAATGATTAGTCTAAAAAAACATGTGAGAACACATACTGGAGATAAACCATATTCATGTACGGTTTGTAATTACAAAGCATTCGAACTGAGCAGTCTAAAAATACATATGAGAACGCATACTGGTGATAAACCATATGCATGTACGGTTTGTAATTACAAAGCATCCGAAATGAGAAATCTAAAAAGGCATATAAGAAAACATACCGGTTATAAACCATATTCTTGTATGGTTTGTAATTACAAAGCATCAGAAATGAGCAATCTAAAAAGTCATATGAGAACACATACCGGTGATAAACCATATTCATGCACGGTTTGTAATTACAAAGCATCCCAAATGAGCCTTTTAAAAAGACATATGAGAACACATACTGGTGATAAACCATATCCATGTACGGTTTGCAATTACAAAGCATCCCAAATGAGCAGTCTAAAAAAGCATATGATGACACATACTGGTGATAAACCATATGCATGCACGGTCTGTAATTACAAAGCATCCGAAATGTGCAATCTAAAAAGTCATATGAGAACACATACCAGTGATAAACCATATTCATGTACGGTTTGTAATTACAAAGCATCCCTAATGAGCAGTCTAAAAAGACATATGAGAACACATACTGGTGATAAACCATATCCATGTACGGTTTGTAATTACAAAGCATCCGAAATGCGCAGTCTAAAAAGACATATGAGAACACATACTGATTATAATCCACATTCATGTATGGTTTGTGATTTTAAAACATCTGTAAAGGGCAAACTGAAAATGCATATGAGAACCCACACTGGTGATAGACCATTTTCATGTTAGCTTTGCAATTATAAAGAATGGGATATGAGCAGTCTAAAACGTCATATGAGAACACATACCGGTGATAAACCAGTTTCATATATGCTTTGTAATTACAAAGCGACCAAATGCGCAGTACAGAAAGGCATATGAGAACACATACTGGTTATAAGCCATATTCATGTATGGTTTGTAATTATAAATCCTCTGAAATGTGGAATTTAGAGAACCATGTAACAACACATACTGGTGATAAACCATTTTCATGTATGGTTTGGGGGTTTCAAAACATCTGTAAAGTGTAAACTGAAAATGCATATGAGAACAGACACCCGTGATAGACCATTTTCATATGCTTTGCAATTATAAAGTATCGAATATGAGCAGTTTAAAACGTCATATGAGAACACACTCGTAATAAACCATTTTGATATACGCTTTGTAATTACAAAGCGTCTCAAATGAGCAGTCCAAAAAGCTATATGAGAACACATACCGGGGATACACCATTTACATGTATGGTTTGGAATTATAAAACATCTCAAATGAGCACCCTAAGAAGACATATAGGAACACATATTTGTAATAAATTATTTTTGTGTATGATTTGTGATTTCAAAATATCTTGGAAAGTCAGATTATAGCACATACCGAGTGGTAGAAAAGTCCCGGAACGGTCAAATATTTTGGGAAATACTCATCGCATCAAAAAAAAAAAAAATACGGGTTCAATATTTTTTTAAAAGCTATCCAATGACACCAAAATTGAACCCCCACCTCCACCCCCTGGGGGTAGGGGTGGGGCAACTTTAAAAGTTTAAGTGGAAACCCCCATTTGTTATTGCAGATTCGGATTCCGCAGGATAAATTACCCCAAATTGACCTACGATACAAGCCATTTTGGATGATAGAAGGCGTTGTAATTGACAAAACCAAAATAGGGTACAAAAACATTTGAAATCGAAAAATGTCAGAATTACATTCTTAGTATTCATTTCGTTACTAGCTTCTGATATTATTTCGTCATGTCTCTGTCTGAAAGAGAAAGAATAATTGTCCTGATGATGCGGGGGTATGGAGATAAAGAAAGATCATTGCAGCAAGTCGCAGATTTATTCAATGAAGTCAATGCGGAACGTCAGCCGATTTCTAAATCTACTGTGAGTCGAACAGTGAATCGTTTTGAGCAAACTGGTTCGGTGAAGGATGAACCAAGATCTGGAAGACCTAAAAGCGCGACGAGAGGTGGTCAATTTGAACACCTTCGGCGGTAATTTCGTTATGTATGAAATAAATAATTTATTATTTTACTTCTTTTATTTTCTGATCCATCAATTCTTCTAGAAATAGTTAATTTTTGTCGATTGCAACGCCATCTGCAGAAAACCTAAAAAAATTATGACTAACATTTTGTGGCGAATCCGAATCTGCAATAACAAATGGGAGTTTCCACTTAAACTTTTAAAGTTGCTCCAACCCTACCCCCAGGGGGTGGGGGTTCAATTTTGGTGTCATTGGATAGCTTTTAAAAAAATATTGAACACGTATTTTTTCTTTTTTTGATGCGATGAGTATTTCCCAAAATATTTGACCGTTCCGGGACTTTTCTACCACTCTGTAGGAGTAAACATGCTAGTGTTTAACCATATGCATGTGCGGCTGGTAATTAAGCAGCATCTCCGTTAGACAATTTAAAAACGCAAATGAGGACACATACTGGTGATAAATCATTTCATCTATTCGTGTGGTTTCTAAACATTTCAGAAGGTAAAGTTAAAAGGACATATTGTAGCAAATTTGTTTCTCTAGTGACGGATTTATTTTTTAACTCGGGTCCCGCAACGAAATGTCAATGTAGCAAATTCGATTTTTTTTATATACAGGATGGCATTAGTTTTATGTCATTAAATTTTGGAGGTGATAGAGATTGAATAGTTAAACAAAAAACCTATAAGGCATTTTACTCTTGGACCGATTTTTAAATGCCCGACCCAAGTCAACTTAAGTAATAGTTTTAGGACTGCTGTTTTACCATATGTTTTTTAAGAAATACTTATGTATACAATTACAATTAAGTCCCAGCACTGCATAAATTTATTACCTGAGCACCTATGTGAAACACAGAACACTTACGCACAATTACATCTAAGCCCGGTTACGAGTTATGTAATGAAAAAGTTCATTCAACTTAAAGTAGTTTGAGTTGCTGTAAACGCATCAGGAATGTCAGGAAAAAAATACAGTCGACCCACATCAGCATTATAGAATATTATTTTTTGTTGTGATTATTTTCTAAACATGCTGAAACAGTTTATTTGTCTACAGCCCTTAGTGAAACTATATTGCACGGAATCTATTATTTTTAGTTTACATTTTGTCCTACCAATAAATTATTTCGCGTTATAAAATTTTATTCGACGCCCTAATCTTGTAGAAAATTCATAAGATAAATCTCGCTACATTCTACAGATCAGAAATAGAAATGTATTGTAACAAAGTAAATAAAGTCATAGTTTCAATGCGCATCTACCGGTTTGTAACATGCCACAGGTTGTTGTTCGATTGAGCACTGCCGGCTGCATGGAAAACCCACCACTTGTAGTCCAAATATCAGTCCGCAAACATGTATTTGTTAAGCGCACTGGCCGCAAGTCTACGTCTAGCTATCCTTTTGATTCACCGGTATAATTAATGGAAATCAATTAACCAATGGTTCGTATAATTTCTATACGTAAAATTTAATAAAATATTATTTATTTGTAGTGCAACTATGTAACCACGTTTAAATATAAACTTCACTATAGCAAAAATTAATTTAACCATAAGCAGTTTTATTATCCTTACATATGATGGCACTGTGAAAAGCAGCAATACTTTTTTCTTAACCAGGACGTATTTAACTACCAACGCTGACCCTTGAACTCAAGAAAATAAAGTTACGACACGTTCCAATGTCATAAACAACGATGCAGGCGGGAGGCTCCGCATAGGATTTCGTCCATGTATTCGATTTATTACGTGATGGAAAAGCCAGGTGACCACGCCTGTAATGTACGGTGAGTCGTATAAAAACATTTCCATTGATATTCGTACTGTTGGGATATTACATGCATTTTGTTTAATTTTTATTGGTCTAAAAACTTTATTATATATTAATTGGTAGAAGATCTTGTGTAATGCTATTTAAAAAGTTGGTTTAAGAGCCAAGCATAAATGAAATTGATTTTTGAAATTTTCATATTAAGTACTGAAGTTTCGCTAACAATGAAATTTTAATAATTGCAATATATAATGACTTTGTGGTCATAAATGTAAGTCGCAGGGCCTCAGATCTAATCACCTTCGATAACCTAAAATGTTTTTTTGTTATGAAGTAAGAATTTAAATTTAAAATTTGACAGAGTAGTTAAAGAGAAATAACCTACATTTGTTTTTGTGTATATAATTCCTTTCAGAAAAATAGATGCTTTGAGTTGACTTAAAATTGATTTACTCAGGTTTATGGACTTATAAATTAACATAAAAGGAGGAGTTTAAACTATGTAGTTATGGTCGTATAGACCGCTTCAGAGATAATATAACTTGATTAGAAATATCTATTAAATGATTATAAGAACTGTTTGCTTAACTACCACCTGCCGTGTTAAAAGTAATAATATGTATTTATAATTAATTAATTTGAAAACCAGGATAAAGCCACCTTAATAGTAAATTCCTTAAGATACGTTATACACCATAGACTTTCTACTTTCGCGCTATAGTGTTGTCTTGTCAAATAAATTAAGAAAGTAGTGGCGCCGTAAAATGTCCGTAGAATAGGAACCGCCCTGATAGTCTCTTCAAATAACCTAGGGAGATAGAGTCCCAAGCTAGTCCGGAAAATTCCCAAAGGTCATTCAACTACGGAAATTAACAACTTCGCTCGGACCTTTGCGAATACATCGGGAGTTGATCGTAAAGTATTAACCACCCGGACCGAATGTTCCGACCCATTTTGATAATTGTTTTATGCCAGTATATTGTTAGTCGGACATGTCTCATTACAAAAAAACTTAACCTAGTAAAAGATTACAATGCGAATTTTAAAAAAAATGTTAAACTTTCTTCAGTAGCAGCTAAAGTGCATTGAGATATTTCGTTTGGCAGCAAAAATCGCATAAACATATAAACCGCTAAAATAAAAAGTTTAATAAAAATACAGTGTATTATTCATTAGCAAATACATGGAGATATGCAATACACGAATGCTAAATGTGTGATACTAAAAATTACCATTAAAATAAAACGCAAGGCGAGAAATGTGTTGGGTCCTTGGAAGCGTCTTTTTAAAAAGCTTTATTCAAGAAATACAACCATCAATATTAATTCAATTATTTCAACCTACCTCACCTTGTTTTATTCACAAACAACTTGAACACATATTCTTTAAGTACAATAAACTGAATTGCATTATTACAAACTACTATCTTCAGTAATTAATAATTAATTGTGAATAGCTTAAACTTTTACAATGTGAAAATTATGAGATTGGTAGACTAACTGACTAGAAGAGCTTCCTACATTTAACATGAAATCTCTGTTCTCATATCGTTCTTGTGGGAAACTGTAAAATCGCTTTTTATTCTTTTTCTTGTCTTTATTATTCTTTTTATTGTGTTTATTATAAATAAGGGTATTTGGTAACAGTTCAGTGTTCCTTATAGAACGATGAGTAGGGCGACTCTGAAACATAATTTCTACCAACATAGACACCCTATATATTTTACGGACCAGTATGAATATGTAATGAATATGAATTAAGTTCAATTTGTTTCCACTATATCGTGGTACACTTTCGAGTAAGTTTACCTTGTAAATACCTAACAAAATTTGGAAAATTTAATGATTACTGAGAAAAGAACTGAGGTCAAAAAAATAACTCTATATTCTCTTTTAAGACAAGTAAATAACATTATAAATTATAAGTGTACTTAATAAAATTTAATTCTTATAAATGTAATTTTTGAATCAGATATTTAATTATAGACATTATTTTTTATATTAAATAGTCAAAGTAGCGCTACTACGACCTCACAATGTTTTAGAAAATTTACTTAACTTTTGGCAAATATTATAAGTTGATAAAATACTCTAAGTTCAAATTTAATCATACAGGACTTACGTCCTATAAATTAACATGTTGCTATTTCAATTTGTGATAAACAAGATAACTATGACGATTGTACGTCTACATCTGTACAACCGGTGAAGTATAATTACTTAGGTTGAACACACTATTAACTACAAAAAATTGTCGTACTCATTGTACTTTATACGTTGACAAAATGAGCTTTTGGTAAATTAATTAACAAAATTATTCATACGAGTCATAATAAATTGCATACAGCAACCTGAAGTAGTTACAAGCTTTAAAAGGAAATCATTACATGCAAAATTTACGTAATGAACTTTGTTACGGCACCATTATTTTAGAAACTAATGCATTCTTACCGATAGCAGCAACGACCTCTAACCTTCAAATGACATGTACCTGAACTGAACACGTCAGGCGCAGCTATGCATAGCGAAGTCGGCCATGTGTGGAACAAAATTGCTTACTCATTTACATTCTAAACGAGTTCCATTAAATTTAATTGAACCAAACTAAGTAAAATATTTTTCGATAAACTAAGCCTGCATCGAAATTACGTGGAACTACATCAAAATCATTACGGAATTATCTACATTTCCAGAGTTATCGAAGTTGCACGTTCGCCATAAAGATTTGTACACTACACTTTACTTCAGTTGTCACGGACAACTTTTAGAATACTGTGCCGTTTATGACGTCGCCTTTGCCGGGAAAACTTGATTTTCCTGAGCATCTTGAGTGTTTTTCAACACCAAGCGACCTTCCAGTTCAACTAAGAAACGAAAAGTGGCAATCGATCGCTAATCGTCGGAACAACTTGAAAATCTTAGATACTTCAAGATGTAGGAACACGCTAATGGTTTGTATAAATTTTATCACAAAGGGCGATGTGGTATGTCGTAGATTGTAATTGAAATTCAAATTGAAGTGTGCCTGGGAGTTTATTGGTTATTAAATATGCAATAACCAATGAATCAATTATATAAATGTTGTTAAATAAAGACCAAAATAATAGATGCACCGCAGTAAAGTCAACGAATAAATTTACAGGAAAATTTATATGTTACAGTATGGTTGCATACGAATGAACGTCCATTTACATGCAATTTATGTGATTATTCAGGATCACAGCAGAAGTCTTTAAAGCGACATATGTTGGTACATTCGAACGAATGACCATATGTATGCAGCATCTGTAATTACAGTGCAACACAGAAAAGTCACTTACAAAGACATGTGCGGTTGCACATTGTTGTTTAAAACTATTTATCATCAGTGAAAAGTAGCCTACAGAATCATATACGGTTTCTAACTAAGAAACGCATGTAGTATATTTATGTTGCTTATGTGAAATAGGCTCTCGGTGAAATAGGGCATAAAATTAGAAAACAATAGAAGGGGAACGAGCTGTGCACACATGCTGTGTGAGAATTTCAGGGTACTATGTAGGCTAGCTCAGAATATAAATAAGTACAGGTACGTGTCCAACCAGTTTTGAGACGGAAAACTTAATGACGAAAAAATAAGCGCACATAAATCTAATGATTAGTATAAACAACTAGTTGTTGGTTGCAAAATATCTGCAACTAATGTTGACTGTGCGAAAAGATATTGTTCGCGCCGCTCTCAGTTTAAAACAAATACTCGCAAAGCGACCCGATAATATCGTGCTTCTAGGGACTGTTGTACGAGACGTGCGCGAGGATACAACAAACTTAGTTGCACTCTCTCAAATCCTCTTATTATTTTCCTCGTTCTTACCCTATCCAATCCCTTATGTGATACGGGTTAGTGTTATACACAGACAATGCCGATCTACCAGTTCCAGTGATGCATCTAACGCTCTAGCTAGAACAACAAGTGCTACAGATTTGGTGAGTGACTTTTACTGTAAACATAAATTGCATTTATTTTCCTCTACCTCTAACACTCAAAAGATTACAGTCCACTAATTCTTGTACACATTGTGGTCCTTCGAGCCGGATAATAATTTGCCACCCTCGTGATTTTACCACGTAAATTTATGCACGGTCAAGAAAGTTACGAAACACTTATCATTCTCTCTCACTCCTCACACTTCAATAGTTTAAATGGAACGATTGGCACGTCGGTGATAATATTTGATAAAGTTTCAAAACCACTAATTTCTATTCAACAATTGTCAAATATTGCTATCAGTTAAAAACGGAACATATGCCGATTGGTTTATCGCTTTGTTCATCTTTAATTTATATTATAATTTAATTTTCTCAAGTTTATTACAATAAAATAAACAAAACCTCACTTTCGGTTTGTTTGTAAACAAAAGATTTTATTATGGCCGACACTGCTTTATTGTTAGAAAGCAAATTACAAAATTTGTACTCGCAACTTACTTCAATAGCGGACTACGCAAAAACGGCTACTTTAGCTCGTTTACCCGCTTTTCAAGCAAAATTATAACGAATGGAAGCAATAGAAACTAAATTTGATGAGCTTCAAAATCAAGTTTTAGAATTTAACTTTAAGGTCAAAGAACCTAAAAAGAAGGTAAAAGATTTTCAATCTTCGTTTAACGATATGATTGATTTTATTCGCGCTCGCTATATTGAAGTAAAGGGAAAATTAACACAGGAGCAAGCTACTGAGGCTACAGCCGGCCCGGTAACTGCGTCTATGGGTTTAAATTATTTAAAACCTCTTGATATTACTCCATTTTCAGGACTCATAGAAGACTGGGTACCATTTATTACTCTTTTTCGAACGTTAGTTCATAATAATGAAAACGTACCTGTCCCTCACAAGTGTTTGTATCTTCGCAATTTTGTTAAGGACGAAGCATTAGCTCTTATAGCTGATCTTTCTCTCGATCCTGAGTTATAGAGCCAGGCATATGAAAAGCTGGAAACTCACCTCACAGGCTTACCAGCTATTACTTAAATAAGATTTTGCAATATAAGCATACCGGTTCTCTTACTCAATTTATAAACCTCCATTTCAGTGCAGTGAGTACACTGAAAACTATTCCCAAAGTTGACTTAGTCGATTTTTTGTTATTCAATATCAGTTATCGCAATTTGGATTTCAAGACCCAAAATGCGTTCGACATGCAGGTTGGATCCGAAATACCTACGTGCTCTAAATTATTTGAGCTTTTAACACTGCAAAGCCAAACTCTAGAACTTCATGCAGACTTAAAAACGGAAAAAACTGAAACTTCAGTTACTCGTTTTAGGTCCAACCCGCACAAATCTTTTTTAATAAAAAATTCTAACGCTACATTGTTAGATCACACAAATAATTCTTGTTCCCATTGTAATGGGAACCACAAAATATACGGCTGCACTTCTTTTAAAAATTTAAATGTAGACGAACGTTATTTGACTATCAAGAAATTATTTCGTTGTGTAAAGTGCTTGGGAAATCATACCAGAGGATGTAAATCTCGAGGTAAATGTAACACTTGTGCCCCTAGTTGGCATCATTCTTTACTACACAAACCGCATAATAGAAACATGATCGCTCAATCACCCCAAACTACAGTAGTTAATACCCCTGAAATCGCAAACTCTCAAGAAGTCGTATCTACATGTAATGTTTCTCATACTCTCGGTAATCAGGTGATACTATTAGGTACATTACAAGTTAAAATATTAGATGCGCATGGTAACCTACAGCCCGCACGTTGTGTCTTAGACACAGGGTCTCAAATAAATGCTATATCCGTTTTATGTGCAGAAAGACTAGGTCTTCAACGTAGTCGTGATCCTAAACAAATTTCAGGTCTTTCCGATGTTCCTATCAACTCTAAAGGTATAGTTCATGGCATAATTTATTCTAAACATTCTCAGGCACAACTTTGTTTTCAAGCTTCCATATTTCCAAGAATCACTGGAAATGTTCCAGGTTGTTCCGTACTTCAATCAACTTACGAGAAATTTCGTAATTTAGCCCTTGCTGATGACGATTTCCATCGATCTGCACCGGTAGATATTTTATTAGGCGCAGATGTATGTTGACAAATTTTATTTTGTAACAATTCTCAAATTATTCCGGGAAAACCGCTTGCAGTATCCACTAATTTCGGTTACGTGCTCATGGGTCAAGTTTCAACGATAGAAGATGTTTCATCATGTGCTTCTTTATTTACCACTTCTTTAAATTTAGATCATGAATTACGCAAATTTTGGGAAATTGAAGAATTTCCAGAATCCTCAAATTCTAGTCCTGAAGATATTTATTGCGAACAACATTTTCTAGACACAGTAAAGCGCAACGAAATGGGTCGCTATATAATTTCATTACCATTTATTCAAAATGCTACCTCTCTCGATAGCAATCGCCGTGTTGCTTTTAAAAGTTATCTCAATTTAGAATCTCGTTTGAATCGCAATCCTGATGAGAAAATCGTATATAATAGCTTCCTTCAGGAATATTTGTCTTTAGGACATATGAATATTGCTGAAACTTCCTCATCATATGTATTACCTCATCACGCTGTTCACAAACTTACGAGCAGCACAACTAAACTCCGTGTTATATTTAACGGATCCGCCCCTGATGATTCTGGGGTCTCCTTGAATGAACGTTTATATGCAGGCCCTAAATTACAAAAGGGATTGCCTGAAATAATATTTGCATTTCGTTCACATGCTATTGCAGTATGTACCGATATTCGAATTATGTACCGTCAATTTTTGGTAAATCCAAGGGATTGCAAATTTCAACACATATTTTGGCGTCTATTCTCTGAGTCATCTGTGCGCGAGTATGAGCTCAAGACTCTTACTTATGGTCTTACACCTTCGTCTTTTATTGCGTAGCGTGTTCTTCAGCAGTTGGTGATAGATGAAGGAACTCCTTACCCTATGGCATCTCGTACTATATTGAACCATACATATATGGACGACATAATTTCTGTCGCACACTCTATTGAAGCCGCCAAGCAACTCCAAACTGAACTAAAAAACCTCTTATCTCTAGGCCAATTTCAACTTCGTAAATGGTCTAGCAACTCGACTGAAGTTTTCAAAGATTTTGACAAAACTGATTTAGAAACCTCATTAATTTTCTCTACTAATGTTAGGGGCATAAAAATTTTGGGATTAGTATGGAACCCTGCTCTAGATATATTCCACTATCACACCCTTCTTTTCAAAGGACGTGTTACTAAACGAAATGTTCTTTCATATATGGCACGTATCTTTGATCCACTAGGATTGTTATCACCTGTTATTTTTGTAGTTAAATGTTTTCTACAACGGCTTTGGTTGCAGCATCTCGACTGGGATGACAGCCGGGATGATACTTGGTGTTGTGAATGGAAAGGCTTCTGTAATCAATTTTCTATTCTGTCTCAAATTGAAATTCCGCGTAGATTATCCCAACCTAATGCTACTTACCATCTGCTAGGGTTTTGTGACGCTAGCGAAAAGGGGTATAACGCATGCGTCTATCTACATTTAACTTGTGGAACCTATATTTCATGCAATTTATTGCAAGCCAAAAGCAAGGTTGCACCTCTAAAATCTCTTACCATGCCTTGCTTAGAGCTCTCTGCCGCTCTGTTGCTCTCTCAACTTATTGACTCAATCACCTCAAATCCATTTGATTATCCTTTAGAAGGGATAAAATTATACTCAGACTTTCAAGTTGTTTTGACTTGGCTAAAAATCTCTACGCATTTACTTATTAGTTTCGTGGCAAATCGGGTTAACCGCATACTCGAACACACTAATTTGTCACAATGGAACCACATTCCGGGTACTTTTAACCCAGCTGACATTTCATCTCGCGGTCTATCCCCCTCACAACTAATTCTTAGTAGTTTATGGTGGCATGGCCCCATCAACGATTACGATTTATTTTCTTCTGCTAATGGAAATAATCCGTCCCTGCCTATTGAGCAAATTCCTGAAATAAAACTTTCCGCTACTATGTTGGCAACCGCTACATGTGACTTTTCTGGATTCATCAGTACATTCTCCTCTCTCAGCAAGCTCCAATATAGTCTGGCTTCACTAATAATTGCCGACAATCTCAAAAGAAATTACTCGGTCCAGTTTCTGTAGATGAACTGCAATCTGCTGTAGAAGAATGTGTTAAACTCGTTCAACAGCAATACCTCGGCTCTGAAATTAAATTATTAAAAAATAATGAACCCTTACCTCGGTACTTGCGTAAATTATCTCCGTTTCTCGACCCCCATGGTCTTGTTAGGGTGGGCGGTCGCCTTCGACATTCTTCACTGGCTTATAGAAGTAAACATCCTTTGTTATTACCCACGTCGGCCCATTTATCACTTCTTATATGTGATCATTATCACCTGTTATCTTTACACTATGGACCCTCTACGACACAAGCTCTCATTTCCAGACAATATTAGATTATGGGTTCTAGATCTTTGGTAAGGCAACGCATTCACAAATGTGTACCTTGCTTTCGTTTAAGTGCGAAACCTCCTCAACCTATAATGGCAGATTTACCTCCCGCTCGCGTACGTATAACCCGAGCATTTACTCATGTCGGTGTTGACTTTGCGGGTCCTTTTCCCATAAAATCTTCCCCTCGTCGTAGTGCAGCTATTTTCAAAGTTTACTTATGTATTTATATTTGTTTATCCACAAAAGCTGTTCACTTAGAGCTTGTATCCAAGCTTACCACCGATGCATTTATGGCATGTTTCACCCGCTTCGTTTCTCGCCGCGGTCTACCTCACTCTGTTTATTCCGATCGTGGCAGAAATTTCTTAGGAGCGTCACGTTTAATATAAGAAGAAATTCAATTTTTAAAGGACCACCAGGAAGAGTAATTGTCTGACCTTGCCTCTCGTCAAGTTAGATGGATTTTTAACCCTCCTCATGCCCCAAATTTTGGAGGCATGTGGGAGTCGGGTGTAAAATCGGCTAAACTGCTTTTGACACGTACGCTCGGAAAGCAACCTCAAAGTTTCGAGGAACTTGCTACAATGTTTACTAGCATAGAAGCTGTTCTCAATAGTCGGCCTTTATGCCTCCCTTCTTCGGATCCGAATGACGAGATTGATTATCTCACTCCTGGCCATTTTTTAATTGGCGGTCCAATTTTAAGTTTCCCCGAGGTAATATTAGATGAATCTCTTGACTTGCGGTCCCGTTGGCACCGTCTTTGCCAGTTCACGCAAATATTTTGGCGACGCTGGTCAAAGAAGTATTTACACACTCTCACTCAACGAAATAGATGGAATTGTCGTTCAAATAATTTAAATATCGGAGACTTAGTTTATATAACTGGAATTAACACCACCCCTTTAGCTTGGCCTCTTGGCCGGGTTGTAAAATTATTTCCAAGCCGTGACGGCATCGTGTGCGTGGCTTCTATTAGAACCACTAGAGGTACTTTTATTCGTCCGGTAAACAAACTCCTCCCTCTCCCTATTTAGTAAATTCTATTTATTTTCATTTTCTTTTCATTTTTTGAATTTAATTTATATTTGTAGTTCTGTCGACCCTTTTGTAACCCGAATATCGGCGGGATAACCGTTCCCTAGCTTGCCTGCTATTCCCTGCTATTTTCACTCCCCTCTGTTATTATATGTTCTCTCTCTATTCTTTCGCGTCCATAAAATTTCCCCAAT
Source organism: Platerodrilus igneus (assembly GCA_036346225.1). Taxonomy (NCBI): domain Eukaryota; kingdom Metazoa; phylum Arthropoda; class Insecta; order Coleoptera; family Lycidae; genus Platerodrilus; species Platerodrilus igneus. Next base: position 1,450,259 of record JARFIW010001286.1, read on the forward strand.
TTTAGGTGGGCGGTATGTTCGCGCCGCTCTCAGTTTAAAACGAATATTCGCGAAGCGACCCGATAATATCGTGCCTCTAGGGACTGTTGTACGAGACGTGCGCGAGGATACAACAAACTTATTTGCACTCTCTCAAATCCTCTTATTATTTTCCTCGTTCTTACCCTATCCAACCCTTTATGTGATACGGGTTAGTGTTATACACAGACAATGCCGATCTACCAGTTCCAGTGATGCATCCAACGCTCTAGCTAGAACAACAAGTGCTACAGATTTGGTGAGTGACTTTTACCGTAAACATAAATTGCATTTATTTTCCTCTACCTCTAACCCTCAAAAGATTACAGTCCACTAATTCTTGCACAGATATATTGGAAAATATATTAAATCGGTAAATGGTTAAGTGTTGGGGGAACTTGGTAGCCACAGGCTGCTTACCTCCCTTCACAACCACTGAAGGTCGGAGGAATAGGGTATATAATTGTAAAACAATAGATGGTGATCGCAAGGCATCTAACAAGAAAGAACAGCGCCTATGAGGAAAGACAACAAAACATAGAACAAGAAGAAAATTTGTGAAAGCATATATGTGGAGCACAGCACAGTATGCCTATGAAATACGGGCAGTCTGAAACGCAGACAGAAATACGGCAGCAGTCTTTTGAAATGCTGTGCTTCAGATGTATGAGGACGATAGCATTGGACAGACAAAGATAATAACAAATAGGTTATAGAAATAGTAGGGAAACAAGGATATCTGGGGAAAAGATAAGAGAAACAGAAGGGCAGAATACGTTCTAAGGGATTTTTGGGGAATAGTATGGAATATATTACAAGCAGGGATAGGAAAAAGAGGTAGATATTGACCTAGATCAGATAGTGATAGATGCAGACTGTGCAAATTTCATGGAAATCTGTAGGTTAGTTCAGAATAGGAAACAATGATGGTACGCGTCTAACCAGTTCCAGGACTGAAGACCTAAGGATGATGATGATATTGTAATATTTTTTTTAATATTAAATCATCTTTTGCATGTCACAGAAAAAAATAATGTATTATACACGGGTAAAAATGTAAGATTTTAGCTCTCTATGTTTTGTCTCCCTTCACTTCGCGTCGGCAGACAAACACCTCGAGCTAAAATCTAGTACTTCTTCACCCTTGTATAATAAATAACTATTTCCGCAAATCATTCAAAACTTTTGACATTTCTGATAAAATTTCTTGAAGAAAAGTGGTTGCCATGTAACGAAAAATAAAAGCACAGGAATATTCATTTCTGTACTGTAAAGAAATAATACCAGCAATCAAATTTTAATGTGTCAAGTTTGATAATTTAATATCATGATACTTTTTCAAAGTTACGCAACAAATTTTACCAAGATTTTCACTTCATCATTTATTTCTAAATAAAATTAATCATTTTTAAAATTAAATATTGTTTAAAATTCTGTCTTTTTTAACGATTTGCGGAAAATACTATGTACACCACGTAGCAAAAACAAATTTCCGGACTCCGTGTTGTTTGCCGGGGCGCAAGCCGTCGCATCGTCCGGGAGTCCCACTCAGTATACAATATACTATTGTGTAATTTACTTAGAAAAGAGTAAAATAAATCGATGGAAAACGTTTTAATCGGCACTACAATTTCAATCTTTATTATTTTTGAGGTAATTCAATGTTTGTTATGCCCGTTTGCACCGCATTAATTAACTACGAGTAAATGCTAAGTACGGCTTAAATTTAGAAATTGTGTTGCACCGCATGCAAAATGCTTGTCATCTCCTACGTAATATAAACCGTGGTTAAGAAAAGATTAAAGTTTAGTACGAATATGCGCGTGCGCATTTGATATAAGTTTAGTTGACATTTTTATTGAAGTTATAACCATCAGCTGTAAGATTTTACATAATTTTGATAAGCTTTTTATTAATAATGAATTTGGTGGATGGTTTCGAATTTTTAGAATATGATTTAGACTTATTAGAAGTTATTGGCGTAGATTTTCCAAAATTTCAATACACCAGATCAAACAAATTTCATGAATGGGATGAATAAACATTTTTTAGAAGATTTAGGTTAACAAAAAGTACAGCTCTCAATGTTTTAAGTTTAGTTGAAGAACGACTTGAATTTCCAAATGACACGTACGTACATTTATGGTTCATAATCCTTAGAATACTTTACAAAAATGGAGTATTTTAGAAATAACAGCATTTCACCTATTAACTGCATTGAGATTTTTCGCATCCGCAGGACATTTGTCGACTGTTGCTGATTGTATGGGAATGCATACATATACAGTTTCTAGGATAATATTAAGGGTCGCAGATAGTATAACCACATTACTGTATCAATCTATTAATATGCCACAAAATCGCAATGATATTTAAAGGAAACAGAATGACTTTTATGAAATTAGCCGATTTCCTAGAGTGTTAGGGGCAATTGATGGCTCGCATATAAAAATACTATGTCCAGGTAGTGAATATGGTGAAATTTTCAGGAATAGAAAAGAATATTTTTCAATTAAGGGCGCGATCGGATGTATGATTGGCTGCCTAAAATCCATCAAAAACAGGTTATTCTGTTTGGTAAATAACTTTGGTTGGATTGAAAATATGTAAAATGTAACTTCACCATTAGACTCACAAAACTTTGTACTTTCTAACGAAGGTTTGTTTTTTTTCTAAAGTGGAGTAATAAGCAAGAAATAACTGCTAAAGGTAATGTTAAAAGTCACTAATTTTATTTTAATTACTGCATCTAAGGGAATCAATTAGTATATAAAAAAAAACATTCGTTGGATAGCAGAATACATATATAATCGTTCTGTTCAAAAAAACTTTAAAAATATTGATCATGATAATCGTGGTGTACTGAAAGGATTTTATTGAATTATTACATTAACTTTACTCCATTTTAATAGAAATTGTTCACGATTTCGCCGAAGATGGCACTGTTAATGATGTGTAGAATAAGGTTTTAAACCAAAATAGTTCAAATTTAATTATTTTGGACTTTGTGTGTGCCGCATTGAAATGAAGTAAACTAATACTATATGGTGAATTACCTTTTGATAGGTGTAATATAATAATGATTGGATTAATTGCGAATATTTAAGAAGCCAAAAATGACATAATCTCAACATCCATGGTTGTTTGTAAACTTCCATGTTTACGTTTAAAAGCGATAAGTAAATTATTACACCAGTGTTATAATAGTTATAATAGTTTTTAAAAAAAGGGTAGTGTGCCGTATGCCAAAACGTAACTAGAAATTCTACAATATTCAATGTAAGCAAAATATTGCTTCAGTTAGCAAGAGTGAAGTTTATTAAAATATCTTAGTGGAACCATCACAAGAAATTAGGATACATTTTGTTACAAATTAGGTTGCGCGTTTGGTACTCAGCAAAATGATTTACAAATTTGAACCATTGGGGGGGGGGACGTTTTCAAAAAACAATATTATTCCTACACCATTTTACACTTCACTTTGAGGACATTCATTAATCTGCTATCTTCACCAGGGGTCTGCAATGGTAATTATATTTTCAAATTGAAAAGTGTCAAAATCAGCTTTAAATATATAGGCGACTTATTAGTGTTCTCGTGCTTTACCCCCACGTAGCAGACTTACGTCATTTTTTGGTCATACAAAGTTCACATGTAACGTCAAATAGATGTGATAATGACGACATTTTCTCAAATTGTGCTGCCGGCAAAAATGATTATAATAAACAATAAGCATCAAAACTCCTACTAATTATGAAATATATATATTAGGCTAAATTAAAAATAAAAGCCTAAAAGTTTGTTTAGGATTAAACAATTTACGAAACTAGTCCTATCTCTAGGTGATTAAAAATAAACCATAAAAGAATTCCTTTTTGGTTTAATATGTCAAAAAATAGCTATTTTGTTACATTAAATGACTATGTCAAAAACGACTAAACGTTTATTTCAATAAATATTTCATAACTAGTAGAAAATTTCGGGTCTGCGGTTTAATATTTTTCATCAAATGCTAATATCGAAGAAAGTATTTCCAATACAAAAAACTTTAACTTGTTGCCTATATAGTGTGCTTTATTAAAACAAAGTTATTACAAATGTTTTATTTTTTTAATGAATAACTAAGAAAATAAAAATAGATTCAATTGTTGTAATATTTACAATAATGTGTATAAAGGCATTTTTGGACGGTAAGTCATTACCAACCAAAAACCTAAATGAAACACTATTTTACACAATACGTAGCAATGTAAATGATATAAAACTATTGGTGAAAAGAGAGAATAACAGGCATTTGTAAATAATATTTGTTAAACCCCACATTTTAAGGTCAATACATAAATGTTTAATAATAAATATACCAACAGCTTTCGAATTGAAATTGACTTTATTGTTGTTAATACTATATTAAATATTAGTATATAAGACATATTTGTATCACCATGCAGGCGAAGTTTAGCCCTAGACTAGTCTTACACCACTACATATCTCTACAAGCAAAATTAGTGAAGCAAATGAATAATTACACAATAATTGAAAAATATACAATTAGGCTATGTTACTGCTTATCCAAATGATTTGTTTACAAGAGCAGCACATTCACACGTCCTACTGCTTCGACATAGTCATTTAATATCAGTAAATAGAATAGGTATGTTCTAGCGCACTTTGTGCGAACCACCACAGCAATATATATATATATATATATATATATATATATATTACTCATATTTAGACCAGGGTAGAAAATTGAATGATCACATCAAATAATTTTAATCACCGTGTATAAGGAATTTCATTAAATAATACGCGTTATTAAAACCTTGAAGCATAAATAAACTCGGTCGTTTCAGTAAAAATAAGAAATTTAAATTATTGATAAGACGCTTTATATCAAAAGAAGCAGTATTGAAAAGCTCTGCGTGTAATGTAATTATTCCTAAACAAAGAGAAATTACGTGCAAAATTTATCTTAATTAACTCTATTTCGAGTAACCGGTATTAAACAAAGTGTACACATAATAATTAATATTTAAGTTGTATTCGCTAAAATGAAAGGATAGAAATCAATTTAATTGGAGTTAATTAAACCGTTAGTAACATATAATACCTATAAAACTTGTGAAAATCCAAGATTAAAATACCACGGAATAAGGCTCTGAGAATTAATATTATATTTGAACACCTGCGTAGTTTAAATGTCACATTCGGCGTAAAGTTTGCAGATAATTAATGTTTCAAAGAATCTTGGGGAAAACGTCGCATAATAGTTACGAGAATTGCTAAAGCTGGGTTATTTCACACTCCATGTGGACTAAAATAATCGATAATAAAGAATATCAATTTGCACCAATACGAACAGGTTAGAGAAGGAAAGAGAAATGCGTCAAGCAAAGACACATATTGTAAAAGGCGGGATTTAAGCAACGTCACGAGGGTCACAATTGGTTGAAAATAGGATGCAAATATCAGAGGTAGAACAACAATTTCTGTACAAAATTAATTAGTTTTTCTCGGACATGCTTGCGTGCCGTGTGGAAATTTTCTGAGATTTAAATGGGGCGAGTGAAAATTGTAAAAATCGACGCGCGAGCGACGGACTGGGAACATAGAATGAGGAATTCTTTAGAATTACCCGTTTTGGGGAACAGACCGACAGACAGGCTTTTTGCTATATATACCGAGATGAATATAAACAAGCCCTCTTAGACTTTTGACGATTCGATGCGTTAAAAGCTCGTACATACGCGACTTGATTGAAGATGTTAAACAGTGCATTTTAGTTTGATTAAATAATTTAAAGTTTGCTTGTATATTTTGTGATTCAAAATAGTTTGTTATTTACGTGCTAACATGAATGTACTTCAGTGCACTTAGATACAAGGTAATAAAATTTAGTTTCACTGTACCAATTAGCAAAATTTACAACGACAAATGTATACACAAAAGTAGGCAGTTTTGGCGTATATTGGTGACAGACGCATGAATTTCTTTGCTATTTTTCGGGGGTGTTAATAATTAAATGGTTCAAATACGTGTCTGGATCCATGAAACAAGGGTCAGATAAACACAGATGAGTTCCGGAAAAGCCCAGAAACAACTTTAAATAAATGGTGATGGAGAAAATTTTAAAAGCGTAGAGAATCAGAAGCCGTAAATATAATCCTGTTGAATGGTGTGATTAACTAAAGAAACGATACTTTGAAGCTACGAGGACAGTAACCTTCAGGTAAATTATACTATTTTGTTTGACATTTTGTGTGTATTGAATGACTTTATAATTGATTTACTTTAAATGGACATTAGTGAAATTGTACTAACCATAAAAGTTTAATTTTAAGATGAAATTTGCTTGTTGAAGTAGAAAGGGTATTTAGTTTGATGTTCGGTAATATGATGAAAATTTGGGTATGTCTTTGAGCTCAATTAGACGAACCTGGTTAATTAACGTAAAGGGATGGTAGATGCTCCCTTTATACTCAGACTCCGGTCTGCTTATATTGTTATATTAATTACTAGGCATCCAACAAGGACTTTAATTTTGGATGCACATTAAAATGATAATAAAATTAATCTTGAAATTCTTTTAAAACTGAAATTTATGCTGAGTTTTAATTTTGAAATTTTAATGTATTCTGAATATTGATGTAAATAGAGTTAACGTTGATGTTTTTGGTAGGAATGTGTTGTTTTTTTTATGAATGAGGAAGTTTATAACATTAGGTGAGCAGCCGAGGCGAAAAGAGGACCACAGCCGTTTATGACGCCCAATCTGTGGGACTAGAATTTTTTTGTTGAAAGGACCCAGTTCCCGCATTCAAAGGGGAATATCACAGCAGTATATATATATATATATATATATATATATATCAAAGAATGAAATTTAATGGCAAGTGACTCGATATTAGCCACAAGCGCATCCTGTCGACGCGTTTCGCCCTTATTGGGGCTCATCAGAACAGGAGTAGCAAAGATGTAGTATTTAACACAAACACATTATGGGAAGTACAGCATCACCTAGCCCACAATTTGTGCCTTTGTGCTGTTTCACCTGACTTTGCAGATTTTATCAACAGTCGGCACGGAGGAGATCCGGCTCAACTGCCTTTTTCCATAGCCACAGATTATAATTATAAAGAATAAGTAAATTTAATAAGTTCTAAAATAATAACAAAGAATGAAATTTAATGGCAAGTGACTCGATATTAGCCACAAGCGCATCCTGTCGACGCGTTTCGCCCTTATTGGGGCTCATCAGAACAGGAGTAGCAAAGATGTAGTATTTAACACAAACACATTATGGGAAGTACAGCATTACCTAGCCCACAATTTGTGCCTTCGTGCTGTTTCACCTGACTTTGCAGATTTTATCAACAGTCGGCACGGGGGAGATCCGGCTCAACTGCCTTTTTTCCATAGACCCTTTAACAGCTGGCGGAGCTGAACGTTTACGGCTTAATGACATACCAAGCTGTTTTTCCCTGTGTCCCTGTAAGCTGTCCTTTCTCGTAAAAGCGATACCGCAAGACATACAGTTTAAGTACTTTGCTGCTGACGGATGTATAAGCTTAAGCCTGGACGATGTTACACCACGACATTTGTTCTGGTGCCGTTTGAGAGCATTTTTCCAGGTATAGGAAGCACCACAAGAGTTGCATTTAAAAATGTTTGCAAGTACCATTTTAATACAAAACAAAATCCTCACTATAGGACTTTGCCGTAACTTGTAAGCCAACTAACTTATAACTAAAGAGTTTACTTTTGCGTACCTGCTTTATGTACCCTATAGAATGCAAACCGAAGGTTTCCGAAGACAGCCGAACGATGTTGAGGATTCAGCGGGGAACTAAATGACGTCATCTTTTGCCAATCCTTGCTTCTCTTCCAGTACATTTAGCACCAATGCATGCACCGGATTCGCATCGTCCATGCTGCGAATGCAGTTAGTAGAAACATCGGAAACATCTTCCATGTTATACGGATCAACAATCGCATCGCGTGCATATTAAAAATCCAAAAGGGCGGTAGCACACCCACACAAATTGGCTGCAAGTCGTGCGGTAAAAGATGCAGTGCTACTATAAACAAAAACTTAATAAAACATTTTAAACCTTTACTAAGGGAATACCAAACTTACCAATAAGGCAATTTAATTTTAAATAACTTCTACGTCATATTTTAGGAAATGGCAGGCTTGAATATTTTCTTTGGAAACAATCAAAGATTGCCGAAGACGCTCAAAGAGTGCACAAGCGCGGTCACTAAACCAATTAGCATTAATACCAAATATTCCGTACTTTCCTAAGTTACTCATTTCCTAGAACCAAATCTTCCGCATAGCGGTCGGTTGCACGTAATTATTTCTAGAACCGGTAGTTACTCGATATCGCACAAATAAAGAATTAGATGCTCGATGTCTGTTAACTTCCGATTCCCTCGTAAAAGGTAGAAAAAAACTCAGTCCATCGTCCATCTAACTTATACTTCGACCCGCACCCGTTCTGATAATTTCCAAACATTTTTCAAACGACAATGGTCTCAGAAAACCTCCAAGGGATCTATAAGTCGTGATCAATTAAACATTTGAGCTACCCGTAAACTAACATATTTTATAGTAACAGTGCGCTGTATAATACATGCATACCCCCTCTCTGCGCTACTGCTATTCTTGTAGTTGCTTGAAAAAGTCAGTCGCCTTTTCTACTGCTAGGAACGATGCAAAGCACCATTCTATACTTTCTTTAAAAGTATAGCACATCGCGCACTTTTTTGTCTAATAATTAAATTTTGCTCGTGTAGGCTTTTACACTTTCACATATTTAAACATCTAATACAAACGATTAACCACTTTCGATTATTCTAACGGGAACCACCATACATTCCGCCACACGGTTCTCTTGAATCCAACGATCCTATAGGCTGCCACACACTAACACCTAACGTATCTTTCCTACTATTTGTTTAAAAAAAACTACCGATATCGCCATGTCCATATGTGGATGTAAGCAGATGTTTGTGGATGTGTACGAGAATATGCAACCATATACATTAATCAGTCTAAGCTATTTTATTTAGTCCAAGAAAACTACTATTTTTCTAAACCACAATTACTAATCGCCTTTATAGGTTTAACATTTCTATCATTTCCCAATGACTGGTGCTACGTACACGTTAACTTTAATTTTTTATTGGAGAGAATCCTTATTCTCCCGTGCACTGTTGCATTGTTGTATGCCCACCCCTTTTGGGAAAATATGCTCGTTATAGGTTGTAGGACCCTCGGTTTTACTTAACTACACTTTGTGAGACCCCTTTAATCTTTTAATCGTGTCTTTCTCGCTTACAATACAATAGGACTTGGCTTTTGTACCTACGAATTCTAATACTAGATCCCCATTAAATTCGTCTTTGAATTTCCATACAACTTTTTTGTTGACAAGCGGTATATTGTATTTATTATCCGCGGGGTAGTCACTCTTTTAAAATAATTATATCTTTTTTGGTGTCAAGTAACATTAGATTTTTCTAGGGAGCTCAAACTTGTAAATAGATTTTAAATGGCATCACCCCTTACAAAGTCATGCCTTTTAAAGACCAAAACCTCTAATTTTTACCCATCTTTATTTAACTACATCTTTAAAAACTCTTTTTTTGCTACCCAAGGCATATGTTTTAACCAACCATTTCCCTAGAATTGTAAAACCGCTGTCTCCCACGAACACAACGTGGAGGTAACACGTATATTCTGACAACCGAGATAGAAACAGGAAGGATTTGGAAGGTGGGCGAAGAACTTAAAAATTATGGAATCTTAAAACTAATATATACAATAAATTTATAAAATCTATACAACTATCTTAGATTTATATCTTTATGCCTTCCCCCCATGCGTATGTTGATGTGCTCCCAGGATGACGTTACGCTTGTCATCTTCCCTCGATAATCTAATTTTATTAATAAGCTGCGTGTACAAATCGTATTTTTACTCCGGATACATACGCCGGCAAGTACACGATACCATCCAAATAAAGAATTAGATGCTTGGTGACTGTTAATATCCGCTTCACTCGTGTACGACCAGACACATCCCAGCCCATGCGCACCCCTGCCTATGCGCACCCCTGCGCGCGCACCCTCTGCCCATGCGCACCCCTCTCTGTGCGACTGCTATTTTGTGGTAACGTCACAGCCTTTTGTAAACAAAGAGCAATGTAATACTATTCTAAAATTTTTATTCTGACATACATAACAAAATTTAAAAATATTTAATACCAAGCATGTAGTCATTTAAACCTAATTTTAATACAAAGTTATACACAGAAAACAGACTTTTCTTTATGTTTGTTTGGAGTGGTTTTAATTTTATCTAATTTTATTCGCAGCTTAAAATTTAAATCGACACCCAAGTCCTCTATCTCCTTTTCTAGCCAATAGTTTGATACATAGAGACCGTCTATGTTTTCGAATTGTAAAATGTACCGAAGTTTGTCTCTATATATAAAGTCTATGATTCCACCGACAACCAGATCCATTCCTTCGTGTAATTCTTGCAGCTTGTGACAATCTTTTATTCGCTGCTTTCCCACTATATCCTGCATACGTATCTTGCTTGCTTGATCGACTCCTTCTTGTCGGTATTGGAGGAAATCCTTATTTTCCAACTCACTATTACGTAGTTGCATGTTCACTAGTTTTGGAAATATGTGGTCGTTATAGGTTGTAGGGCCCCCGGTTTTAAATGATCCGAAAGGTTCTTTACTAGGCAAATATACAATGTTTAGCGGAACCCCTTTGCGTGTGGTGTACGCCAATGTTACGAAACCCACATTCCTTAGTTCGTCTTTGTTATCTGTCATTTTGATAAATACGTTTTTAGAATTACATTTTAAAAAGCATACGGATATAGTACCATCCTTTTCCGCAAGGACGCCTACATAATTAAAGGAGTCGTTTTTACACCACAAATGCATATAGCTTGTAGAACCGGGATGCATCTAAGTCAGTCCACCGGCACATAAAATAATCTTTTAATTCTTCCTCATTTTCTCTAATAAGATGTTCTTTGTCTAACACATCTTTGTATCGTTCGCGTATTGTCGCAGTGTTTTCCATGTAGTCCAATTTTCGCCTTTTTTGCATCAATTTTCTTTAATTCCAGTTCTCCTTTCCTTCCACTTACAATGTATGGCATGCATAATGGAGGTAACTTCCTTTAGCGTAAACGGGTAGAGTTTACTGCCAATATTTACGCGTTGTCGTACAACCTCTGGGCGAATGTTAGACGTAGTTATCAATCCCAATTCCGAAATGGCTATTTCTTTTGGAATTGTAGAATATGGTGTTGCAGATTGTGTAAAATATGTACTGCCTGCTTTAATGTAGCACTTGTGTAAGATTTTGATTTTACCTTGGCTGTCTTTCTCCCCTACTATCTCCAAATAATTTACAGGTAAATAGTTAAAACTAAAAGTCGAAAGCACATACTTTATCAATTTTCCCTTTCTTCTGGTTTTTTCGTACAACTTAATTTGCAAGCCCGTCAATTTCTTTGTATTGCCATTACCCCAATACACGTACTGTAGTAGGTTATTATACACTAAACAGCAGCTATTTTGTAGCTTGTCTGATAGCTTACTCCACATTTTGGCAAGTGGTACCGAGTACATTGTAGCCTTTAGGAAGTATAACTTACTATCTTCCAATAAGGTTAAACAGACTTTTAAGGGATTATACACCCGTTCCGCACTGACATAGCTTCCAATTATACAGTTGTATATTGTCGCTTCCAAATGCGTAATACCATGTTCTTTGGCCAAAGTAGATGCAAATGTTTCTCTTAAACGTACATCTGGACAACGTGAAAGATCTAGTATATGATTGTCAAGTTGTTTATTAACACCAGGACTTGGTATCTGACACACAAATTTGTTGTATATCTTAATTCTTGCATTGGTTGTTAGCCATGTTAAACAATCAATTCCCACAGTTTTATCGTTGTCAACTACAATATTGCACTTTTCTTCGTATTTGCCCTTATAGCAAAACTTATGGTTTGTAGCTAATTAATTACACATCTCCATCTTGCTAAATATGCACCGCAAAATCTTGAGTTACATCCATGTCAAAAAGATAAAAATAATCTTTTTCGAGTTCGTCTAATATATCTGGTAGTTCGTCCAATAAAGTTTCCAACTTAACATGTATAATTCTTGTTGGTGGATATGCGACATTTAAATAGGTATACTATCATTGTTTTTAGATTTTATATTTCAAAGCAAACAGCCACATAAAGATATCCTAGCTACACTACTGAATGTATTGTTGCGAGCTACTATTAGGCAACCCGTGAAACACACAAGGGCCGTAAGCACTGTATATTCTCTATGGACCGAGAATTTTCCAGCAACTACTGGAGGATGAATCATCCTTTTTAATTCAAGGTATAAAAAAGACCGATGAGGAAGTACAGAGTTTAGTCTATATCAGAGTGTCGAATATAAATTATATCGTGTAAAGTTAAATAATTGAGCTTTTGGAAGTCCAAGAGTAAACATAAATGTTATATGATGTGAATGTGTCTAATGTACATGCAGCTTGTAGAATACATAAATAGACAAAAGTGTAATAAATAAATTATAGTAGTGATTAATGTTGCTAAGAAGACTTATAGTTAAGGAACTAGTTTAAGAAGATATTAGTGCTTGTAAATTCATTAGTGTGATAGTGTTTTAGTGTTAATTGGACTGAAAACATCTGTAAATAAGGCATGTACTGTTAATTAGACCTGTGAACAGTGAGTAATGAAGACCTTTGTTATTACTTGTTTTGAATTAGTGAAACGCGGTAGTAGTAGCCCGCTACAGTATTATAACTTACAGCGGTAATTGTTGCATTTTCTGCCATCTTAAGCGGGCTGCTTTAGACTTGGACGATCGTTTTCTGGTACCACTTGGATTTTAGTTTTACACCTTCTTATGTTTACCCATCTGAAAAATGTAAATATGTAAATAAAAGAAACTTTACACCAGGCGACAACAGAAAGTAAGTATACTGTAACTTTTTCCGTATTTCAAATAAATATTTGAAATTTGAAAGGCTTATACTAGACAAAGTGGGAGTACAAATTTTTTGAAATAATTGTGAATTTCAAATTATTTACGGTCTGACTAGAAGTGAAAAGTAATGTATAAACTACACACCCTATAGTTTTGTACATTTTTGGAATCAGTTTATCATTTTTAATCATAGGACATTTTTTAGATTTTTTAGAAATATGTGTTTTTTTATTTAAGTTTTGAAAAGAAAAGTAAGGGACTGCGATTCTTCTAAATTGGTGTATAATTGTGAGAAAAATTTGAAATCTAACGACTTTTGATGTTATAAGTAGTAGTTATATTTTCGCCAGAAATTTCAAAACATTGTTTTTACTTAAAAGTAAGATTTTGCAAAATCGATTAGGCTGGATCTCAATAAATTTTAAAAGGATTTTTTTAAGTTTTGGTACCCTAAATAATCACAATATGATAGGACATTTTTAGGGGACTGCTTAAATTATAAACAGGGTTTATGTCGTTTTAAACTAATTTATATAGGACATAAAAAAGTTAGCTTACTCAATTTCTGTCATTTTCACCATTCGGTGTCATAAATTAAATAATGAGTATTTTTGATAAAATAATGTATGCAAAGCAAATAATTTATTTATTCAAGAAGAAAGTAGTTGCTCTACTCCAAACCTATCTACAAAAAATTAAAGTCAATATTTGAGCACGCATTTTCAAAATCGAATAAAATATAAAATTAATTTTGTCCATTACTTTATCAGTCTATCCACAAAGTATACGAATTTAAAATATGCTGACCCTCAAGCGCAAAATACACCCACACTAAATAAAGCACTAAATGTTTGTTTATAATAACAACGAAATGTCACTCTATGAACAATAAACTACACATTCAAAAATAAAAATTAGCGAATACAGTATGTACATAAATGAAATAATACAATACAATACAAATTTGTTTTGGAAAACCTTGGCTATTATTAGAATGCACTATGTACCTAACGCTTTGCATGCTGTTCAACAACTTCGAGTTCGCCGAGGGTCATTTACGACGAATAGTTACAGGAATGAGAATTGAGAAAATAAACCAGAATCATGTCGTATTCTTGCAACCGTTATTTGCTTAACTTGGAAATGAACCACTAAACCACTAAAATTAAAATAAAGTAGTTCCTCTATAATGCGAAAGCTATACCACAAAGACGGCTATTTTAAAATTAGTTCGTGTTATGAAAATAGAAGAATGCTATCGCGCCCTTAACATCCAGGCAGTATGGAATTCCAAATTAAAAATTATGGATTTGGTTGCGAGATGACCGTGTTCAAGCCACTACGCAACGGTGTTCACCAATAGTTAGGTTAGAGCACGTTTTGAAGATAGAAGGTTTTCAAATTTGCTGCTTCTAGGTATTTCTAACGCTTATAAATTTGATTATAATATATACTTTTTTAGGAGACAGTGGATATCCATTACGGCCATACTTTTTTATACCACTCCTAAACCCCACCACAAGAGCCCAGCAATTATATAACGAGTCGCATATTAGAACCAGAAACGTAGTTGAACGATTATTTGGAGTATGGAAGCGACGTTTGCCTCTGCTAGTATATGGTATGCAAATTAAAATAGACACTATATTGACAGTTATCATTGCTACTGGAGTTCTACATAACATTGTCCTAGAAATGAATGAGGACAATTACCTCCAGTAAAAATATTGATGTAGCAGAGTTAGAGCTTCTAATAGCCGATGGACAAATTACACAATATTCCAGAAAACAATAGAGCAACGTTTAAGATGCAACCGGAAATTATTTTATTAATAACTACTTTGCATTTAGGAAATTATCTACTTTCTTTGTCTTATTAAATTATCCAATCTATAAACTTTCTAGTTTTAGGCATGGATTCTTCATTCCTCTTTAAAAGCTTTTAATGACTTCATGCCTAGTTACTTCCAT
This sequence comes from Platerodrilus igneus, assembly GCA_036346225.1. Lineage (NCBI taxonomy): Eukaryota > Metazoa > Arthropoda > Insecta > Coleoptera > Lycidae > Platerodrilus > Platerodrilus igneus. Next base: position 1,465,303 of record JARFIW010001286.1, read on the forward strand.
TTCTGCAATGGTTAAGCGATACTCCAACAATTTATTATATTTCTCGGCAATATTAGTTGACGTGAGTACGCTGAGTGCAGGTCTTTGTCGACTGCAATCATATTCTTGCTTTTGCTTCTCACGAGTTGGTGGCTATAAAATTTCAAAGTTAAAATATTTATGATTAAGAAAATACACTTACGGTAGAGTTATCTGAAACAGTAGCAGTATGTAACAATGTAGGCGGCTCCGTGGCAGTTGCACCTTACTCTTTTCTCAGATGATTATAAAAAGCGTAATTGCACGACGAAGTATAAGAAATATTTCGGCACAGCTTGCATCGACCTTTACGGTTGCGGAGGCTGCATGAGATTTGAAATCACAGGGTAAGAGGAATGTTTAGAGAATATCCTGAGTGTTAAAATTTAAATATCAAGACACTTGTTTACATCAACTGTAAAATAACTTAAAGAAACGAAAAGTTTAAAACAAATTTTATCATTGGTAAATGTAGATTTAATGTAGATATAAGCATTTATATGCTAATACTGCAACACAATGTAACATGCTAAAATCATATGCAAAGGCATGTTACAGCGTAGTGGTATGTAGTGACTACTACGCCTAAGGTCCCAGGTTCGAATCCCGACCCGTCTGCTTGAAAAATGTGAGGCGAGCATTTTCACAAAATTACTCCTCGTTCGAATGAGAAGTAAAATGTATGTCCCGTGTGAGTGTTGTCACGCACGTTAAAGATTTCTACCTTGCTTGGAACATCAAAGGTTCGGCAAAATTCCAAATTTTCCAAGGTAAAAAACTCGCTTCCTGGCCAATGTAGTACCTTCGGATGGAGCATTGGAAAATCACATGTAGAGTATGTAACAATGTATTTTTTGGTTGGCTAAGTTCTGCCGGACAATATTTTTTCCAGGGGATTCGTTCTATATCCGACGGCTCTGGTTGAGAATCATAGATTAATTCAACATCAGATAAATCGAGCTGATCAATGTCTACATCTACATGACAAAATCTACAACAAATGCAATGTTATTCATAAACATTTACAAAGAATATGAGGCATACGTTTGTGTCTTCTACTGACTGCATCACTGTCAAACATATTATTTTTCTCATATACAGTCTTTTTATCTAATATAACAAGCATCAATCGGTGTTACTATCTGTACTGGGAGCTTATACCTTGCCTCCACCAGTTAAATACAACTCCTTCTTCTCTTCGCCTACAACTTTCCTGGTACTTTTACACTGGTTTAGAAAGGATCTTCGTAGTGATTCGGCACTGCGAGCTGGTGAATTAGGACATTGTGCATTAAATTCCTTGGCAATACTTATTCAATAACGATGTTTTTCCTCATTGGTTACTGCATCACTTTTCTTATTCAGTACATTTTGCTTGTACTTGTTTACCAACAGCAAAACTAAATTCTCTCCATCCATGGAATAATTTACTATACGAGCTCTTTTCTTACTGTCCATGTGTGAACTTACAAAAAATGATTTAAATGAACCAACCCAATGTATAGCTGACTAATATATACTTACTCATAATTAAAGTCTCTTTTAGCGCCTAAATAAAAAGTTTGTGGAAAAATTCCAATAATAATATGATAATACTCGGACAATAACGAAGAGTAAAGAGACGGTAAATAAAGTTCCCAGTTGGACAAAGTAAGGTTATGGGCTTTGGCCAAAAACTATACTATGATAAAAAATTGCGCAGTTGCTAAGTTTCAACCAGTATTAACTAACACGAGAATAAATTAATGCCGCGAAAACAAAATAACACTAACACTAACTTCTTGTTAGTTAAATTGAGTTTAAATATGATGCGGCGCAAACGGGCATTAGTGTTAGATTTTATGAATGAACAATGGAAATGATGAGAGTGACTCCCAGATGTTAAGTTTTAAATGCAACTAAATGACTAATTTTAAATATCCAATTCCGTCACTTGTCTTCGTCACCCTCATTCCCTACTTTTCGTCAGAGCTGCATCAAGACAAAGCACAACAAACAAATAAAAACCCCGTTCAAATATTCTCCGAATTTAGTGTTAGGGACGTAACCTAAAAGGAAAGAAGGTGCATTTCAAAAAAAAAATAACAATAAATTTACTGGGTTCGTGTTCATGTAATTATTACAAAAGGGTCCGGTAGTGTTAGGGCACGTCGGTGCATTGAACCGATTTGCCCTATGTTAAAAACGCCTCAGAATAGTAGTCAATTAGGCTACAATGTAACATGTAGCCATTCATCAAAATTCACTCTCGCTCTATTAGGATTTGATAATCTATGCCGGGCAAAGAAGTCATCTCCACAACATAGCACACTATCCAAGAAATAGTCATTTTATAAGGGGCAACTACAAATACATAACCAAAATCAAAGATTTATATCCACTTGAAGTTTTAGGTTAAACTTCCCAAATCAATCAATCAATCAATTAATACTGGAGATGAGCAACCGATAAGACAACACCCCAGGCGGCTTCCTTTGGCAAAACGTAGGGAAGCCGAGCAAATTATCACCGATATGGAAGAACAAGGAGTGATTGAACCCTCAAATACTCCATGGGCATCCCCGGTAGTGTTTGTCAAGAAAAAGGACGAGTCGACAAGGTTTCGTGTAGACTACCGGCGGCTTAACGATGTGACAAAGAAAGACAGCTATCCTTTGCCTAGAATTGATGACACCTTAGATACTCTATCCGGATCAAAATGGTTTTCGACCGTTCATTTAAAAAGCGGATACTGGCAGGTAGACTTGGAGCCAAACGATAAAGAAAAAACTGCGCTTACAATTGGAACTGGATTATGGCAGTTCAAGGTCATGCCATTTGGATTATACAATGCCCCTGCTACTTTTGAACGATTGATGGAGTCGATACTGTGTGGACTGTCCTGGAAAACACGTCTGGTGTGTCTAGACGACATGATAGTGTTAGGCCGGTCTTTTGAAGAGTATCTTAAGAACCTAGAGGAGATATTTCAAAGATTACGCGGGGCAAACCTTACATTGAGCCCCAAGAAGTGTCACCTATTTGGAAAAGAGATGAAATACCTAGGACATGTCGTTTCATAGACCGGAATAAGAGCTGACCCTGACAAAATAAAAACGGTACAAGAGTGGCGTACACCAGCAGATATACACCAACTACGCAGTTTTCTAGGATTGTGCACATATTGCCGACGTTTTATACTTGGGTTTGCGAACATTATCAAACCGTTAACGAAATTAACCGAAAATGGACAAGAATATGATTGGAATGACGACTGTCACAGTGCATTTGAACAACTGAAACGGCTACTAGTTACAGCACCAATTTTGAGTTATCCGCGGAGGGAGGGGAAATTTGTGTTGCATACCGATGCCAGGAACACAGCTATAGAATGTGTTCTTTCTCAAGTGCAGGACGGACAAGAAAAAGTTATTGGGTATTTTAGCAAGGTCTTATCGCGGTCAGAAAGGAACTATTGTGTGACAAGGAGGCAGCTGTTGGCCGTCGTCAAATCCGTAGAGCACTTTTATAAGTACTTATACGACCGTAAATTCCTGTTGAGAACAGACCATGCTGCACTAAAATAGTTACTGCAGTTTCGAAACCCTCAAGGGCAAGTTGCAAGGTGGATAGAGCGGCTGCAGGAATATGACTTCGACACAGAACGTCGTGTAGGAATTAGCCAGCGAAATGCAGACGGTCCTCTCAAGGAGACCTTGTCCGGTAGACTGCAAATATTGCTCCAAGATGGAAGAGAAAATAAGTGTCCTCCATAAAATGACGGTAACCGATTATACTTGGCAACCCGAAAGAATACGAGAAGGCCAGGAGAATTACGCCGAATTGGGACGTATTATTGAGTGGAAAAATAGAGAACAACGACCAGCTTGGGAAGAAATTAGTATTTCAAGTAGGAGCCTGAAGGCATACTGGGCACAGTGGGACTCCTTGGTGATTGAAAGTAGAATCTTGAAACGACGCCTAGAATGTGAAGATGGTATTGAGAGACTTCAAATGATAGTGCCGAGAAGCAGAATGCCGGAAGTGTTGCAGGACTTGCACGATGGTATTTCCGGAGGGCACTTTGGCGTGAAAAGAACCCTCGAAAGAGTGAAAGAATGATTCTATTGGGTGAACTGCAAAGAAGATGTGAAGGAGTGGTGCCGGAAATGTGAGTTGTGTGCCTCTGGAAATGGCCCGGTCACAAAACGCAAAGCCCCAATGAGACAGTATAACGTGGGGAATCCTTTTGATAGGGTAGTCATTAATATAGCTGGTCCGTTTCCTGAATTAAAGAAAGGAAATAAATACATCTTGGTTGGAATGGATTATTTTACCAAATGGCCGGAGGCATATGCTATACCAAACCAAGAAGCCGAGACGGTTGCAGATGTACTAGTAAGGAAGTTGTTTTGTCGCTTTGCAGTTCCGTTAAAATTACACTCCGATCAAGGTCGGAACTTCGAATCAGCGTTGTTTCAAAACGTCTGCAAGCATCTTGGAATTGGGAAGACTGGTACCACGCAACTTCATCCCCAATCGGATGGAATGGTTAAAAGAATGAACTGGACGTTAGGAAAGTACCTGGCCAAAGTTGTCTCTGAACATCAACAAGACTGGGACCAATTTTACATTTGTTCCTACTGGCGTACCGATCTTCGGTGCATGACAGCACAGGATATTCGCCCGCTTGCGTAACGCTAAGACGTGAATTGCGGCAACCATGTGATCTTCAGTTTGGATTTAAACCTGGAGAAGAGATCGCAGGTAAAGATTGCGTTAGTAAGCTTCGTGAAAGTTCAAATAGCATTCACGAAAACGTCCGAAAGAGTACCCAGGTAGCAAGCGATCGATTGAAATCACAATATGACACGAGAGCACAAGAAGGGGATTACCAACCTGGGGATTTGGTGTGGTTGTTCAATCCATAAAGAAAACATGGAATGTCGCCAAAACTACAAAGACAATGGGAAGGCCCGTACGAAGTGATGAAAAGGATTAATGATGTAGTGTACCGGATCAGAAGATCACCCCGTGGTAAACCGAAAGTGGTACACTTTGACCGTTTAACATCCTACGCTGGCAACAACCAGGAAGGCTCGTATACTGAGAATGATGTTTGACAAGTTATTAATCATAAGCCAAATGTAGATTTTGAAAGTTTTATGACGGCGTATGGTGGTTCCGCTTAGGAGAGATTTGGCGTTGTTGTTGAAAAACAGCAAGATCTGTTTAGAGCACCAGAAGAGTATTCCCTTGCACATTACGTAGCTCAGGACCTGCAAATGTCAAGTGGGATTGCTATTGTTTTCAAGAAAAAGTTTGGATGTGTGGATGAATTAGTACAACAGCAGCCAACTGTAGGAAAAGCTTTCGTTCTTCAGGATAAAAACCGTTATGTTTACTATCTGGTCACCAAAAATTGCTCATGGCAGAGACCTAGCTATGGACATCTATGGGAGGCTTTGCTAAATCTTAAGGCTCAGATTATGAAAAATGTAGTAACGAGACTAGCGGTGCTCAAGTTAGGCTGTGGACTTGATTGCTTGGATTTGAGGATAGTCCGAACCAGGGGACCAACGTCCAGGTCCTTGTTTGTTGTTATCAACCGGTTGCCTACCAAGACCAAGAAAAGAGTGTTGACTGTTACTTCCAATCCACCAGTGAAGATAGCTGCCGATACCGTCATCAGTCATCGCATTGGCGTCAAAATGTATTTACAGTTACGAGACGTAACGGTTTTAAACAGGGGGCAGTATTGCAAGCTACTATCAGGCAACCCGTCAAACACACAAGCGCCGCAAGCGCTGTATATTCTCCATGGACCGGAAAGTTTCTAGCAATTACTGGAGGATGAGTCATCCTTTTTAATTCACGGTATAAATAAAGCCGATAATGAGATACATAGTTTAGTCTATATCAGAATGTCGAATATAAATTATATCGTGTAAAGTTAAATAATTGAGCTTTTGGAAGTCCAAGAGTATACATAAATGTTATATTATGTGTCTAATGTACATGCAGCTTGTAGGATACATAAATAGACAAAAGTGTAAAAAATAAATAGTTGTGTTAGTATTGTTAATAGACCTATGGTTAAGAATTTAGTTTAAGAAGATATTAGTGCTAGTAAATTCATTAGTGTGATAGTGCTTCATTGTTAATTGGACTGAAAACATATATAAATAAGGCATATACGGTTAATTAGACTTGTGAACAGTGAGTAATAAAGACTCTTGTTATTACTTGTTTTAAATTAGTGGAATGCGGTGGTAGTAGTAGCCCGCTACAATATAAACAAGATCTCTGTCGAGAGACGTGGCAATAGTGCGGATTGATTTGTAAGATTAAACCACTCCTCAAAGAAGAAAAATTCGGTACATTAGTGATAAGTGTTGAATTGCACTCTTTTTCTTCAAGGAGTTGTGTACATATCAATAAATAAATATAACTGCTTAGAAGGAATTATCCTATTACATACAGAGTGGTAGAAAAGTCCCGGAACGGTCAAATATTTTTGGAAATACTCATCGCATCAAAAAAAGAAAAAATACGTGTTCAATATTTTTTTAAAAGCTATCCAATGACACCAAAATTGAACCCCCACCCCCACCCCCTGGGGGTAGGGGTGGGGCAACTTTAAAAGTTTAAGTGGAAACCCCATTTGTTATTGTAGATTCGGATTCGCCACAAAATGTTACTCATAATTTTTTTAGGTTTTTTGCAGATGGGGCTGCAATCGACAAAAATTAACTATTTCTAGAAGAATTGATGGATCAGAAAATAAAAGAAGTAAAATAATAAATTATTTATTTTATACATAACGAAATTACCGCCGAAGGTGTTCAAATTGACCACCTCTCGACGCGCTTTTAGGTCTTCCAGATCTTGGTTCATCCTTCACCGAACCAGTTCGCTCAAAACGATTTACTGTTCGACTCACAGTAGATTTAGAAATCGGTTGACGTTCCGCATTGACTTCATTGAATAAATCTGCAACTTGCTGCAATGATCTTTCTTTATCTCCATACCCCCGCATCATCAGGACAATTATTCTTTCTCTTCCAGACAGAGACATCACGAATTAATATCAAAAGCTAGTAACGAAATGAATACTAAAAATGAATGTAATTCTGACATTTTTCGATTTCAAATGTTTTTGTACCCTATTTTGGTTTTGTCAATTACAACGCCTTCTGTCATCCAAAATGGCTTGTATCGTAGGTCAATTTGGGGTAATGTATCCTGCGGAATCCGAATCTGCAATAACAAATGGGGGTTTCCACTTAAACTTTTAAAGTTGCCCCACCCCTACCCCCAGGGGGTGAGGGTGGGGGTTCAATTTTGGTGTCATTGGATAGCTTTTAAAAAAATATTGAACACGTATTTTTTCTTTTTTGATGCGATGAGTATTTCCCAAAATATTCGACCGTTCCGGGACTTTTCTACCACTCTGTATACATCAAATAGTGCTCGGTTAAAAAATTAAATGTCAACATATCTATCTGAAACTAAAGAATTAAAATATAGCGGTGAATGGCGGTCAACAACAAAAATGGACAAGTAGTATAAAGATAAATATATCTCGATCACATGAGAAATCATTTGACGACGTAGATTTCAAGCAGAGACTTGTTACTTTTGAAGAGGAATCACTCTTACTGTTCGATTCCAAACCTATTGTATCATCAACTAGCAAATACTTATGAAATTAATAATTTTTTCTGAGTCCTTCAAAAAACGTACATTAAACGATACTTTTTCAAAGGATTATGCCGGTGAAGTTCAAGAAGGATACCTAAGTGCAGCTTCAAGCCACACCAAAATAAAACAAAACACATACGTTTAAAAACTAGCCTACGTTAATGTAATGCATGTAGATATAACGCATGAACTAAAAGTAAACTTATTCAGCGTATGATAAAGCACAGGTGTTCTATCCCTTTTCATCTGAGATGGGAAATTTGGAGAACAATAAAAGCACACTTACCCATGATAAACTACTTTCTTGTACCATCTGTGATTTCAAAACACCTCTAAGGGGCAACTTAAAAATGCATATGAGATTTCACAGCGGTGATAAACGATTTTCATGCATGGTTTGTAATTATAAAGCATCTCAAATGTGCCATCTAAAAAGACATATAAGAACACATACTGGTGATAAACCATATATTTGTACGGTTTGTAATTACAAAGCATCCGAAATGAGCAATCTAAAAAGACACATGAGAACACATACCGGTGATAAACCATATTCATGTATGGTTTGTAACTACAAGGCATCTGAAATAGGGAATTTAGAGAACCATATAAGAACACATACTGGTGATAAACCATTTTCATGTACGGTTTGTAATTACAAAGCATCCGAAATAAGCAGTCTAAAAAAACATATGAGAACACATACTGGAGATAAACCATATCCGTGTACGGTTTGTAATTACAAAGCATCCCAAATGAGCAGTCTAAAAAGACATATGAGAACACATACCGGTGATAAACCATTTTCATGTACGGTTTGTAATTACAACACATCCGAAATGAAGAATTTAGAGAACCATATAAGAACACATACTGGTGATAAACCATTTTCATGTACGGTTTGTAATTACAAAGCATCCACAATGAGCAATCTAAAAATACATATGAGAACACATACTGGAGATAAACCATATCTATGTAAGGTTTGTAATTACAAAGCATCCCATATGAGCAGTCTAAAAAGACATATGAGAACACATACCGGTGATAAACCATTTTCATGTTCGGTTTGTAATTACAAAGCATCCAATATGTGCAATCTAAAAAGACATATGAGAACACATACTGGTGATAAACCATATCCATGTACGGTTTGTAATTACAAAGCATCCCAAATGATCAGTCTAAAAAGACATATGAGAACACATACCGGTTATAAGCCATATTCGTGTATGGTTTGTAACTACAAGGCATCTCAAATGAGGAATTTAGAGAGCCATATAAGAACACATACTGGTGATAAACCATTTTCATGTATGGTTTGTGATTTTAAAACTTCTGTAAAGGGCAATCTAAAAATGCACATGAGAACACACACCGGTGATAAACCATTTTCATGTATGCTTTGCAATTATAAAACATCGAATACGAGTAGTCTAAAAAATCATATGAGAACACATACCGGTGATAAACCATTTGCATGTACGCTTTGTAATTACAAAGCGTCTCGAATGAGCAGTATAGAAAGACATATGAAAACACATACTGGTGATAAACCATTTTTATGTATGCTTTGCAATTATAGAGCATTGAATATGAGTAGACTAAAAAGTCATATGAGAACACATACCGGTAATAAACCATTTCCATGTACGGTTTGTAATTACAAAGCAACCGAAATGTGCAGTCTAAAAATACATATGAGAACACATACTGGTGATAAACCATAGCCATGTACGATTTGTAATTACAAATCATCCGAAATGCGCAGTCTAAAAATACATATGAGAATACATACTGGTGATAAACCATATCTATGTACGATTTGTAATTACAAATCATCCGAAATGCGGAGTCTAAAAATACATATGAGAGCACATACCGGTGATAAACCATATCCATGTACGGTTTGTAATTACAAAGCATCCCAAATGAGCAGTCTAAAAAGACATATGAGAACACATACTGGTTATAAGCCATATTCATGTATGGTTTGTAATTACAAGGCATCTGAAGTGAGGAATTTAAAGAACCATATAAGAACAGATACTGGTGATAAACTATTTTCATATATGATTTGTGATTTCAAAACATCTGTAAAGGGCAAACTGAAAATGCATATAAGAACACACACCGGTGATAGACCATTTTCATGTATGCTTTGCAATTATAAAGCATCGGATATGAGCAGTCTAAAAATTTATATGAGAACACGTACTGGTGATAAACCATTTTCATGTACGCATTGTAATTACAAAGCGCCTCAAATGAGCAGTCTAAAAAAATATGAGAACACATACTGGTGATAAAGCATATTTATGTATGGTTTGTGATTTCAAAACATCTGTAAAGGGCAAACTGAAAATGCATATGAGAACACACACCGGTGAAAGGCCATTTTCATGTATGCTTTGCAATTATAAAGCTTCGGATATGAGCAGTCTAAAAATTCATATGAGAACACGTACTGGTGATAAACCATTTTCATGTACGCATTGTAATTACAAAGCGCCTCAAATGAGCAGTCTAAAAAAATATGAGAACACATATTGGTGATAAAGCATATTTATGTATGGTTTGTGATTTTAAAACATCTGTAAAGGGCAAACTGAAAATGCATATGAGAACACACACCGGCAATAGACCATTTTCATGTATGCTTTGTAATTGCAAAGCGTCTCAAATGAGCAGTATAGAAATACACAAGAGAACGCCTGTTATAAATTTTATTCATGTGATTTGCAATTATAAAGCATCTCAAGTCAGCTATCTAAAAAGCCATATGAGAACTCATACCGGGGATAAACCATAAACGGGTATGGTTTGTAATTATAAAGCATATCAAATGAGCCATTTAGAAATACATATAAGAACACATACTGGTGATAAACCATATGCATGTACGGTTTGTAATTACATGGCATCCCAAATGAGCCATCTAAAAAGACATATGAGAACACATACGGGTGATAAACCATTTTCATGTACGATTTGTAATTTGAAAGCATCCGAAATGCGAAGTCTAAAAAGACATATGAGAACACATACTGGTTATACGCCGCATTCATGTATGGTTTGTAATTACAAAGCGTCTCGAATGAGCGGTATAGAAAGACATATGAGAACACATACCGGTTATAAACTATATTCATGTGTGATTTATAATTATAAAGCATCTCAAATCGGCAATCTAAAAAGCTGAATGAGAACACATACCGGAGATTATTAAAGTGTTTTAATGTATTTCCGTGAAATTTTGATAGGTTATTTTTGGTATTGAAGTAATTTTTTTTAAATCCAGATTTCACATTCCACTCTATACGACTTCTTGAATGTGCAAGTTTTTTGAACGGAAACCACCAATTTCCAAGCCTTCGTCCTTTTCAGTGTTTTTTAGGGAAATTGGTAAGAGGGGTTAAGTTTGAGTGACTAATATGAACACTACTTTCAGCTGGTTTAGTCTAAGTTTTGCTCTTGGTAGAAATTGTGAGTCTACATTGTACATCTCCTTTTTTGTTACGTTTGGTTTTGATGTTTACGTTGTATTAAAAGTTGCCAATGGACTTACTAATTCATGGTCCTAGTGTTAATGATTTGTCTTTACTATAAACAGCCTGTTTTGGATTACTTCTTACTCACGTATAGTAGTTATTCTAGGTTTAACCAACGCCACATGCACCGTTTGTATCCGTAAGTTTTTGAAGCCATAGCCAAAGTAGTCAGTTGTTGCCTATGTAACAGTGAGCCACTAATGTGTATATCGGATGTATCAGTATAAAGGTCCATCCATGCTTCGATACACGGGGTTCTTTGTTAAGGCCAATATTCTTTACGTACGATTTGGTACACGTGTAGATTCGGATATTTGTTATTTAATTGTGTTATGTACTGGAACAAGAATTGCAGGTGATATTTAATGGTAATACGGAGGTCTGCATGCTTACTTTTAATATGGCTTTTACAATTAGGTCAATTATATTTAATTATTATTATTATTATTAACATAAAATTTCTATAAACTGTTTCATTTCAAACATATAGGTAAATGTTTTATGGAGGTTTCATTATAAATACAAAAATATTTAAATATATTGTTAGTGTCCTGCAGGATATATATTTGTACTTTAGGTCTCTATTTGATTCGTTACAGATTGAATTTTTTTGTGGGCTTAAATATTATTGCGTTACTACAACTTACTGTAACGGACGCACAGAATTACTTATTTTAAATTTATTTGTTTTGTTCAATAAAGAACGCCATTGTGCCATTACTGTGTGTTCTTAGTTATGTAATTTTTTTGTTATTATTGTTGATATTTATTTATTCTATTGAATGGAATTATGTTGTTACAACAGCAAACGCGCCGCCTTTATTTATTTTATTTACCTGTTACTTACTAATCATTAATGCTTTTATTTTAGCGGGGCGAATCGGTTTTGGGTATTCTTCTTTTGGTTACAAACCCCCCATCTAAGGCTGGTTAGTTGGCACAGCATTCCTCATTTCCTTTATTTCTTGTGATAATTGATGCGGACTACTTACCTTGCTTCTGTTGCTCTCTTCCACGTCCGCACGGTATATCGTAACGACATGTAGATTTCAAATAGAAGTTGTAAATCGTTCGTGTTTATGTAGCAAGAAATTAACAGAACGGGAAAATAATTATTTAATTTGACTATGAATTAGCGATGGAATCAGTTTTCGTTGTATTTAAAAATAATACTATCGGAAAATTGAATTCGAACATTCTGAAAAATTACGAAATCGATGTGTATTAACTTTAAAATATTTTAGTGAACAAGTGAATTATGAAACCAAAAAGTTGGTATTGAACTGTTTTCTAGGTATTGTTATTAAGGGCCCTTCCAGAAATGGGATTTAGAATGTCATGTATTTAATATTGGAAATTGGAACAATGGTATGGTAGAATTATTGTTTGATTTAATTTGTTTGTTTAGGTTTTCTTTCTTTTTTAGTAATACTTGGCCAGTCTCATGTCAGAAAATGAGGTTTTATCTTTTAGGAAAATTATCTGTATTTATTTAATGTCAACAGAGATTAAGTGTAGGTTGACTTTTATTTGAATACAAGGTAGGCATAGATAAATTTGTGAAAAGACGTCCAGCCATCCTGCTGATAAGGTCGTATTTGGGGTGAGATGACCTTTATTGTAAAAATGTCTTTGATATGACAACATTTATTCAGTTTCTTTAAGACGTAGTAGAACAAGATAAAGTATAATGTGATAAATTTATAAAATCAAATACAAAAGAGACCTATTCGGAATAATCGTCTTTCGGCTATGAAAAATATCAAAGGAATTGCTGATATAAGACGATTTGGCTCCCTTTGATTATGATAAGAAAAACCTTTCAAGGTAAGTGGTTAATGTAACGTTTCTTGTTTTGTATTTTAAAATATTTCAAAATATCTTAATTTAGTAGTAGCTTTTCGTATAAACGTCCTACGCAAAATTTCACATTTACAATTATTGTTTACGCACATGGCTTACTTCTTAAAGACATTGCAAATATGAAGCTAGGCACAGCAGAACCGTAATGACAAATTATTTTTTTTTTCTAGGACAAAAATTTCAAATTATTTTCGTTCGACTACGAAAATAAATTGCATATTGACTGAAGCACTTGTAATTGCCAATAGCTTTTATTTTATATAAAGTATTTAAGCGATCACAATTCTAAACGCACCACCGATTCTCTTAAAAAAGTTACAGTTAGGGAAACTATTCTTCTTCATCAGTATTTAGACACGAAAATCACTCGTGAAAATTATAAACATTTAAGTAGAAAATAGGCACAGTTCATGCAACAGTGTAAATTGTATTTCTTCAGCAGTATTCACTATTTCATGAAAATTTTAATGTGCAAAAGTAAAACACTTATGGAATGTTATTTATATAGAGCGGTATAATTGTTAATCCATTTGAGTATCCGTACTAAGTAGTGATGGAACTCGAGTCGATTTTTTTGTACTCGAGTAACTCGATTGTAATTTCTATTTGATTCGAGTAGAAACTCGAGTCGAGTTAAAACTCGGTTCAATATTAAACTTGAGTTAAAATGTCTAGTAATGGGACTCGAGTCAATATTTTTACTCGAGTCAATTTATTTACTCGAGTGACTCAAATATAAATTCCCTCTGTTTTGAGTTGATACTAAAACCGTTGATTGAAGTATTCAATCAACGCTAAAACCCAGTCACAACGTGGTGAGTAACTACTATGACGATTGGCAGTGCCGTTTCTCTTATTGCTTTATACGTATATAAAATTAAATATGGAATATCTTTTTATTATGAAAAAGCTGTAATCTGTAATAAATAATTACACATTATCTTTGTATATGTGCAGTCACAGTTAGCGAATGAAGTACTATCCGTTCCATAGCGTTTGAGTTCGGGACACCCCTTAACTTCTACACACTTTCTGACAGACTAAAATAATAATAATAACAATAATGTTCTGTATATAAAATATCGATAAAAGAAAAGAGAAAATTGTATCTTTCCGAGATATGATTCACTTTCATTCGAACTAAACCACAGAAGGAAGATCAATTGGAGCAATACGGTAAATTCACGAACGTTGAGTGTTAAAAATTCGAGTTGAGTGGAAAACCCACTCAACTTAACTTCATCATCATCATCATTAGGTCTTCAGTCCTAGAACTGGTTGGACATGTACCCTCATTGTTTCCTAGTCTGTACCAACCTACACATTTCCCTGAAATTTACACAGTCTGCATCTATCACTATCTGTGTGGATAAGTCTGATCTCGGTCTACCTCGACCTTCCTTTTCCTATGTCTGCTTGTAGTATATCCCGTACTAATCCCCAGAAATACCTTAGAACGTATCTTGTCCTTCTATTTCTCCTATTTTTTTCATTTTCCACAGATATCTTTATTCCTCTACTATTTCTACAACCTATCTGTTATTGACTTTGTCTGTCCATGCTACCATCCTCATACATCTGAAGCACAACATTCCAGTAAGCTTATATCTCTTTCTGTCTGCGTTTCCTACTGCCCCTATTTCTCAGATGTACTATGCTTGTGCTCCACACTATGCTTTGAACAGTTTTCTTCTTGTATCTATGTTTGTTGTCTTTGAACATAGCTGCTGTTCTTTCTTGTTTGATACATTTCGGTCACATTCTATTGTTTTACGGTTATATACTTTATTTCCCCGATATTCAGTGGTATATGAAGGGGGGTAAGCAGCCTTTGGCTGCCAAGTTCCCTCAGCACCTGAACCTTTGTCAGATTAATAGTTTTTCTAATTTATCCTTTCGCACAATCAACATTAGTTGAAAGTATTTCACAATCAACACCTGTAGTTGTTTATAATAATCATCAGATTTAAGAGCACTTATTTTTTCGTCATTGGGTTTTACATCTTGAAACTGGTTGAACAGGTACCTCAGCTTATTTATGTTCTGAACTAGCCTACACAGTTCCCTGCAATTCTCACAACAGCCGATATACATTACATTTGATTTTCCAATGCTCCACCCGAAGGTACTACATTGGCCAGGAAGCGATTTTTGTTACCTGGAAAATTTGGAATTTTACCGAACCCTTGCTGCTTCAAGCAAGGTAGGGATCTTTAACGTGCGTGACAACACTCACACACGGGACCTCCATTTTACCTCTCATCCGAACGAGGGTGTATTTTGTGAAAAATGCTCGCCTAACATTTTTCAAGCGGACCGTGTCGGGATTTGAACCCGGGACCTTGGGCGTAGTAGTCACACACATACCACTACGCCACGGAGCCGCCTTACACAGCCGATATACATTACATTTGATTTTCCAATGCTCCACCCGAAGGTACTACATTGGCCAGGAAGCGAGTTTTTTTTACCTGGAAAATTTAGAATTTTGCCGAACCCTTGCTGTTCCAAGCAAGGTAGGGATCTTTAACGTGCGTGACAACACTCACACACGGGACCTCCATTTTACCTCTCATCCGAACGAGGGTGTATTTTTTTGAAAAATGCTCGCCTAACATTTTTCAAGCGGACCGTGTCGGGATTCGAACCCGGGACCTTGGGCGTAGTAGTCACACACATACCACTACGCCACGGAGCCGCCACAGCCGATATACAGCTCGAATCCCTTCTATTGTTTTCTAATTATATGCCTTATTTCACGGAGATTCAGTGGTATGTAAAGGGGGTTAAGCAGCCTCTGACTGCCAAGGATCCCCCAACACTTAGATATTTGCCGTATTAATAGTTTTCAAGTAAATCCTTTCGCACAATTAACATTAGTTGAGAGTATTGCAAAACCAATATCTGTAGTTGTTTATAATAATCGCCATGTTTAATTACAGTTATTATTTTTGTCATTAGTTTTTCCATCTTGTGACTGGTTGGAAGCGTACATCCATGGATTTCTATTCTGAGCTAGCCTACACATTTCCCTGAAATTCTCACAGCCTACATCTTCCACTATCTGTGTGCAGTAGACTAACCTAGGTTTGCCTCTTCTTCTCTTTTTTCCTATCTCTGCTTCTAATATACTCCGCACTATTCCCTCGTGTCTTAGTATGTGTCCTATCATCCTATCTCTTCTATTTTTTACTGTTTTCCACGTAGTTCTTTCTTCCCCTACCATTTCTAGTACCTCTTTGTTCTTAACTTTTTCTGTTCATGGTATTTTCACCATACGTCTGTAGCACTACATTTCAAATGCTTCTACCATTTTCTTTTCTGCTTCTCCTACTGTCCAGACTTCACCGCCATACAGTGCTGTGCTCCACACATATGTTTTAAGCAATCTTTTCCTTGTTGCTATGTTTGTGGTCTTTGAACACAGTAGTTGCTTTTTCTTGTTAAATGTAGCACGATCTTGTGCTAATCTTTGTTATATCTTTTGTGCTTTTCCCATCTTGCGTTATTTGACTTCCCAGGTAGCATAAATCGTTAACCTCTTGTAAGTTCTCGTTACTTGTTTGTATTCTTGTTGTTGATTTATTTTTGCATACTAGAACTTTAGTTTTATTTTTGTTAATTTTCATACCTTATCCCTCCGTTAGAACTGTTTCCATTTCATTAAGAGCAGTTTCTAACCCTTCTTTGCCAGATGCTAATACCGCTGTATCATCTGCAAATCTAAGCATATCAATCTTTTGTCCCTGCATATTAATTTCAAATGTCTTCCTGCATTTGACAGTATTCATTGCCTCTTCTATGTACAAGTTAAAAATTAATGAGAATAAGGCACATCCCTGTCTCACCCCTTTCTTAATATTTACTTCTCTACGTTCCTGCACTAATTCTATTACTGCCGTTTGCTCTTTGTATAAGCTATTGTAATATTTGTCTATCCCTATAACTCATTCCAATCTTTTGGAGTCTTTCGAACATTTTTATCCATTTTACATTGTCGAATACTTTTTCCAGATCTACAAACCCTATATATACACTTTCCCCCTTCTCTAGTGTTTTCTCCATTATCACCCTGAGAGCTAAATAGCCTCCCGTGTTTCCCTGTTTTGCCTAAACCCAAATCGATCTACTCCCAGTGTTTCTTCAGCTCGTTTTTCCATTCGTCTTTGTAAAATTCTAGTTAATATTTTTGACACGTGTGCTGTCAGACTTATTGTTCGAAATTTTTCACATCTATCCGAGCCTCTCTTTTTTGGTATAGTTACTATAATGCTACCTTTGAAATCTTTGGGTATCGCGCCTGTCTCATACATGTAGCTTACAAGTTGGAAGAGACGTTCTGTTACTGCTTGTCCAGCGGGTTTTAGAGTTTTTGCTGCACCTTATTTGTACCCGGCGCTTTACCATTTTTCAGACTCTTTAATGCTAATTCTAACTCATCTCTAAGTATAGGATATCCCAGGTCGTCATTTTCAATGATTCCTGTTCTAATGCTGTTAATTCCTCTCCTGAGTATAAATTCCCTATATATTCCTGCCATATAGCTACTTTCTCTACATTTTCTATAATGACGTTACCTCCCACGTCCCTTATATTTTTGTTATACGGTTTTATATCCCTAAAATTTATTCTAATTAGTTTGTATACTTTTTCTGTCTTTCCCATTTCCATCTTAGTTCGTACGTCTTTGCACTTTTCATCAATCCATTCTTCTTTAGCTTTCCTGCATTTGCGAATAATTTCCCATTTTATGGCTTTGTTTCTCTGTTTTTCTGTTTCGTCTGATCTATTTTTGTCTAGTGCTAACCTATCCATTTCCAGTTTCAGGTTCTCTAGCCTCTCTTGTTTCATGCTTCTGACATTCCACGCCCCGATTAGCAGAATGTTCACGGATCTTTTTTCTATTCTTTCGGATCACATCCCCGAAGTAGTCCCCTCCCGGATATCCGAGTGAGGAGCTATTTTACCTACGGAATTTTTTACCCCATAAGATGCCATCATGTTTAACAATTTCTGTACGCTGTGTACTTGAGAGGTAATGTGGTGGTTTCCCGTTGCCTTCCACATCGCAGTAGTGTGTCTTAGAATGTCATACCGACCCCTATGGTCTCTGTCACTCTAAGAACCGAATAAGCTGCTGCCCTCTTCCGGAGACCTGTCTTAGTCTGGTTCCTCACTAAAGACCCCACTCATTTGATTAAACCTATAGTTCGGCTCTTTAGCCATTCTACCTGTTCCAGTATTTTAGAACGTCATCAAGGTGTATGTCCGTTCAGAATGGCTTAAGAATGGCTTAACTTAAGAATTGAAAAATCACAACTCGATAGTCGATTATAATCGAGTTGCAAATCGGTTCGAGTTACAAGTGGACTCGAGTTGCGAGTTGATTCGAGTTGCACGAGTCCATTCTAGTTTCAAGTCGACTCGAATTTCAAGTCGACTCGAATTGCGCCGTTACTGGACTCGATTCACACGAGTAGGGTTGTCACTCGAGTCACTCGATTAATTTGGGGCTCGAGTACCACTTAATAGTTCTAAGGCATCTATGTGAATAGTATTTAGCGTTTTCCGCATCAATTAAAGCATGCATTCAAATTATGTGTATTTTCTGCATAACAATAAAACATTTTATTCAGTTGACATATGCTACAGGATAAGAAACGGTCGTTTACATGCAACTGTTGTTACTCTATATCACAGTAACATAACCATAAAAAGAATATCCTGTCAAGTAAATAACAAAGATCATTTGTGGACAACGTAAGTAGTTATTCTGCATCACAAAGACGAACTTGCAGAAATACGTAGTGGTATATACTAAAGAACGATCTATCCAATGCAATTTATGTTTTTATTCTACGTCTCAGAAAGTCAACATGATAAAGCATATCAGAACACACACTAACGAACGACCGTTTGCTTGCAATTTATGTGCTTATTCTTCAATATCACAGAAATCTGACTTGCAAAAACATATACGGTCACATACATATGAACGACCATTTGCATGTAATTTATGTCGTTATTCTGCATCACAAAAAAGCTACTTGCGGAAACACATGAGGTCACATACCCATGAACGTCCTTTTATGTGTAACTTATGTAATTATTCTGCATCGGAAAAAGGTACTTTGCAAAGACATTTATGCTCACACTTCAACGAACGCCCATTGGTGTGCAATGTATATAACTATGCTGCGTCACCAAAACTCAATTTGCAAATACATATGCGTATGCATTCTAACGAACAACCATTCGTGTGCAATTTATGTGTATATTCTACTTTGCAGAAGATTGTGTTGAAAAATCATATGCTACAACACTTTAACGAACGACCACTTATATCCAATTTATGCGACTATTCTGCAACACTGAAAACTACTTTACAGACACATGAGAGCACATTACAATGAACGACAATTTGTATGCAATTTGTGTGAATACGCTGCATCACGAAGAAGTCATTTGCAAAGGCATTTACTTTTACATACTAACGAACAACCATATTCTTGCAATTTATGTGATTATTCTGCATCACAGAAAAGTAACTTGCTGATACATGTATGGTTGCATACAAATGAACGACCATTTACATGCAATTTATGTGATTATTCAGCATCACAGCAATAGTATATTACATTACTAGCGTGGAAAGTGACCCATTTCACACGAGTGGAAGAGTATTGTCGCACGAGGCGTCAGCCGAGTGCGACTATTCCACGAGTGTGAAATGTCACTTTCCACGCGAGTGCTGTACACTATTTTTCCGACGACCACCGCTAAAAACAATTACGAAATAGTTATTTTTATGCTTATTTGCAATAAATGTGTACGCAATAATGCAAGACAGACAGACACCTATAAAATTTATTTGACGTTTTGATGTTGAAAATTCGAACACCTACTTTGTTTTTATAAAATCCGCGAATCTGTTGCTTTTAGCGTATGCATTCTCAATTTTTATTGAAGAAATCATTTCAATTACAAACTAATATGAGTAATTACATCTTTAAGTAAAACGGAAACTGTCAGTATCGATTTAACTATGGGTATTTTAAACTGTTATTAGCCAAAACGAAACGAATGAATGCAAAAAGGTAGAAACCTGTAGTCGTTTGGGTTGCCTAGGTAACTAGCATACTAACATCAGTCATATCACTCTAGAGTTGAAAAGTATTTCAACACTAGAGTGATATGTACTTTCGCACTCTAGAGTGATATACTTTACTTTCTACATAAATAAGTAGTGTGTAATCTGTTGTTTTCACAAGTGGTCGTCGGAAAAGGTCTTTAAACCGACATATGTGGGTACATTCGAACGAACGACCATATGCGTGCAGCATCTGTAATTACAGTGCAATACAGAAAAGTTACTTACAAAGACATGTGCGGTTGCATATTGTTGTATAGAACTATTTTTCATCAGTGAAAAGTAGCCTACAGAATCATATACGGTTTCTAACTATGAAACGCATGTAGTATATTTATGTTGCTTATGTGAAGTATTTGAAAAACCATATATCACACATTAATAAACCACTACTTGAATGCAACTTATTCAAGAACTTTGAATCACAGGATAGTAACTTACAAAAACATCTTGTGTTACGTCATCATCGAACATTTATCGGTATTGGTGACAATAAATACTATTCGTGCGGGTATCCTACAGTTTTAGTGAAACATTTATACCGACAGTGGAAGTGCGTGAACACAGTCGTACGCGAACCTTTACAGAAGAGGGTTGTATGAGAGCTTTTGAAAGCGACACCGACACCCAAACGTGCGTGCTTGGTTGTCCGCGAAGCTTTTGTGTGTGACGTTTATTGCCCACAGCGGCACAGGCTTTAAGGTATTTATACCCTGTATTAAGTAGTGTGTTGTAGTTGTTTTAGTTATTACATAACCGCTCCACTGCCATCGGTATTGCTACAAAAAGCAATTGGTCCTTCCCTATAATTAACATATCTATATCACCCCTCATTCATCCCATACAAGCCATTGGTCCAAACGATCCGAATTCACTAGTTCTATGGTTTATACGCATGTCCTAAATTAAATACACTTTTGCATTCCAGCGAGCGTTTTTGAATTAATTATTTTAGCTTTAAATTTGTGTTCAAACCCCACATGTAGCGGGTTAAAATGTGTAAATATTATTTATACTGTCTTTAAAATTATTGATTTTGCCGTAATTAAACCAACAAGCGTTTAATTATAAACAAATCCTTGATATAAAATTTGCTAATTTGCACTAAAAGCCATTGCGCGTTTTTAGTATCACATACAACCTTTCAGTCGGTTTACAACGTAAAATATTTAATACATTTGCAGGGTAATAAAGTTGTAAAGCTGAACCCTTCTTGCAAACACGTTAAGCCACATGTTCCTGTGATCTTTTGATGGTAAAAGCCGCCCGGGTTTTAAACTGTAAATCTTATCGAAACGCTTTATAAGAATTACAGTGGTGACGAACCGTTAGGTTTTCTACGTGTTGCTTAAGACCCCATTGCAGGCCAATAGTCATAAACGTGATTTATCGATTTATGCGCTATTTTACATTTTCGTGCCTTGAACAACTCATAATATTTTAATATTTCTCAGCGCACATCTGAGCGGTTACCGTTTTACAGCATTTTTATAGTGTAGGCCTTTCAGAATAACTGTCACTATGGCTCCGAAGAAAACACATGTAGCCGAGCTCGGATTACTGAAAATACGCATTATGGAAATGTGGGAACTGGGTAACGCTATACAAAGTGACTCAAGTTTAAAAACGTTGTTCCATATTCAAACAAGGGGAGTAAATGACCTTTACTCCAATTTTAATAAAATTTTAGTTGATGTCTTAGCGTCCTCTAACGAGGCAGAATTATTAAATTACAACGTTTTACGGAAGGAAGTGGATTCCGCTTATTATTGCATACTGCTGCATCTCGAAACGATGCAAGGAATGCGGGCACCGAAAATTACGGAAAATGCTCCAAGCAGCACGGGATCAAAATTGTTACCGTTAAAGCTCCCACATTTTAATAATGAGGTAACTGAATTTATTTGACAGTCTGGTCTATAATAACGCGTCACTGTCCAATATCGAAAAATTAAATTACCTTATCAGTTGCTGTAGCGGGGAGTCTTTGAAAATCATTAAATCGGTACCCATTTCGGGAGATAATTTTATCATTTCATATAATGCCTTGCGTGAGCGATTTAGCAATCCGCGTTTATTGGCAACTTTGCATTGGAAAGCTATGAAAGACTTTCCACCTTTAAAATCAGAAGACCCTAAGAAACTTAGGGCACTTATTGATTGTTTTTCAGAGAACCTTGCTGTTCTAACTAACTTAAAGTTTCCCACTGAACATTGGAACTTTATTCTGGTCGATTGTCTTTTAGAAAAACTCGATCCGTTCACTAGAAAACGCTTCGAACTCCAATCGGATCCGAAGCAAATATCCAATTTCGATGATTTGAGATATTTTTTAACTCAACAATGTGCAGCGTTGGAAACCTTTTCTTCAACCGCACCTGTTTCTTATTCGACGACTGTCCATACATCTCACACATCAGTGCCTAAGAAATCCTCAGCGTTTCAATTTAAACCAAGAGTTTCTTCTAACGTAGTTTCACTGGATACACCAAGTAGCTCCAGTGACTCAAATAATTCATTTTCGCACCATTGTCTTTCTTGCAAAGGCAATCACTTAATTTACAGATGTCAATCGTTTCTAAAGAAAACTCCGACGGAACGTTTCGACATTGTCAAACGCTTACGCCTTTGTTTAAATTGCTTACGAATAGACCATGCGTCCATGCAATGCAAATCTTATAATTCCTGTCGAACTTGCGCCAAGCCGCATCATACCTTGCTACATTTTGAAGCGCAACCTGCTTCTAGCCGTTCAGCTGAATCGACCGCTACACCTATGCATAAAAATGCCAATAGGACGCAGTCAGCCTCTCCTATTATATCTGCATAGCATTATCTGCATAGTGCAGTAACCTCAGAAAAGATAAAGTCATCGTTTAATCCACCTAGCGCCCCTCACTTCGGTGGCTTGTGGGAAAGCGGTGTTAAGTCGGTAAAGACACACCTAGCTCGCGTAATCGGCGAACAAAAACTTACCTTTGAGGAACTTTACACAGTTCTTACTCAAATTGAATCTGTTCTAAATTCAAGGCCACTCTGCGCTTTGAGTTCGGATCCAAATGACTTGCGTTGCTTAACACCAGGTCATTTCCTAACTATGGAGCCTCTTTCTGCACCACCAGATGAGGACCATTCAACCAACGTTTTACCATTAAAGAGCAGGTGGAAACTTCTGGAAAAACTCCATCAAGATTTTTGGGCTCGCTGGAGCCATGAGTACTTACATACTCTGAATCAGAAGGTTAAATGGCACTCTAAGGTAGGTGTCCGACAAGTTGGAAAGGACACTATTGTCCTCATCAAGGACGACCAGCTTTCTCCACTTCAATGGAAGTTTGGTCATATTATTAATACTTTTCCCGGTGCGGACGGTATTATACGTGTCGCGGAGATCAAAACTTCACATGGCACATTAAAACGACCTTTGGTCAAACTAGTACCGCTACCGGTATTTTAATTTTATTTTATGTTTAGATGTATATACACATTTCTTACATGTATAGTAGTATATTATTTTTAAATATTTGCTTATTTACATATATATTTTTATTTCTGCATAGTTGGTAATATCGCTCGCTGTAGTGTACCACCCTATCTTTCGTTACCTGTTTTCCTAGCAAGGTCAAATCCCATGTGATTTCCTTCAGCCAACCTACTTCCCTCCTTTTCAAAATTCTATGAATTTGGTGGGCGGTATGTTACGTCATCATCGAACATTTATCGGTATTGGTGACAATAAATACTATTCGTGCGGGTATCCTACAGTTTTAGTGAAACATTTATACCGACAGTGGAAGTGCGTGAACACAGTCGTACGCGAACCTTTACAGAAGAGGGTTGTATGAGAGCTTTTGAAAGCGACACCAACACCCAAACGTGCGTGCTTGGTTGTCCGCGAAGCTTTTGTGTGTGACGTTTATTGCCCACAGCGGCACAGGCTTTAAGGTATTTATACCCTTTATTAAGTAGTGTGTTGTAGTTGTTTTAGTTATTACATAACCGCTCCACTGCCATCGGTATTGCTACAAAAGCAATTGGTCCTTCCCTATAATTAACATATCTATATCACCCCTCATTCATCCCATACAAACCATCTTGGATACATTTTGGCAAACTACTATATTCCTGTAATTTATGTGATCATCCTGATTTGTGTAAAGTTAGCGATAACTTTGTTACGTTCAACACTTAGCAAGCAATTTTTTCAGCATGAATATTAAGTCATACTACTTTTATCTAAAAAAGTCCAAAAAATTCTAAACAAATCATAATAGCTTTCAATCAACAAGTTCGATTTCTCTCACTTGAAATTAGTTTCCATCAAGTATTTATTTACTCTATAATATGTTGTCTTATAAAATCAGACAGCTAATTAGCAACTTTACATTAAAAAATAGTTGCAATATTTTCTATCACCTGTAGTTAATATATTTCAATTACAACTACACATAAATTCGTGGTTTTCTTTTAAAACATAATGTCGCTTAACCACCTGCCCTAGTAAATGAACACTTGGAATGGGTTTGTTATCTGTACTACGTTAATACTCTTATCTTGCAGCTGTGCAGGTGTTAAAAATTGTTAAAAATTCTTTACTAGTCATCCCTTTGCTGGCAAGCTGTTACAACTGGAATTTTTGCAGCTATCGTCTGAGACTTCCTCACACTTGATCCTTCGGCGATGTTTTTGAAAGCAAAACACCTTCCCATACGTGGTTCTTTTCTTATAAATATTGTTACGGTAACTTTCTGAAATAGAGAGATTCTGCATGAACTTACAACAACCGTAATTGAAACCGCTAATATAAGCCACTCCTTATGTTACTCTCCAAAATAGTGCAAACCTAACAAATATTCAAGTATTAAAAATCGTCCTGCATAAAAATGTTCCTCAATGCGTGAAATATATTCCGTAACCCTGTATTAATTCATTTTAAAAAAAACTAACAAGCATTTGCATCTTGTAACACTTCAAATTCTTTGAAATGTTTGCTCCTCAAACAACTTTAAACAAACCTTCTTCCTCGATACGTTCTAGTTAGTTTATTATATCAAATAGTTTCGTCGAAATATTTGCTATTCTAAAACCGAAGAGCTCGCCTTAGCAATTCTTTGTAAAATAACTATAACCGCTGCCCGCTATAGTTGCTAGTCGTTAAAACTACTTCTAAATAAGTTCTTTGAAAGATTAAATGTTTAAATGTGTTTGTTATTTGCTCGTATTCATTGAAATTACGTGTTATTTTATTTGCACATGTTCGCTGCCAAGCTTTATTGGTAGTAACGTCTCTCCTTGTTAAATTATTCTGAGAATATTTATATTGCGGATCGATAAACTAACAAATATCTGTTCTGTTCGAGAAAGCTAGGCCACTTTATGTACTTCACCGTGGTTTGATTTATTTATATCGCAGGGGTATATTTTGAAATGTAGATTGCCTCCCCTGCAACCAACGATATTCAATAGAATTAATTATATTATTTTGTTTTCTGTATTCTAGGAAGGTTTTGGCGTTGTATATATTTCCGTTGTATATATGTCGCGTGCTTAAAATGCATTTGAGCTAGTGCAGTACCGTTAAGTTGTTCCAGTCCCCAGCTGCATTTCGTGAGATGGCACCCGAAAGAAGATAACTCCAGGTACAATAAGTTTTTCTATTTACTTTATTTTGTGTTGCTGTTTTGGAAGATAGCCACTTGCTTTTAATTAATTCTATAATACACTGCAAACCGACGTGTAAATTACTGTAAGAATTTTAATGAGTGTTTGTTTTTTACTGTTTAAATTAATGTGAACGTCAAATAATAGACTGTTTAAAATTTAAATGATACGAGATGCATTTTCTACAGAACATTTTACCGACTATATATTTCTTATACATATTTAGAGTTAGAACATATTATAAGTATGCTTGGGATTAGATAGTAAGATTTTGTGCTTGATATTTTTCTATGTAAACTGAATACTGTGTATTATGTAAATTTACGCTTTGTGTACATCACGTTGTAACGAACGATTCCGCAACTATTTTTGACGTTCGTAAATATTCTGTTGGGACTATTTTTCTACATGTTCGTAAAATAAATTTCTTTGTTACTGAGGTTTTCAATTCAATTTTCTTTCTAGGTCACCTACCCCACTCTCTAACGTTTTTGAGGTAGCCCGAACTCTGATTCTTTTGGAGTTGGATTCTGTCCCTGTGTTTGGTTGCGGTATTCGGTGTAGGCAATTTTCTATTACTTACTGTGCTGCTTTTTTTCTTGTCCGCACAGAATACCGTAACATGTTACAAATTTGACGCCCAACGTGGACCCCGATTTTCGATTCCGTACCTTTTACTTACTGTTGGTTCCGATTTTCGTAACCGTTTCTTTTACTGACTGTTGGCTTCAATTTTCGATAATGTTCCTTTTACTTACTGTTTGCTATGATTTTCGAATCCTTTCTTTTACTTAAGGTGTGCTACGATTTTCTAAACCTTACTGTTGTTCTTTAGATTTGCCTAATTTTCTAAATCGTGCCTTAATTGTTGGACACCTCTATTCTTACTGAACATTTGGTCTCGAATTTTCTGTACATATGCTGTTTCGTCCTGATGAAAATTTTCTTTGTTACATTCGTCTTACTGTTCCTTGTTCGGTACGTGGTGATTTTCTGCAAATTTTTCTTTATGTCGAGTAACTAGAATTGTGTTTTCGCTGGCCATTCGAATTTTTTTGAAAACACTGGTGCCCTATTTTTATTTTTAGGTTCTGTCCATTGGTTCTATTTGTATTCGTTTTCTTGTATTCTAGTTTATAAGTCCTACCAATTTTTTTTTTTGGTTTCTTTGAATTTTAATTTTTCTTTTAGGTATATTTTAACTTCTTTTGGCTTTGTTATTCTTTTGTTGCGTTTAAATGTATCTTTGGCGCATACGTGTGAAACATTTGCGCGAGAGGTCTATGAAGATGAACTCCGCAGAACCAGGAAGGGTACTTTTTGCATAGAGCGCGATGGTGCACTCCATCCAACCCCCTCATTGTCTTCGGTCAGGATGCTGACATTGCAGCTGTCACAACTTCTATGCAAGAGCTTCAACAATTACTTGCTAAATCTGATGGTGACAAATCTTCACTTGATTTCAAACGCATTAGTTCTCTGTGGGTTCACATGGAATATTGATATTGTGAGATGCAGAGCGTCGAAGCTATTGGAAAATTCTTCATACTTTAGACGATCTCCGCGGTTCTTTCGAAACTAAAATAGCAAATTTCCGTTCCCCTACTATTTCGGCACCTACCTCTAGTCCTACTAACATTTTTTGTGCTGAACCCGATTTTGCTTACAAGTCCACTACAATTGTGAAAAATACTTTTACTTCACATGACCAAGCTGTCAAGATTTCTCCTACGCCTACGGGTAGATTACATACATCTTCTGTACTTTCTGCTGTTCCTCCTCCTGTATCTACTTCTACTCTTCAAGTCACATACTTTAATTGCGATAAATCCGGTCATGTTTTGACACGTTGTTCTCGTCCTTAAGTACTCCATTTCTATAGTTGCGGGTAATCCTACTACTAATAGGTCTTCAAATAGCACTCCATATTCTGTACTGAGCTCTAGAAGCCCAATTTCTTCTGCTTCTAGTCCTACGTTCTCTGCTGTACCTCATGCCGATCATCCTACTACTACTGCCAAAACATATCCTTCTTCGGCAAATACGGCTTCGAACAAAATTTCTTCCGTTTATAGTTGTGCATCCTTTTCTGTGCCTTCTCCTGCTCGTCGTACTACCATCACATCATATCCTTTACAGCCTTATGCGTCTTCGAACTAAAATGTTGATTTTTACGGGTATCATGTTCTTACTTACCAAACACTTTCTAATACAAACCTAATTTCTGTTGTGAACTGCTTCAACTATGATCAAAAAGATCCTACGGTTTCACTTCCATCTCAGTCTGTGCCTTCTTCGCCATTAGAACCCATACTTCAATTTAGTGACTTGCAGGTAGAAATTCCAGAGTTTGTTCCTGCTTTCTTAAATGATTCTACTCAAGAAAGTCCTGTCGTTTCTGCAATAGCAGATGTAGCTGAAGTGACGATAAATTCTAATTCATTCAGAGAAGGTCCTGCTGAAGTTAGTGAACATGTATCTTTAATGTTGTCAAACGTCAACCTGATTCTACTTCTTTATCTAATGTTGGTGAGGGTATACTTGCTCCTATTCCTTTTTCTAATGTTGACAAAGATGAACCAGATTCTACTCCTCTATCTGATGTAAATGAAATTCTACCTGATGTTCCTTTATGTAATGTTGACGAAGTTCTTCCTGATGCTGCTCCTTTTGATGCAGTTTTTCCTAATTCTGCTACTTTTTTTAATGTTGACAAAAGTCAACCTGATTCTGCTCCTTTCTTTGATGTTGATAAACGTCTACTTGATTCTGTTCCTTTTGATGAAGTTCTGCTTGATTCTGTTTGTTCTTCTAAGTTTGATAATCTTACAGCCAATGGTGTTCCTTTATCTACCGTTGACTTACTTACAATCAATCCTAAAAACAAACGGCTTTCTTCCATAAGGCGTACTGAGTTTTCTAAACTACAACCACCACTACTACTTTCACCCTCGCCACCACTTCTTCAACCGCGTACTACAACTACTACACCCCTGTTGTTCCTATTTTGCGGAAAACTGCCCAAAGGAGACAGAAAATATTCTATATTGATTCAAAACCTGAAAATGTATGTCGACAATTTCCTAATGTTCTTGATCTTGCTTCGTTTTCATCTGGTGACGCAAGCGTATTAAACCCGTTGTGGGTCCGGGATTAGAATAGCCCCACGTTACGACCTGCCTGCCGTAAGAGGCGACTAAAGCGGTCCAACACAAACAAACAAACTTCTCGTACACACATTTCTGCTTGGTTCTTCTTTCTTTTGTTCTATTCTTACACGTCAACCCCGTGTGGGTTCGGGATTTGATTAGCACCCATGGTAAGACCTGCCTATCGTAAGAGGCGACTAAGGCGGTCCAACGCGCGCACACACACACACACACACACACACACACTCACGCACATTTTGTTTTTTCTTGTTTATCTTTGTTTGTCCTCTTCTTGCAGTTTTGGTGCTACTGTCTTCTGGTTTTTAGTTTTAGTTTTACTTCCCGGTTCTTTTGATCCACTTTCCTTTCCCTATCCTTTTGCTGGTTTTCTGACGCTTAGTTCTCATACGCACTTTATACAATTTTTCGATCCACTTCCTGTGGTAGGTGTTTTCTAGTCCTTTTTTTCTTCGGAAACCATGACTTAGTCGACTTTCGGCTAGTTAACAGTTCTTTTCTTCGGTTCTTTGTTTAATGCGATTCTCTGGTACCACAGCTTGAATTACCTACATTTTTTCTATCCAGCATTGTTGTTGTTCCCTGACTTACTTTGAGGCTTGAAAGTTATTGTCTCGTTTTGGCTTGTACTGTTGATTTTATTCCTCGCTCCTTTTCTTACTTTTTGGGTTTTTCGAGAGAAACTAATTTCTTTTCTTGAGGTTGAAGACTTTACTGTTTTTTACTAGAAATATCCGTCCTCCAACGACTTTTCTTCAGTGTTGGGCCATTCTATCTTTGTCCTCAGTAGATGGGGCCCCCGTATAGTCCATGGAATCCTTTGTTCTGATTGGTCGATGTCTCCGACCACCAAGCCCCGTCCCCTGTGTTCTGATTGGTCGGTGGCTTTCCCATGCCCCGCCCCCTGTGTTCTGATTGGTCGGTGGCTGCCCCAAGCCCCGCCCCCCTGAGTTCTGATTGGCCGGTGGCTCCGCCCAAGCCCCACCCTCTGCGTTTAGATTGGTCGATCGGCCCGTCCCCCAAACCCCCACCCCCTGTTTTCTGATTGGTCTGTAGCCCCGCCCCAACAACGTGATTGGTTGATAACTCCGTCTATCTACCCTATCACTTATCAGACGTCAAACCCCTACCTTCACTCTGACGTCACATCGTATAACTCCGCCTCATGACGTAGCAATTGTCATTTTTTGACACATCCGCCATTTTCAATTACGTCACCCACAACTTTGACAAATTACATAATTAAATGCAATTTTACAATAGCCCTCTATATAATTATAGTGAATGATGCTGTACTTTTATTTTCTGTCATACGTCATTCCACCATCTTGTCGACCATATTTATCGTTTAAGGTGTGTCATCATTCGTCGACATACCGTGTAGAGATCGGAAAAAAGACAACGCCGCCACCGAGGAGTGAACCGGTGTTTCCCAGCATGTTATACGAATACGCTAACCACTGAGCTATTTAGGATAGTCAATGAGTGAATGATGCATGTTCTATAATAAGGCTAACAATAAATAATTTAATTGAAATATTGTTGCACAACTGACGTTGACACGAATGCGTGTTACAAAGATACGTACTCAGGTATAAACAAGTTTATTGCTTCAATGTATAAAATAAAAATCTATATTGCAAATGCTGAAACTATGCGACTTATTATTACAAAGTTATACAAACTATTTATTATTAAACAACAAATCTAGAACGGACGTTTTTTTATTGAACCCAATAGTAAGTAATTGCTTGATGGAATTGAACGCGAAATTATAACAGAAAGATATTCATGATTTAAATTTATTAACAACCGTAAATCGTATAGTACACGTTTTGCCAAATCTACAGTAATGTAAATTGTAATGAAAATCGGACACTATTTTAAAAATAAATATTTATTGACACTTATTATTATCTACGACATGTGCACCTCCTCGTACGGACAGACTTCATAACGATGTTCTAAGTTTCTGGTCATCTTATTGCTTAAAGGATAACTCAGGACTACTTTTTGGACTCTAACGGCTAATAAATAAATCGATGGGTTTCCTGCCCCTTTGAAAAGTCCATTTACCATTTATTCAAATGTTATGCGACTGGAGATGCCAGATCTGGAAAATGTTTAGGATAATGGAGTCATAAATCGTGATATGAATTTGCTGGAAAAGGTTCTTAAAGAAATTGCAATTTATGGCGCACATGGATCTTAACCTCTCTCTGAAAAAATTGGTTTTGAAATGCCAGTTACTGAACTAAGAATTGACGTAGATCAAAGATAAAAATGTTAAAATTTGTCTGTACCTCTATTGATTAATGTGACTTGCCTACCATTCTCTTCAATAAAGTACGGACCAAAGATTCAGTGTCAGGAAACAGCACCAGACACTCATTTTCACTATGTGAAGGAACCACATGAACCTCATCGGGTGACAAAACCCAGAAATCGATTTGGCGACGAATTCAATAGCCTTTCAATTCATTAAATCATGGTCTGAAAATCTAACAGTTTTCGAAATTCAGGATTTTCATACTGTAATTTGAGAATTCAAGCACAAGTGCACTTGACTGCGATAATACCGAGGATGTAGATGTTGATGTACCTGAATTTTACACGAAAAGGTACTCAGCTCCTTCAGGACTCTTTGAAAGGAAGTTATTTTGAAAAGAAGTTGTAACGCTTGTCCTAAAAAAACTGACTTTAACCTTTTCTTCAATGCTCAACACTGTTCCAGGTGTTGTTAAATTCAAATGTCCTGGGAATCAATTTCCATTTTGGAACAATACACTACCTGTATTTCTAAACTTTTCAATAACCTTCAAAATTACAGCATTACTTGGAGAACGTTTATTAAACCTTTGTGTAAATTGATCAGACACGTATAGCAAACTTGCACCATTACGTCGGCCGATTCCGTATGAACGAAAATAATGCTCTACCAGAAACACTTTCTCCTCTGTACTTAACACCATTTTTAACAATTAGGCCCTACTAATTACTTGTTTGAGGTTTACTTGACAGGTCTATACTAGCTAACTTGAGTGTGACAGCGCACGCATAAAAACACCGCCAACTTAGTTTCAGTACTGTTTATTTCGGGCAATACTGTATTACGTTTATGTAATAATCTACTAGTAATTAACGGAACAGAAAACGGAAACACTATCGTTTGCTTCTGAAAGTTTTATTGACAACATTTTACTACGACCATTGACCCTATATGTACGGCTGCTTATAATCTGTATATCTGTACCAAGATAAATCATCTACTGCTTCAAATCGATAACTTGTAATAACATTTTTGGATAACAGGTTGAATAAAACTAAATCAGGGTGGGTTCCTGCCACCTTGTGTTTGTTTCCATTTACTATTTATTCACAATTTATCGACTTCGATGACCATAATATTCAAAAGAGTTTAGAATGTTGCGCTTGCGCATATAACGTTAATAAGAATTGGTACTGAAGGTTATATAAAGGCTAACATTTATGGCGCACATTAGTCTTAACCAGATCTTATTCCTAGCTGGTTACTTTATTTTAACAGTTATAGAACTAACTGAATTATGGCATTTTCAATAGTAAAAGATTTTATCAAGACAAACAAACGTTATAAATTATCTCGACATTGCGTAGAATTCAAACTAAATTCGCTTGATAGAAAAGTTCAAGATTCAGAACAGTGGTTAAGAAATGGATTGAAGAACATTTTTGAATATACCACAAATAGGCTTAATCACGATGACAAAACAGGTATTACGTTTACGGCTAATGGAATAGAATCCGATCTTCATATTCCATTTAAATATGGTTCTGATTTAAAGTTTGAATTTGTATGGCAACAACTATTTAATTTGTACCAAAGCAACAAAGGTGCAGTTGAAAATAATACATTCAAAATTATTACCACAAGTTTTACACCACTCAAGGTTCAGGAGCCAACCGTAACCAGTGTACCACTTTTGAGGAAGAATTCTCGAAAAGGAGGGGTATAGTTGCAATAAAAAAAAAACCGCGATAACCTTTGTCTTCCAAGGGCACTCGTGTATCACGAGCGTGTGCTTTAACATACCAAATTTAAATCAAATTAGACGCAATATAGGTAAACGTCAAGATTCAGAGGTACAAAAATTGATTCATGAAACTGGAATTCAAATTCAGCCGGAAGGAGCAGGTACTATGGAACTACAACAATTTCAGAAGTACCTTAAAAATTTGAAGACCACAGTTCATTCCTATAACACCAAGGGGGAGTCGTCTTATTTGAAGGACCAGATGGTCCAAACACAACACCACAACACATCACAACACCCACTTTACGTTATTACTTCATTACCTGGTGCGTTTGGTTGCTCATACTTTTACGATATTTATCATATCCCGTATGATCATAAGAACAGACATCGTTGTAATAAACAATATCCAGGTTGTCGAAATGAACCACCCTGTCAGCATGTAAAAGATGAAATTTTTTGCACTGATTGTAATCGAAGATTCAGAGGACGGCTGTGTTACAACAACCACAAGTCTTTCACCAAAAATGGACAGATAATGTGTGAACGTATAAAGAGATGTACAGACTGTCTTAAAACTATAAAAGCAGATCAAAAACATTCATGTGACGAAATAATTTTGCAGTGTGTGAAGAACATCATTTATATGATCATAACTGTTATATACAAGTAGACACAGACACTCCTAAAATTGTTGATAAACTGTTTATTTTTATTTAGAAACTCGCCAAGACGACCAAAATTTCAAACAGAGGACTATATACATACACCTGTACTTTGGTGTATTCGAAATGAGATGCGACGTGTGCTTTGAAATAACCAACAATGTGATCGAATGTTATAAGTGTGGATTAAGAAGACAAGTAATAAAAGCCGAAGACGTCATTAAACAGTTTGCTTGTCATTTATTGACTCGTTTTCAATTGCATTAAAAGAAATAAAAAAAAATGAGAAGCTCAACAATCTCGTAATTAACCTATATTCCATAGAAAATATTTAAAAATACACCCCATTTTTGTTTAAGTGAAAATTTAGGGAAAATGGAACCTATTAATCTGATGTTGCGTTTCTTGTTTCATGCCATCCTGTAAATGGAATATGCAAATCGTGATTTTGTGCAACGCATGGCATTTTCTATAAAACTTTGTTTAAAACTACTCATTTATTTATCAGGTGTAGGATTAATTATATCACGTAGTAAAAACTAACTCATGACGGATGTTTAAAATAATTTTTTTTAAAAATTTAACGAAGGCATAGAGTAAAATAAAAAAACCTGAATTAGTTAAATGTCGTTTAAAATAATGCGATGCAAATGCCCCTTAACTAATACAGTAATATTGAATAAGTTTTAGATTATTGGCGACATAATTTACTTTTCAGTAAAACTAAAAAATTGACTTTTATATATATATATATATATATATATATATATATATATATATATATAGGTATGTAATTGCGTTTACATCGATAACAAAAGTACATTACACGAGCAATGCTACGTCATGAAATTCTTTCATTGTCAAGGTGCTTCAACAATAAATTAAATTACACGACGTTAATTCTAGGATAAAAGTGCAGAATGTTTTTAATACTGGTTTTTAAAAAAAATCTGTGTACTTAATCACAACCGGAAAACGGCATTCTATTTTTGTTTTAAAGCAAGACATTAAATCATATTACGATTTATGATAGGTACAAGATCGCTTTTGTTAACGTTTCATTCGCACATAGCATGAGTGTGTAAATTATTAAACAAAATTGACAGTTTAATTCAATCTTGGATTAGATTGATTTAATCTCAGTTTACAGAACGGATGTAGAAACAATTTTTGACTTTTAATCTGAGTGCATGAAATGCATGTGATCTAAAAATTACAGAGTTGCCTTCAGTACGTAACTATGGAAATGCGAATGCTAAAGAAGCAATAGACTAGACTTTCGTTGACAAAAAAAAAACCGCCGTCGTATGTAATTTTTTGTAATAAAGTACTACAAATAGAAAACGTCTATGATATCGATATCTTTAATATATTTAATTAAAATGTATAAAAATCAATTCCTTTCAGTTTTACTGAAAAAAGTAAATATTTCAAATATGGTATAATAATGTGTTTAAAATCTATGGAAAACCATTGGGTCGGATAATTTGCTTCAAATAAAGCGTTATATATATATATGATGATACCATTCCAACCGTTGAAGATTCATCCCAAGAAATACCATGAATATTCCTTGTCAACCAGTCTTTATGTTTTAATGATCTTGGCTTAAACAACTAGACTGCATTGGCAGTTTAAAATTTTGATGCCCAACAGGACCTTCCAACAAGTCCAAAACCGCAATTTCTTTGCCCACAAACTCTTTTTTCTTGTATTTAAACCCCTGAATATCAATTACATACATGTTTGTATATGTAGGTATGTAAATATATGTAGTAAACTTCGAGTAATTAAATTAATATTAGGAGCAATCTCCTTATATATCAGATTACCATCATCTGCGTACTTTACCAACCTACTTTTCAACCTATCGTAAGAGTGAACATATTTTGAATTGAAACCGGCCGATGTGTATTTGCAGAGTGGTCGCACTTTGAATTCAAACCGGTCTTAGCATATTTTGCATCTGACCTACTTTATAACTTCTCGCTAGAATTCAATACAGTTCATATTTTTCTGCACGCATCTACATTTTTTCAATGTAGCATACGTGTATGTGTGTGTGTGTGTGTGTGTGTGTGTGTGTGTGTGTGTGTATGTATGTGTGTGTGGACACGTTTTTAAGTCAAACTGGCCTATATGTATTTGCAACCTCTAAACAAAAGTAAAAAACATAAATCAGAATCCACTTTAATTAAATACAGCATTCTTTATACAATTGACTTAGATGTGATATTATGAATCTGACCTATTTTAAAATTTCTCGTTAGAAAACCGAATTCAAAACAGCTCCACATTTTTTTCTACACGCACCTACATTTTTTCAATGTAGCATACGTGCGTGTGTGTGTGTGTGTGTGTGATACTTAGAATCTGACCTACTTTATAACTTCTCGCTAAGCGGGAATGAATAATTGATGCAATCAGTCTGTCTGTCTTTGACAAATCAGTATATGTATTTCTTGCAGCTAACTGTGTTCGCGATTTAATAACTACGACTTGTTATTTTTAAAAAGCGAGAATGAGAAATTGATGCAATCAGTCTGTCTGTCTAGAATCGAATTCAAAACATCTCCACTTTTTTCTGCACGCATCTACATTTTTTCAATGTAGCATACGTGTGTGTGTGTGTGTGTGTGTGTGATATTTTGAATCCGACCTACTTTTATAACTTCTCGCTAAGCGGGAATGAAAAATTGTTGGAATCAGTCTGTCTGTCTGTCTGTCTTTTGACAAATCAATATATATATATATATATATATATATATATATATATATTTCTGGTAGATAGCCGTATTCGCGATTTAATAACTACCACTTGTTATTTTTAAAAAGCGAAAATGAGAAAATGATGCAATCAATCTGTCTTCCTTTGACTATTTTTTCAATGTAACATACGTGTGGACACGTTTTGTACTCAAACCGGCCTATGTGTATTTGTAACCTCTAAACAAAAGTAAATACATAAATTGGAATCCACTTTAATTAAATACAGCATTCTTTATACAATTGACTTAGATGTGATATTATGAATCTGACCTACTTTATAAGGTCTCGCTAGAGAACTGAATCTAAAAACAGCTTCATATTTTTACAGGATTTGGAAAACCAATCGACCGCAACGCATAAAGAATGTATAAATCGCCGCAATTCCGTTAGAGCGAACCAAGTTGCTATTTGAAAAACCATATGCCATAACAAAATTTTCTTCCAAAATCATAATTGTAGACCGGAACTCGTTCGATGATTATAAAATAATTTTCAGATTTGTTGACATCATTTCGCAGACCGTACTTGATGTATCCCTCAACGTATTTAGGAAGTTTATATCAAATCTTCCATACATTATACGCACTATGGAAGTTGGCATGCGAAATCAGATATGCAAATTCGACAACTTGAGTTTTTATTTAAATAAGAATTGTTTAGCGAAGATGATGATATTTGATGAGAATTATATGTTATTTACCAAAAAAGAACTTTAGAACACATTTTTTAGGGGTATCTCAGATCGTTCTCAACCATGCTAATACTTTAAAAGAACTAACGAAAAACGGTACTCTTAATATAGATCTGTTTCTGTTAGATGTAGCAGTGGAAAGATATAATAGAAATGATGTCTTACAGAATCTCGCGCATGATGTAATTAAAAGCAAATACAGTAATAGTGATATGGGGGTCATATTATACGAATTTATAAGAACCTACCCAAGATTGTTTGAAAACAGTATTTGCAGGCAAGTTGAATATATGCAAGAGTACAACAGGTTTCCATTCCATGCATTTTGAGCGATGTTTAAATTTTAAGCCATAGATTTTAGAGAAAATTCTGTAACACTATTAATTACACTTTTGTTTTCTTATACGTTTCTAAATTGTTGTATTTCAACTACAGATATTAATGGTTGTAAATAAAATTATGTTATAGTTTTAAATAAAACGATTCTGAATAATAATTTTGTAAAACGTTTATAACACCCTTTTTTAAAAATACACATCTTTGTTATAATTCTTATCAAAAAGAACTTAGATATCCATTTCAGTTATGTGGACGTTTTGAAAAATTAAACAATACCTATGTGTACTTTATATTTTATAACAAAAACAAGCTAATATATACAAAATAATTTTTAAATTCACATCATTCATTTCTTATGATAATAGTCGAGGTGGTTAAATTTTTACTTTAAAACTTACAATTTAGTATATATTCCATCTGAATATCTGCTAACAGTTTGTAACAAAATTTTTGTTACATTTCATATCTATAAAAAAAAAACAGTTCTAACTGTTATTATTTTGCGAATTCGTCATTTAGCGTGTAATCATTAATTAATTTAATGTACTATAAAGAAGAACAACTTTTTCCGTTTATGTTATTTTTACCTATAAGGAGTATTTAACAGAGACTTCTATACTTTCAATATCAAGGATACCTTGAGCGTAACTTGTGTTACATAAATTACAGGCGTTCTGGCGTCCACTAGAGTATTTGTTAAACATAACGCCTGCGCGAAAATGACGCGAAGGCTATGAGCATTGACAAATAAAGAATACGGCCATCTTGCAAGCAACCGCGGGTACGTAGACTTCACTGCCAAACATGGTGAATTTCGCTTGTAAGTGGGAGCTGAGGATAGCTCTAGAAGAAGGGTAGGGCTGCTTAGTTGTCGCGTGGAGGCTTGACGAAGGAGCTCTCGTGTAAGCCGCCCAGTCAACTCAAGCAACAGCTACAACACGTGGTGAGAAATCCATTGGTGGTAAGGACCGTGTAATTAATTAGCCGTGTTTAATACTAATACTTGATTCAATCCCTTTAGCAAAAATTTGAGGAACACACTAAACGATGTACGTAGATTGTGGTCGAGTATTATCAGATTAATTGTTTTAAAACGTCCGAGGAATTATGGTTAATGCAGGCATGTTTTGGTATCTTTCGGAATTTCAAACAGATGGAAAGTAAAGTGTCCGAGCTCATCTATTACATTCGTCAACATCGCAGCTGTAACAATTAAATGTACCAGGTACTTATAAACCTTTTTGCTGAAAATCAATTTCGTGTGCTAGTTAAGGTTAAAGCTTTAATTTACTATTTACAAAATCATGGTAAATCTTCGTTAAGTAACGTAAATTTCAAGTTTGTTTGCTAAATGTGTTTATGCTTAAATACCACGTAAAAATTTAGTTTGGAAGTATAACCTAAAATTTAATAAGTCAAATATTTTCATTTAGAACTAGATTGCTTTATAAGAGAAATTTTTTAATCTTTAGATGCTTTAAAAGTTGTTATTCAAAGTGCTTTTATGATGCACATGTCAAGTGATAAAAATATGTATAAAGTCCACCTTTGGATGAAAGGTGTTTTCTAGCAATTTGTTGTAATTAGTAGAAGAACTAAGCTGTTTTTGACATATGTTAATCTGAGTTTATTATTTTCATGCTTAAACCATATGAACTGTTTATGTAACAAGTTCCTTAGATAAAAATCTTGTAAGCCAGAACAGATCTGTTTATGGATGTTTACAAAACTAAACTGTATTAACTAACTTATAAATGCTAATACCTCTCTATGTAGAGAAGTATATTCAGAAACTTCTGTAACTTATTTAATGTTGATTATTTTGATTATAGAGGAACACTCTAAGAAAGTTTTAAAGTTTATATATTGATTAATGAAATTTATTTACAAGTAATTTTGCAACAAAGAGAATCATATTTAGATTAAATTTTGAATCGATACCTTTGTCTTTTTATTTCACTTATTGAACTTAACATTGATCAAATTAGATCAGCAAAATTTTGATTGTGGAAAAAGTTGATACAGCATCAGTTAATAGTAAGGGAATAAGTAATTTCCAGTAGAGTATTTTCTCATAGGTAAGGTGTTATTAAGGTTTTGAATCAGGCTAATCGATCTATAAAGATCGAAATATTTTGTTGTTGTAAGGCACAAACGGTGTCTTATATTTTATTTTCTGTGTGACATCTTCTTGCAGGTTCGACATCGCGGAAGCTAGAGCAGAGGTTTCCAGAGGTATTGTATATTGAGGTTTGTAAGTTTTTGATAATCATAATATCCTATAGGTTTTGCGTCTTCCTGTAGGATACTTTAGTTTTGCTTGTTGCCTATATAGATGCAGTGGCGTCCATTTATTTTTTTTTGTTCCCGTTTGTAGTCGAGCCCACCATATACCCACGCCCAAACTCATTGCTCACCCTTGGGGTAATTCCCAGACTAGACCGCGAATATTGTAAAGAAGGGCTTAACCCTAATTAACATCCCATAGGTGCCGGCAACGTGAGGCGTATCAATAAATTACGTTTCACTGGCGCCCATGCGTGAGGCTAGCCTTGTAACTAATCAATTAGACAATAAAAATTAACATTTCAAGTTTTATAAACCCTATCTCCTTGATTATTTCCATAAAATCATCCAAATCCTCAGGCATTACTAACACAGCAGTACAGTGCTGTATTGCTTCCTCGTATGACTGACACGTAAGACATTTTTCTCCTTCTATCGAGAAGCGTTGCCCACATTCTGCTTTTTTTTACTCGTAGAGCATTACGAAATCTTCGAATAACCTCCCCAAAGTCTTTATACATATTTGTTATATCGTCTCTTTAAACTGTACAATTAACAAATAATAACTTCTACGCAAACAGTCCTTTTATATAAGCTACTCCTATTCGGATATGTACCGGTTGTAACCGATTTGTGTGCACGCTCGAAGCATCAGGTAAGGGGTGTATCCTATGAACTACTCAATTACATTGCTTAAGAAAATGCTAAGGACTTAAAAATAATTATAACTCTTGTTAGACCTCTAGCATCCGGATAAACGTTATTATTTTAGGTTGTGTGAATGTTTTCTGAATCAATTTCCTACACACTTTTTCCTAAACTAGGCGTATCAGATTAAGGGGGTAATACTTTACTCCATAAACCGACTTGTATATATTTTCGCAATCGTCTCTAGCTAACACATCCGTATAATAACGATGTACAGGCTCATTGTCAACTGGTAACTTAATCTTTTTTTTTTGTTTTTTAAAAGCTCGCCTTTGTTTTCAACTTTAATCTCCTTTATAAGTTTTGACATTCGTTCCGCTATTCCTTGCGACTGGGGAAGCGGTAATTTGCAAGGGTCGATCAATTGTTTGCGCACCTCTTTGAATTTTTGTAGAGATGTAGTACCCCCCTTTTTTGTATACCTCAAACTTCTTTTGTACGGAATCCTGCATAAAAATGAAGCTTACATTTATTTACAATAAAATCTTTAAAGTTCGTTATCATGAAACTTTTGATTGAGGCTAACCATTGAACGTCTTCTTCTATATTTATATACTCCTCGAAATTTTTACTATATCGTCCCTTATCCAAATCAAATTTTTTTACAATAGTAATAAAACTATGTTTCGAGTCACCACACCCCCCCAACACTGCAAGCACATTTCTTTTAAATTTTGGATATGACGTAACCTCTTATATGATCAAGAAAGATATGGCTAAGGTTTGTGTGACCCTGTTCCCATAATGCGATTACATTGTCGTTATCTCTGAGTCTATGTTTTAAGGTACTAGCGTAAGTTTGACATAAGTAAAAGGAATCGATGATCTGATATTGGAGAACGTTCAAAGTTTAAGAATGACGACTGTTTGAATGGTGTATGATAGTCTCTCTCAACTCCGTCTGCAGCGAATGTAAAGCCTACTTTAGCATCTGGTTTGATATCTAGTGTGACTATATTATAAATTTACTGTAGACCGTTTTTTAACCACTGTTCCGAGAGGCTCCAATTTAAAAATGAACAGTATGTTGTACAACATTAAAATGATTACTTTTCTTGACAGTCTCGTTTGTAATTAAAATTTCCAGTTTTACAAATAACGTATACTAATATATAATTTAAACGAAGAGCTTTTAAAACATCCGTATGGTTCCAAGATTGAACATCAACTAAAACACGATTTAATTTTGCCGTCGTTTATATAAGCTATAACGGTAGTCTAAAATTGCTGTACCCTTTTTTAAAAAAACCGCTATTCAAGTATGATAATTACAGCAGACTCAGATACTTGTAGAAATACAAACAACAATTAGATCTACATTTGATGGATATGATGTATTATAAGGTATATAAACGTAAAATTAACTGTTTCTCTGTATCAGCTTGGTTAGAAAAAAAGAAAGATTAATAATACACATTCTTACATTTTTGTGCGCGCGTGTGTGTGTGTGTATGCGTGTGTGTGTGTGTGTGTGTGTGTGTGTGTGTGTGTGTGTGTGTTTGTTGTGTTGCAGTGTCTTTTATTGAGTTATTAGTACGTACGTGCATGTTTAGCTTTTGCTTAGTGAATTTACATAAATAATAATTTATGCAGGGTTTTGAAAATTTAATCACAAACTTAGTTATTAATACACTATCTACAAAAGTAATAGCAAATAACAGGTATGTAGTGGGTGTTATGGATCAAGCTCTATGATTACGTTCTGGCGTTTCTAATAAAATTTATAAGAGGGGTATATTATATATATATATATATATATATATATATATATATATATATACATGTAATTTAAGTTTTTATTCTTTTAAATCCATAGGGTGTTGAATTGTGATCTTCGTCAAATTTTCTCTTTTGAAGACAGACTCTGTATGTTTTGGTTTCTTTTGAGGTAACTATTTCATGTGTCTTTGTTCTTCGGATTTGGTCCTGTTGAATTAATATTTCTCTTGAATGCTGAGTTTGAATTAGAGTTTTCATTGTTTCAAAGTTGATGTGTTGTGATATTTGGTAATTCATACTAAACCCCTTGACTTTACATACTTGATGATATTCGCCTGACGTCGGGGAAAATACTTTATAACTGTAATTTTTTGGTCCTGCAGATGAAAATTCGCAAATATAGCTACCTGGGCCGTACTCTTGGAGTTCGTCAGTCATTTCTCCTAGACTGGACCCTGTGGGTATATCCCATTCTGTCTCACGAGAAATGTAGCATATAGAATCTGTGTCGTAATATAGAACTCGGTCACCTAGCTTTTCGAGGTATGTATATAATTTTAAACGGGCCTGGGCTGTGACAAATGCAGCAACAGCAACGTTTACTGTGTTGAGGGTGTCGGTAGCTTCTTCTTTGTACTCCCACGAAACCAACAGCACTTCTTCATTAATTATGGTAATATGGTTTATGTTAATAGACGGATTTGAATCCAGACGGTACAACTCTGAGGGTTGTCGTATTATGGAGCATCTAGGTTGATTTTCCCGTTGACCAAATTTTCCCCTAAAACAACACAAAGTTTAAAAAATGAGGAGAACAGCATGTACATACCAAAAACTATTTAGGATCAGTTTTGCTAGAGACCTTAATCCTGGATTCTTGATTATCTTGCCAAATTCCATTTGTACACCCTCGCTGTTCAAAAAAGTTTCAATGTAAACGTTTCGTTCTTCTTGCATTTCACAGTTGGTTGGCCAGCCAGATGCTTCTTGTTTGATTTTAATAAACTTATTCATCATCTGCGCAA
This sequence comes from Platerodrilus igneus, assembly GCA_036346225.1. NCBI lineage: Eukaryota > Metazoa > Arthropoda > Insecta > Coleoptera > Lycidae > Platerodrilus > Platerodrilus igneus. Next base: position 1,508,611 of record JARFIW010001286.1, read on the forward strand.
ACAGACCACCGATGTTACTTTTCTTGTCATACATTGTGACTTCATATCGCCATATTTCATACACTTGCATAATCCGGAATCCTTTCTGTAAGGCCTTATTGATTTCTTCAATTACCCATGTACCCAAGAGTGCTCTGTCTTCCTCACTATGAATGCATTCATCTTGATTCATGTTTACACCACATGTTCTACATAGAACAAACATTAGCTTGTCATTAATTTTTGAAGGCAAAACCGGGTGATATAAATTTTGAGGGGGAAGAATTTTACATTTAATTAGCCCATGTACAGTATTTAAATCAAGCTGCTTACATTCTGTACCTACGTAAATTTTAGAATGTTCGAGTGGAAAAGTACCGTATTTACAAATATACGGATATAAGGAACATACATCTACGTACTTAATTTTTTCATTGGGTTTTATTCTATAATAACTTCTAGTGCATTCAGTTCTCCCCCCAAAAAACGAGTCACGAGGATTTAACGGGAGTTGCACCATAAGGGGATGGTTATTCAAATTCATTTTTAAGTCGCTATCGTTTTTCAGTTGCAAACGAAATTCATGTTCCCACATTTCGATAACCTGAAAACCCTTTAACTTTAATCTGTTCGTCTGATTAACGGTTCGCAAATATCGTGCGTTCAAACAGTCTGTGGGATCTTCATGCATAGGCGTTTCCCTGTCTGTAGTAAAACATTGGGGACAGCCGTGAAAATAACAGCCGTGAAACTGGAAGATTTGATTTGTTTCAGAACAATAACCATCTACCCGTACACCTGCCACAGTAATTTCTTTTTGCTTTAGAGAGTGTTTTATGTTGATTTTTCGTCGCTGCTCTTCGTAAATTAACCACTGACTTGCTATCTTAGACTGGTTATTGGTATTTCTATAACCTTTCTTGGGAATTATGCCTATGGTCCTGGGCTTTAAAAAATTTCTTCTAAATAACTTACTACAGGCACCTGGTAAGGTAATTGCTTCAGTAAATGGAGAAACATTCCCCTCTTCCATAAGCATTTGATGAAATTTTACACAAGCTTGTGTAAGGATATTGGTATCGGAAATACAATATTCTACCATTTCTCTTTGTAAATCGAAGAGTTTATTTTTATTTTCTTCATACCATTCTAGAAAAATTTGAAGATCTGTAATTTTCATGCTATCAGGATTATAAAATTTGGCTGCCGGTATAGCCCCCACATAATTTGCGTTTATCTCAGTATTGAACAAATGAGGAAAATAACCTTTCCTTAATTCTGAAAGTCCAAACGCTTTGGGAAGAGCAGCCAATTTCATAGGAAAATAATTAATAGAATCTATAAATTTAATTTTACCCATACTCATCATCAGAATTTTGCTTCCTCTCATGATAACGATAGGTTTAAAATCTGTGTTCTCTAGGATGTATTTTAAAATAAACTGGTGATCGTATGCCTGACCGTTGTGCGCTATTACTATAACGCTCTTGAATTTTTTTTTACCTAGCGTAAGGATGTGCTGCACAAAAGAGTGAATAACGTTGTCATCTTTTATTACCTGCCTTCTTAACCCACATTTGTGACATTCTATAGTTTTATTATTTGCTTCAAAGCACTCATCGCATCTGTGTTCAAGCACACAAAGTACAGGTGTATGTACATTTTCCCCCTTCAAGGTTTTGTAATCTTGACGAGTTTCCAAATCGTAAAAGACAAAAAGCGTGTCATTTATTTGTGGTTTACTGGTATCTAGCTGGATATGACAAAAGTGTCCCGAGTGTTGGTGCGATCTGCATACATTACAGAATATTTCCCCACACACATGCTGCCGATTTGACTTTATAGTCTTAAGACATTGTTCGCAACTTTTAATACTTTCACATATGTTTTTAGTATTCGTTGTCGATGTTTTATGATTATCATAGCAACTCTGTCCTCTAAATTTTCTATTACAGTCGGTACACGCTATTTCAGCTGCTATTTTTTGACATGGTGGTTCACGTCTACATCCAGGGCATTGACCAGCACAACGGTGTTTGGCCTTATGGTCATATGGGATATGGCACCGAACACAGAAATACTTACAAGCAAATGCGCCTGTGAGGGTGGTAATAACATTATAATGATTTCTGTGATGAAGCAAGTTGATTTTATAACGAGCCTCTGGACCTTCAAATAAAATATCCCGACCCTTGGAACCATAAGCGTAAACTGTAATTTTATAGTCCACTAAATATCGTTGAAATTGTTGAGTTCTTTTATACCAGCGCCACTTGAAGGAACGTTAACGTTTGATTGTTGTATCAAGTTTTGAACCTCTTGGTCTTGGAATTTGCCAATATTCCGCCTAACATGATTTAAATTTGGTGCATTTAAAGCATAAACTCGTGCTACAACTAGGGCTCTAGGAAGACAGAGGTTATCTTTATTATTAATTGCCACTATACCCCGCCTTTTGTGACACTCCTCTTTGAAAGTAGCAAATTGTTCGCGAGTGCCTCCGGCACCTTTCAGGGGCACAAAACTTGTAGATAAAATTTTGAACGTATCTCCTTCTACGGTTACCTTGTTGCTTTGATGTAAATTAAATAATAATTCCCATATCGTTTCAAATTTCAGATCGGAGACCGGTTTAAATGGAATATGAAAATCTGAATCCAGTTCGTCCGCTGTGAAAGTAATCCCCACCTTGGCATTGCAATCAATAATACTCTGAACGATATGCTTAAAAATTTGTTTGAATCCATTCTTCAACCACTTTTCTGGATTTTCAACACGTTCATGGCATGCGTTTAATTTAAATTCTACACAGTGTTGTAATAACTTATAACGTTTGTTGGTTTTGATAAAATCGTTTACTACTACAAAAGCCATGCTTGATTAAAAATACACACTTCGATTTAAACAGAAACAGAGCGCGTATTAAACTGGAAGTGATACAGATGTTCCTCCGCTTAAATACTGTTTTTACGACTCCATACACGTCTAGACTTGCACACCTAGCAAGGTTGTTTGTTGATTACATAAGCCGCAACTATCCGCACAAATACGATTTGACCTGTCAAGGCCATACACACATACACACACTCTTCAATTATCATTTATAGCACAGAAAGTTACTTGAGGTCATCAGAAACCATAATAGTAGTTTATTACTGACGAATACGTTTCATATGCATTTTTTATGCAAACTACGTCTTTACTCTTTACAGTGTAATAACAAACCTATATTAGGTATAATATTAAATTTAAATTCAACTGAATTTTGTGGTCCGCTTAGTGTGCAATGTGTTGTTAGTATTACATTCTTTAATAATAATACAGATTTTATCTGTCGACGTTAATTCAATAATAATTATATTTAAAATACAAACAAGTTCTAGAAACGAAAACTTCAAAATCAACATGCATAAAAAACAATATTTTTATCTTGTTATAACTGATTTAGTATTAGAATTTCTTTGTATAGAATTACTTATTGCTAGTCTTATAAAATGGTCCGGAAATATTTATGCGCAATGTCTATATATAAGGAAAATGTAAACAAACACAAGGTGACAGGAACCCACCCTGATTTAGTTTTATTCAACCTGTTATCCAAAAATGTTATTACAAGTTATCGATTTGAAGCAGTAGATGATTTATCTTGGTACAGATATACAGATTATAAGCAGCCGTACATATAGGGTCAATGGTCGTAGTAAAACGTTGTCAATAAAACTTTCAGAAGCAAACGATAGTGTTTTCCGTTTTTCTGTTCCGTTAATTACAAGTAGATTATTACATAAACGTAATACTATACGATTTACGGTTGTTAATAAATTTAAATCATGAATATCTTTCTGTTATAATTTCGCGTTCAATTCCATCAAGCAATTACTTACTATTGGGTTCAATGAAAAAACGTCCGTTCTAGGTTTGTTGTTTAATAATAAATATTTTGTCTACTTTGTAATAAGTCACATAGTTTTACCATTTGAAATATAGATTCTTATTTTATACAGTGAAGCAATAAACTTGTTTATACCTGAGTACGTATCTTTGTAACACGCATTCGTGTCAACGTCAGTTGTGCAACAATATTTCAATTAAATTATTTATTGTTAGCCTTATTATAGAACATGCATCATTCACTCATTGACTATCCTAAATAGCTCAGTGGTTAGCGTATTCGTATAACATGCTGGGAAACACCGGTTCACTCCTCGGTGGCGGCGTTGTCTTTTTCCGATCTCTACACAGTATGTCGACGGATGATGACACACCTTAAACGATAAATATGGTCGACAAGATGGTGGAATGACGTATGACAGAAAATAAAAGTACAGCATCATTCACTATAATTATATAGAGGGCTATTGTAAAATTGCATTTAATTATGTAATTTGTCAAAGTTGTGGGTGACGTAATTGAAAATGGCGGATGTGTCAAAAAATGACAATTGCTACGTCATGAGGCGGAGTTATACGATGTGACGTCAGAGTGAAGGTAGGGGTTTGACGTCTGATAAGTGATAGGGTAGATAGACGGAGTTATCAACCAATCAGGTTGTTGGGGCGGGGCTACAGACCAATCAGAACACAGGGGCGCGGGGTTTGGGGAAGCCACCGACCAATCAGAACACAGGGGGGCGGGGCGTGTAGGAGCCACCGACCAATCAGAACACAGGGGCGCGGGGCTTGGTGGGAGGAGACATCGACCAATCAGAACGCAGGATTCCATGGACTATACGGGGGCCCCATCTACTGTCCTCAATGATTGCTACCTTATACTTTACCTTTTCCTATGTTCTTTAAAGCTCTTGATCTAGTCTGGTAAACTGGTGCTTCGAGCCAGATGAAAATTCTTGTTCTTGATTTTAGAGTGTTTCTTGTAGTTTTTTAAGCGATTTTTCTTTTTATCTAACTTGCTTAATTTAATTTTATCATTTTGTAAAAGTCGGTAAACACTACTTATTTCATCTAAACGTACAGGATCTAATTCTATAAGTTTAATATTGTCGCTCACTGTTATTTCACTATTTAGTTTTGAATTTACATAAGGTAATTCCATAACTTTATACATAGGCGTTTCACTAACAAAAGTTTTTAGTACTAATTGATTGATTAAAATTTCACATTGGTTTTTAAGCTCTATCAGATAGCTGCTGTTGAGAAGAACATTGTCTTGGTCTGCTCCGCACTTTTGAATAGCAACGGTGTTTTTAGGTATTATGGCGATCCATTTGTTATCCTCCAATTTCTGTATTTTAATCTTACTGCTGGTTAAGGGTATTTGGTGGCACACATTTACATTCTGGGAATACTTTATTAATTGAACTTTACAGGGTGAGTTTTCGTTGGTTTCTTCTACTTGAACGTCTTGACAAATAAATCTTTCTTGAGCAACAGCATGGCAGTTGACATCGGAAAAGGCATATGACTGGTCATTTAGCAACAGATATTTTGATTGTGGGATTATCATTTTGAAGCAGTTTAAGGAGGGAGTTGGTAAGGAGTACGATTTTATAATCGTGAATTTCTACAATTGGTATTTCTAAAGCAAATACTACAGTGTTGTCTTTGCTGTAACTTTTAATTGTAACAACTTTCTCATATAGTAAAATATTTTGTATTGATATATCAAATGGAAATGTGTTGTCGTTCAATTGCTTATTGGCTGATAATAATTCAGAGAGCAGTTCATGTCGGTCTGCTATGGCGTTATGAAGAACGTTCAGCTTGGAAAAGCTAATGGCAACTTCAATTTTCTAATAGATCATAAATGATTTGAAAACTAAAGGAAAACTGAGAGGCTAACCTTTCCAAAGCGAAATGATGAAAGGTTTCTAACTTTGAAATATGTAAATTTTTTATTTCTTTCGAAATTTTTTCTATACGAGTTTTTAGTATGTACTGATTCTGAATCAAAATTTTAGAATTGTTTTCATAATTTTTTAGAGATGTTTCAAGCATAGTAATTTGGTAATTAACTAGACTTTTAATTTTATTCTGATTATTAATGAGGGATGAAATTGCTTCGGCGTATCTTTCAACGTCGTTGTAATCTAGATTACCAGTGAAAAATTTAATAGCGGTGCCTACACCGTTAAAAAGGGCTCTTTTTGGTCTCATACTCCAAAGGGAGTTTAATTAGATCAACTGATGATTAATTTTACTTTCTAATATTTGTGTCTTATAATAAGAGTCACGAAATGTTTGATTGAGCCCGAAAGCTTCTTGAGATTTTGAAAGGGTATCTTGTATTTTCTTGAATTGCTTTTTCAATGTAACGAAGTTTTCAGTAACGTTTGTAAAATTGTAAATGTGTAAGAATGTCCAGTAGTTACTTTGTATTTGAGCTGTGCCTAAGTGAAGGGGAATGAGTCCGGGGTTATGGTTTAAATTATGGAAGTCGGCTCTGGTTCGTCTGGTGGTCGTCCAGAAAAAGAACCCGTAACAGGGGGTTTCTTTAATTCTTGAAAATGTACAACTTCTTTAACGAAACATGTTTGATTGCCCTTTACCTTTTCTTTTTCTATTTCTACTCTATTCTTATTTAATATTCTAACAATTTTATAGGGTCCCAAAAACATTTTATCTTTCTTATTTCGTTTTTTTTGGATTTTTCTTATAAACTAATTGATCAACCTTAAATTCTAGATTACTAGGTCCGTCTGTATTTCTCTTAGCTACTGTATTCTCTTTCTTTTCGATCAATTTATTACTTAATTTCTTATAAACGTGGTTTAATTTTTCTTTGTGATTACTAACATAATCCGAGTAAAAGGTGGGAGGTAGAAACATTTCATTCGGGTCTTTGGAACTTGTGTGACCGAATGTCAGTTCAAATGGGGTAAAATTTGTTGCACTGTGTATAGAATTATTGTAACCTATTATGGCATAATTCATTAAATCATCTCCATCAGGGGAAATCTCTCTTAAAAGTCGTAAGTGCTCAATTAGGGTGGAGTGTGTACGTTCTACTATAGAATTGGACTCATGATGTCCACTTGTGGTAAAGTGTACATTGATTTTATTTAAACTGAGAATTTCTTTCACTGTAGAGTTATTGAGCTCTGTACCTCTGTCTACCACAATAGTCTGAGGAATTCCATATGATGTAAAATATTTAATTAGAGCTTGGCTGATATGGATTGCGGTTTTTCCTTCCACGATTATAGCTTGCGCTAATTTGGTAAAAGCATCTACTAATGTTAGGTAGTTTTTGCCGTCAAAAGTAAACACATCCATATGAACGATTTCAAATGGTTTTGAAGCGGTCTCAGTTAACATCATAGGCGTATAAGGAGTCTTTTTCGCGTATTTGTTTTTCTGGCAAAGATTACAATTGTTGATAAAATTTGATATGGTGATTTTCATATTTTTCCAATAATAGTTTTTCCTTAATCTTTGATATGTTTCTGTTATTCCACGGTGAGTGGTTTTCCCTTCATGGTGGTTTGTAATTAAGATAGTTTGGTCTTCCAAATCCGTTACTGTATTTACCAATTTGATACATTTAATTAACTTTAGTCCGTTTTCTGAAAAGTGCTTTTGGTATACATTATTGAAATCATGGTATAAATTCTCTTTATTAAAGTGCAAGTGAAATGTGTTATTTGGGTTAGTATATTTAATCAGAAAGTCTAAGATTAGTTTTTCGTTATCAACTTCGGGTATTTTTAGTTTTATAATTTTGTGACCTTCTTGCTCCTCTAGTGAGACGTCGGCATTAAAATATAAATTAGGATAAATTAATATTTGTCTTGTTTTGTCGTTTATTATTTCGTCCAGAATTGGAATTCCTTGATTCGAATTGTCGTTTGAAGCAGAATGCTGTGTTGAGGTGCCGGGATTGTTTGGAATATGTATTATTTGTTCTGGTTCTAAGGTATCTTGTGTTAAGTCATAAATTAGGTTTTCTAGTTCGCTTTCATCTTGTGTAAAATCACCTATGCTTTTTAGAAATTCATTAATGTAATCGTCAACGTCATCAGTATTGTTGAAGAGTGATTCAGTTTCTAAAGCCTTTACTGGAATGCGAGATAAACTGTCTGCGTTTGCATTGGACTTTCCTTTCTTGTAAACAATTTCATAATCGTACTCTGAAAGTTTAATTTTCCATCTAGTTAATTTTGAGTTACCGTCTTTGAGATTGAAAAGCCATGTCAGTGGTTTATGGTCAGTATAAATAAAAAACTTTCGTCCAAATAAATATGGCCTAAAATGTTTAGTTGCCCAGACAATTGCCAAAAGTTCCTTTTCAACTGTAGAGTACCTTGTTTCGGTTTCATTTAACGTTCACGATGCATACGCAACGGGTCTATCCTTCGGTACGTTTCCTTGAGATAATACGGCTCCTAACGCGTAATTGCTAGCGTCTGTGGTTAAATTGAAAGGTTTAGAAAAATCTGGGTATTGTAGTATCGGATTGTTGGTCAAAATATTTCTGCAGGTCTGAAAACTGTCAACAAAATCTTTGTCGTGTAGTACTTTTGCGTTTTTCTTTAAACATTTCGTCAGGGGTTTTGTAATTTTGGCAAAATCTTTTATAAAACGTCTATAATATTCTATTAGTCCTAGAAAACTTTTGATTTCGGTTTGTGTTCGTGGTATAGGAAAATTCTTTACAGCTGTAATTTTGTCAGGGTTTGGTTTAACTCCTGAAGAGGTTATCACGTGTTCCAAGTATACCACCGTTTTCTGTAAAAATTCCGATTTGTCCAACTGTATTTTAAGATTATATTGTCTGAATCTGTCAAAAACGGCCTTTAGTCTCCCCAAATGTTCTTGTAAGGATGAGCTAAATACGATACAGTCGTCTAAATATATTATGCACATTTCGTCGGCTAGTCCTTTCAGTACACGGTCCATAACTCTTTGAAATGTAGATGGGCTGTTGGCCATTCCCATGGGCATACGTTTAAATTGAAAATGCCCTTGCAGAGTTGTAAAAGCTGTCTTTTGTACGTCTTGAGCGTCCATTTCAAATTGGAAAAATCTGCTGGCAAGGTCCAGGGTGCTAAAATAGTTTGCTCGATCAAGTTTGTCCAAAATTTCGTTGATATTTGGCAAAGGGTACTTGTCGGGAATTGTTTTTTCGTTAAGCTTCCGACAGTCAATAACAAGTCTCCATTTTTTCTGTCCGGACGCGTCCATTTTTTTTGGTACTATCCAGATTGGTGATGACCAAGGCGATACGCTGTCCTGGATTATCCCTTGATCTAACATTTTGTTTATTTGTCGTTTAGCTTCATCACGGTGAATTTCGGGTAAAAATAGTAAAATAGGCGTTTCGTCTTTTAAATTAATTTTGTGCTTAATTTCGCTCGTAAAACTGAGGGGGATTCCTTCACAATAAAATACGTCACGATAGTCTACACAAAGTTTTCTAATTTTGTCTTTTTCTTCTTTATTACAGTGGTCCAGTCTAAGATTTTTCAGATTCTCCTTTAATTTGTTGTCAAATGAGTAAGAGTTTTGTAAGTCAAAATTCTCGTCTAATTTTTGGATAAAATTTACGTCAATTTCGTGTATGGGTTCAATATCTAAAGGTTCAGTTATTGTGAGTTCCGTAGAGTTTTCATTCGCGTTGGTAATTATTGTAGTGGCAAAATAATTAACAACATTCACCACAAGGCCTTCGGCATGTCTGTCCCATTCCCAAGGTTTTCGTAGTTTAAAATACCGAGTCCGTTAGCTAATTTTACAGGAATTTTTGTCACTTGCTTACAACGGGCAGGAATACTAAACACATACGTCTTAAATCTATTAGAGATTTCGTTTGTATCAGATTGTACACTTAAATTAAGGGGAATAATCGCATGAGGGGTCATTAATTGGTTTTCACTCAAATTTATAGTTGCGTTCAATTGTACAAGCAAATCAGTGACTATAATTCCTTGAATCCATTGCTAAATTGAAATAAGTAAAACATGAAAATCTTTAGATTTAAAAATTTCAACTAATGGGCAATTTCGTTATGCAGGGAAGTATAGTGCGCCGATTGAATGCTAAATATTTCGGGATAAATATAATTTGGGTAAAAGTTATTCGCTATTTCAGGATCCATTAAGCTACGTGTACTACCGGTGTCTATTAGAAATTTCGCATTAATTTCTTTAATTATTACATACGGAAGGTCGTGTCTGATTGCATTTAAAACAATCATCTCATGACGTCTATGTGTGAGGTTTTCTGAAAATTTACGTTTGCAGTTGTTCTATCAGTGTTAGAAGTATTATTGAAATTCACACCATTGTTATCTGAACACTCTGCTTGCGGAGGATCGAATGAATCTGCGTGAAAAGCTTCATCGTAACGATGCATATCATCAGGATTGTAATTACAGTTTAACATTTCCGTGTTATTTCCGGGGTCAACATAATCTCTGCTGACTGATTGTCTAAAGCTTAGATTACAAACGTTCTGGTAAAACATCCTAGTGAATTGTTTCGTGCTGGGGTTGAAACTCCTGAAGATGTGTCCATTGGCTCCGGTCTAACAAAATTTTGAGGACGACTTATTCGACTTTGGTTAAATCTTTGAGATGAATTACCAAAATTTGGTCTGTTGTGTTGTGGAGAAATATTTTGTGCTGGGAATCTGTAATTTAAAGGCGGGCTTGGATTAAATGTATTTTGTGTATTACGCGTATAAAACCTATTTGAGTTGGAGAATTGATTGTGCGCTAGCGGTGCACGACCATTGGAAGCATTCTAAACGTTTCTGAAATTTGAGTTTATAAAATTGGGCTTGTTGTGAAAATAATTACTACTGTGCGTATTATTTCTGTTTGGAGTGATTCTCGTGTCCGGTCTAAAGTTTGAGTTTGAATTTAGGTTGTTGACTCTTTGCGTGCTATATAAAAAGTTTTCTTCTTCAATAACTAGACCCATTGCCCTTTCTAAGCTATCCGGATATCTTAATCTTACGTTTGTTTGAATTGATAATGGTAAGCCGCGGATGTAAGTTTTTAATGCGAGATCGTCGTAGTTTTTTAGGCGTATTTTAAGTTCATCAGCTGAAACAGTTAATGAGTTTAATTTTGACAGTATTAAGCTCCTAGAGTCCTGACGTCGCATCCCAAAATTGTAGGGGCTTTCGTTTCTATTAGGGCGTAAATTTATTAGATCTTGAACTAGACAATCAATATCTCTTTGATCACCAAATGATAAAATTAGCGAGTCTTTTATTTCGTTCCAAGATTTTAGTTCACACCGAGATCCGATTAATATTTGTGCTCTACTAATTAATTTGCCAATAATTGCTCTTAGTAAAAAGTTATTTATTTGAACATCAGTTTGACTGGCAAAATTATTGATTAAAGCTTCGTAGTTAGATATAAATATTGTTAACGTGTGCGGGTTGCCATCATAACATGGTATAGCGCCTAAATGGAGTTTTATTAATTGATAATTCGTGTGCTCGTTTGTAATTTTTAGGTTTTTACGATTACTTACTATATTTAAATTAATTGTATTACTTAGGTTACTCCGAAAGTTTCTTAAATTACGTAAAATATCTCGATCACGTGGAGTTTCTAATTGATTACTTATACTATCTGAATTGTTATTAGTCTCAAATTCTGAATTTATTAAATTGAAACCTTGAAATTGGTTTATTAAATCAGCTATCTCATCATCACTTGTGAATTATAATCAATTATCAATCAATAATTCACCAATAATTACATATAAATTCAATAATCTTAATAGGAAAATAAAAAAAAATTTTAAAAAATCTGCTTACATTAATGTCATGTGTATCTTCATGTCCTAATATTCGCTTAGGTTTCTTGTTGCTGTGAATCGTTTTCGTTTCCAAGAGACACCCTGTTGATCATCCAAAAGCTATCACGGACTCAAACGATTTTCGCTCGTCTAATTTGTGAATTACTTTATAGACAATATACGAAAGACTACTGTGCTAGCGATGTACATTCGCTATAAGCCCGTATACTTTCGCGTTCTGTTTTGTAAACCGTAAAAACGGATCAATTTTCGTTTCCAAAAATTGCCAAAACCATCCTACGACTGCGCCAATCATGTGGGCCTCTCTCGAAACCGCCTTTTTAAAAAAGTTTACAAAAGATTAAAACAATTTTTATTCACAGGAGAACGTTAATACGTCTTACAATTTGCAATGCGCATAACGATCTAAGTACTAAAGTCAATGCTACCTCTATTTATTGCTTTCTGTCTAATGCTCTTTCTATTCGCATAGCTTGCTATTTCTATTCTCATAACTTGCATCTTCTAACACTTTAAATTTTTTGAAAGGTTTGCTCCACAAACGATGGTACGTTCTAGTTGGTATATTATTTCAAATAGTTTTGTCGAAATATTTGCTATTCTAAAACCGCGGAGCTTTCCTAAGCAATTCTTTGTAAAATAATTAAAACCGCTACCTGTTATAGTTACTAATCGTTAAAACTACTTCTAAATAAGTTCTTTGGAAAGGTTAAATGCTTAAATGTGTTTGTTATTTGCTCGTATTCCTTAAAATTCCGTGTTACTTTTGCACGTGTTCGTTGCCCAAGTTTTATTAGTAGCAACGTCTCTCCTTATTAAATTATTGCAAAAATATTTATATTGTGGATCGATAGTCGCACAAACCTTTGTTGGTTCGAGAAAGCTAAGCCACTTTACATGCTTCACCGTGGTTCGATTTATCTATATCGCAGGTATAAATCTTCTGGGCATATAAGATCTTTATGCTCCTTCCATTAAGGCAATCATTTTTTTTGCATCACACTAGTTAAATAGTTGCAAATTAACCCTTTCTTATCTATATGAGATATACACAAATACAACAATTTCTTACTTTTAGACAATATACTCTGCAGAGTTCCAACTTCTTCTAATGGGTCGCAAACATCAGCGAATAGGAAACATGAGGGTATGCGTTTAACCAGTTCCACGACTGAAGACCTAATGATGATGATGCTGTACAGATAATCGATATATTTCTGAATTTTCTTTGTAAATTATTTTTAATTTACTTTTTTGCAATTGTTTGTGTTAATTAAAAAGAAGTTCAAACATGTTTTATTATTATGATATTCACAATTTATATGAATAGGTATGACTTCAGGGGCCTGTTTAATAAAAGTCGTTAATAAAATTAGGGTTCGTTTAGAGTGTCTTCGGCAGCTGTTGTTCAAAAGCCAATTGAACCTGGTGAGAATTTAGTGGATACTTGTAATGATAATGTAAATGATGGAATATGTAAGCAACAATTGGTCACGCGAGAAGATAAAGTCACTAACCCCTGAGGTATGTTTTGATTTAGTACTAGTAAACAACAACGGATGCAAATGGTAGTTATTAGAGTAATAAAATTATAGATAGTAGTAATGAAGTTGATGTATCAATTTTATGTACATAGGATTCACAAAAAAATACTTGTATACCGTGGTGAAGTTACTCTAATGCTTGAATCTCTGAAGGAGAGAAGACGAGCTTCAAGTACGTAAGCTAGAACTTGAAGTATAGGAAAAGAAGCAATCCTTAAATGTGCAGCATTCATCCCTTACTAGTTATATTGTCCAACAAGAAGATGGAGAACGACCAGATATGAGTGATGTTGTATTTATTAATAGTGACGACTGTTTAGTAACTAACGAAGGGGACATTGTAATGCCAGATCGAGATGATTTAACTGTACATTAACATTTTATTTAATACTTATATTGAATAGACATTTAAGCAAACACTATTTCATCACAAAATGTGTAAATGTATGTTTAATATTAGGCAAAGTACATACCTTCATTTTTAACAATTAAAGTGGTTGTGAAAAAAATGCAGTTTTTCTTGAGCCTGGACTGCAGGCAATTCATCTTCGTCCATAATAGTAGTCTCTGGTAAGTCTTCTACCTGTATTTCAGGTTCATCAGGCAATGCAAAGTATAGTAAATTACTCCTCGAAAGATTTCACAACACTACGCAGGTATTGATGATTTCACAAATGTGGGATTCAGGCGCATACAGCCACTCAGAATAGAAAATTTTTCTTTTAATCACTGAATGGCATAAATTGCACACTCAATAACTCTCCGACTTTTTTAATAAAATTTCGCAAGTCTCTGTTGAGAAGAATCATTAATATTTTGAGTTACTGGTGGAATGATAAAGATTTTACAGGGTAAATAGAGTCTCCCAGTAAAACTCCACCAGCAAAAGGCCTTCAACCTGCTTCAAGTCTGTTGTACAATTCACTCTACCGCAAAATTCCTGCATCACTAACCCTCTCAGGCCAATTTGCACATACATAATAAAGTTGTAAATTTGGTCCGTATACAAGCATTACGTTTAAGAAATGTTTTCGATAACAATCTACAAAAGTTGGTTCAAATGCAATAAGAGCATCAACTCCTATTAACGTTCCATCCATAACCCCACATACCAAAGGCATATCTCCAAACTCTCTAAATTTAACCACCTCTTCTGCTCGTTCATTTGACCACCTCACCTCATCCTTAAGAAGTACATTATTTATAGCTGTGACAACTTAACTTTGTGCACACCTCGACAAACTGTCCCTTTTGAAACTCCATTCATATCACCTACACAATGGTACTGAGCACCACTTCCTAGCCGGTGGAGAGCAAATCAAAGTTGTTGCTTTGGCGACGGTGAACGATTTCTTGCACAGACATAAAAGTTTCAAGGTCTGGCGAAATCTCTCATTGAACTCATATGAATCTTCCATGTAGTTGTAAGCTATTCGCGGTCGAAAAATCCTTGGACGATGAACATTAAACTGCTCTTCATCACTGCTGGTGTCACTATCTCCCATTTTATTTTGTTTTACACTCTGTTTTGTACAGAATAGTATTTTATATATTTTTCTTTTATTAAACTAAGCATGCTAATGAAATAAATACTAATATTATAAGTAAGTTTCCTTAGTTGCATCAGTTTATGAGACAGTTTACCTTCAACACTAATAATATTAAATAGGTAATCATTTTAAGTATTCCACTATTATTAGGCAAATTTTTTATGAAACAGAACAGTAATAATATTAAGTAATATTATAAGATAATCACTAATACCATTAGCAAATGAGTTTTATGAAACAGGGCCCAGGTAATACATGTACGACGGACTTCAAAAGCTCATTTAGGAATTCAATGTTTATATGTGTATCTTCGAAATTTTAAAGTTCCGAGTTCAGATTTCTATTCATTATAAACAAAAAAGCGTACAACGAAAAATGTGTGAGGCTTTAAAGTTTCAATAATTGTACGATTAAATGTTTTTCTTTTCATTTTAAATTTAAATGTGTGAATCACAAATGTGAATAACAATTCGTCAAAATATTTACAAAATACATAATTTAATCGAAATGGTATTAAGTAGTTTTTTTCTTGAAGTGGGGCGAATTAGATATTTATCGATATAAATTCCAAGCTTCCCCAGAAATTTCTATTTCAAATGACCTATGTTTGTTACACTTATACTTAGCAACATTGTCCAGTTTTATTTATTATGTCAATTAGGCATACATAATGAGTAAAACTTCAAAATATTACCGGTATACGTAACAAAACATTGAGGTTAGATTACTGTTAGTAACATTCTGGTAGATTTTATTATTCACATTCAAATTTCACGCAAAAAACCTCTTATGTAATGCGGATTGCGTTCAAGGTTATAGAATTTTGTCCGACAAACTTCAAACGAACCGACAAAGCCTTCACATCTTTAAGAGGTGGATAATCTGTGCCAATACTGGATCGTTAGTATGTGTGACTAAGTGCCTTTGTAAACTGCTTTGCGTGATGCAGAATAATCACATAAATTACAAACAAATGGTCGTTCGTTAAAATGTGTTTTTATATGGTGATGTAAAATACTTTTGTTGGAAGCAGAATAATTGCATAGATTACATGCAAAAGGTCTTTCGTTAGTATGTTTTCTTGTATGGTTGCGTAAACTACTTTTATGTGGTGCAGTATAAGTTCATAAATTACATGCAAATGGTCGTTCATTAGTGTGCGTTTTTACATGTTCACATAAACCACCTTTGCGTGAAGCTGTATAATTACATAGCATACATGCAAACGGTCTTTCGTTGTTATGTGTTCGTATATGGTTACGAAAACTGCTTTTGCATGATGCAAGATAATTACATAGTTTACATGTAAATAGTAGTTCGTTAGTATGTTTTCTTATATGATTGCGTAAATTACTTGTGTTTGATGCAGAATAACTACAAAACGTACATGGAAGTGGTCGCTCATAAGTGTCTATCCTTACATGTTCATGTAAACCCCATTTGCGTGATGCGGTACAATTACATAGCTTACATGCAAATGGTTGTTCGGTAGGATGCGTTCTTATATGCTTGCGTAAACTACTTTTATGTGAGACAGCATAATTACATATGATACATGTAAATGAGTGTTTGTTACTATGTGCTCTAATATGCTTCTGTAAGCTACTTTTATATGATACAGAATAATTACACAAGTTATATGCAAATGGTCGTTCTTTAGTATGTATTGTTACATGCCTGCCTAAACTACTTTTGTGATATGCAGTATAATTACATGCAAATGGGCTTTTGCTAATATGTTTTTTATATGATTATATAAACTACTTCTATGTGATGCGGTATAATTACATAAGTTACATGAAATGGTCGTTCCTTAATATATATTCTTACATGTTCGTGTAAATAACTTTTATGTGATGCAGTATAATTACACAAGTTACATGCAAATAATCGTTCGTTATTATGTACTCTTATATGTTTGCTTAAATTACTTTTGTGTGATGCGGAATAATTACATATTATGTTACATGCAAACGGTCGTTCGCCAGTATGTGTTCTTATATGACTGTGCAAACTACTTTTGTGATTTGCAGCATAACAACATAAGTTACAGGAAAATGGACGTTTATTAATATGTCTTTTTATATGCTTGTTTTATACGCTTGTTAGTACGTGACTTCATAGTTGTGTTAATGACTTCTTGTGAAGCCGAACAATCACAAATTATGTTTTACTAATTACTTGTTGTTCAAATTTATACTTTCAAAGCCGTCTTGATATTTCTAAATAAGTCGCAGAAATAGTGCTTAATGTTCCTTTAATAGGTGATCTTGAAATATTAATAGACGAGAATAGATCTTTTTAGTGGGACTGAATGAATACATTTACTGTATTTCACCAACATATTTTCATATGTTGCATATATATATATATATATATATATATATATATATATATATATATATATATATGCTATGTACTACTGGAATTATCGAGCTCCTACGTTTGTGCGTTATATTTTTATTGCTATGCTCCCTAAATTATTCGCGCCCCGTCGTTTGGGCGACCATATTAATATTGATATGTATAAACAAGAATTGTAATTATCTCCTCCGACGTTGGGTCGTCTTATTAATATTGCTATAAATTCCCTCCAGAAACTTAACTGGATTTTATCTTGAACCAACCTTGTCTACCAATAACAAAATTTGATACGTTACCGCCTTACTTGTTATCAATTTCTTATTCAACTTGTAGCTCCTCCTTGAACTATTTAAATTATCAAATCACTCCCATTAACTTTATCTTATGACCTCGACTAGCATTTATTTGGAATTATAAAATTCAGTTAATTCAATTCTATATAATAAAACAAATATTATGTACAGTTTTTGTAAATTATTAGTAATACACTTTTCAATTAATTAATATTGTAAATCTCATTTATCAAAATCATATACTTTTTATTCAAAACCCAAAGTCACCAAAAAAACCTATTATCTTTATAAAAGAAGTGTAGAACGTTCGAAACCTCTTATCATATCACGTACTTTATACGATTAAAATCTTTTGTTTTGGTGAACTTCGTCACATTAATTTATATTAAGCAAATTCAATATTCAAATAAAAATATAGAAAAATAATGTCTTACAACTAAAAATCTAACCTGATCTATTTTCTTCTTGCAATTGACGCATCCACTAATATTTCCCATGCATTAAGCCATCCATTTGAATAAAAATTATCTTCCCCCAATTCAGGATTATTACATGCCCATTCAAAAATATTCTCTATCCACACACTTGAACCATTGCATTTAAATCATTGCCATCATCTTCTGGACTACCATTATTAACTTATACTTATGCACCCCAATTTATTGTCGTCTCATTTCAGACTTAGAATTACTTCTTATTAATTTCCCCAAACTAAGAATTGGATTGTCATTATTTATTTTTGCTTGACTTAGAAATTGTATTTTTCTCCCCCAGAACTCAGAATTACATTTATTCTCCACGGACTCGGAATTCTATTTTTTTCTCCCCGGCTTCAGAATAGAATTCTTATTATCATTGTCCCCTGATTCGAAATTACATTTATTCTCCACGGACTCGGAAGCCCTATTATTATTATGTTTTAGTTTAAAATAAAATTCCCCAAAATCTACTTACGTTTAATCGGCAATCGTAATTTTCATTTTAGCACTTTTGCAGTTTTTCACTTTGAATTATTATTATTACGTATCACTTTATTTCATAGTGGCGCACTTCGGCCTTTGTTGAGTTGTAAACTGACTTCGTTATCACTGTACCTGTTAATATATCTTTTCTCCCCTACTCCGTCAGTGGGTATGGTCTACAAACTCGTCGCTTATTTTAATCAATCAAATAATTACATTTAAAGTAGTTTCTAATGTAATTTTCCATGCTTTCCAATAATTGTGACCTGGTCGCAGCTGTCTTCGTTATCAAACATGCGGTGTTTTGATGAATCTAATTGCTTTTCCATAAACAACTGATGCAATTCGACTTTTAATTTTCATATCTGCATGTTATTTACGCAATTTCTAATCACCTCTCTTTATAAAAGTTCTTAACTACTTGCACGCATTCACATCGTGCTTCCTGAAGCTCTATTTCTTATCTCAGTATTAGCCTAATTGTCTGGAACTCTTTTTAATGCGTGTTTAATTACACTTTATTATGTTTACATATAAAATACGCGTGCTTCCACTGAAAAATCATTATCTGCCTTACCTAAATTAACTAAAACTTTATCTACAGGGTAATAAATATTTACTATTTACCTAATGCATGTGTTCCTGGTTTCTACGCTAACTATGCGTCTTCCTGTGTGTATTTGCATAGCTTAAAACTATTTATCCTTTATATACAGGGTGTTGACTGCTTACTATTTACAAACTGTCTCCAGTTCTCAATTCTTTTACTAAATAAATGCAGTTTTCTGCTGCCTATGATAATTTCTCGTTTCTAAAGGACCTTTACTATAAAGTACACCCTTAAACAACCCCTTATCACAGCAATATATATATATATATATATATATATTATTATTATGTATATTTTTTTTTCTTTAACTATTAAACCTTTTTATATATACTCTCTACTCAACTACTCTGCGTTCGATTTCACCTGGCGTGGGTTCGGTACAGAGTGAAATCTACTAGTGTCCCTCAACACGGATACTTACACGACCTCGTATGTAAGATCCTTGTCTACAACTAAATCTGCGCGGTCTATAAATGCTGTGCAGGTTCAGACGTTACCGTAATATTTAAATTACCATGGTTGAAGGCATTCTTATACTATTCATATGGTCAATGATGCAATTTTGAAATAAGAATAAGCGTTTACTGTATTATAACTTAGTACCTGATATTGTTCCAACTGGTGGGGTGAAATCTCTCATGGAATGCCAATTGAGGTAAGTGATCTACGGAATAAATGGTTTACTTTAGTCTTGGGAAAAATTTTTTTTAGTACGCTCTCCTGTTGTCTTTTCACTGCGTTTCACAGCTTTGTGAAACTCTCTCCGACTGTTGTTGCCTGCACGTCCTATTGCCAACTGGTATCTCACTGGAAACTCTCCTTCATGGTTAATGTCTGATTGAACTTTCCTACTGAGCCTAAATGCATGATTTGCTATGTCGTTGCCTTTATTTTATATTTTCGAAGTACTGGTTTTTCCTGTTACACAAACTTTAATATCTTCTCTTGCCTTTTTATGGCGTGCACTACATTCATTTTGTCTGCGTTTCTTTTAACGTTTTAAATTAAAACGACGGAGCTTCATATAAATACATCTTTATTTTTATATCAACATTTTTAGTAATCAAATTTTTAAATTCAAAATTTTATCAACAAAATTTATCACCTAGGTACTTTACACCCTTTGTCTTACAGCACACTTACTTATTTTTTTTTCTTTACATGTTGTATCCATTTCTATACATACTACTTTAAAACTACATCTATAAAATATTTTACCCTCCCTTGCATTAAATCACATCAAACCTGTTTGCATTACCATCTTGGCATTCCAAGCATGACTGTTCTTTGGCATTTTGACAAACATAATTTGAACTCCCTTTGCTTATCTACTCTCACATTTTGCTGTGACTTTCCATTGCCCATCTACTCTTATAGTTGTCTTTAAACGTCCTTTGCCTATCTACTCATACCTTTGCTTCAAGTTTCCTCTGCTTATCTACTCTCATCTTTTACCTTACACGTCCTTTGCCTATCTACTCATATCTTTTACACGTTTACCACTTTAAACATACTCTAATCTCTATTTATAGCTTTTTTACAATTGTTTTCAACTCTACGTTTCAATTTAAATACTTCATTCGGCATTTCAAAAGCATGTCAACTTTATTTAATCCAGTACTGTTATCTTGAATGTTCCGCTCGGATGTTTACCATCGTTGGACAGGGTACCTTTACTTATTCTGGAGCTTATAAAACCTTGTAATTGCATCATTTACCACATACCTTCGTAGTTTTACATATGCCCGCGGTTAGTGTGAATAAATATTTCTTATACGAGTTGTGTTCATATTTGTGTGGACCTCAGCCTCCTGTCTATACCACAGGTCTTTCTTTACCCATTTTACTGAACGCTTTACCTGGCGTTACAATATATATATATATATATATATATATATATATATATTGTTGTGGAATTAGAGGTTAAATAGTTTAAAATTTTAGCAATTGTGTATGTAGAAACAGGAGCAAATTATTTATACGCCAAATTAGTTAATTTATATAGTGAAAACGGACGGGTATTAAAGTATTTTTCTATTTTAAATTGGAATGTTAAACGTTAGCACAAAATTCTATAGAAGTTTGTTTGCAACGGTCGATTTGTATAAGCTGCTAGAATACCAAGTGCCTTGAAGACGGAGTGGAATAAACGATGGATAATGTAAGACAGACAGAGAAGCAGATAAAGAAAGCGTTGAGTACAAGTCACGTGCAAAATACACGGGTAAATGTGAAGGATGACTACAATATCGATTTTCTGTAACTTAAAAGGGGTTCTAAAGGAGACAACAAACATGCACGGAACGGAGATAGATAGCGGATAGATGGAGCGCTGTGACGAGGGAAAATTATATCACTGGTTGATGGCTAGCAGTTTTCAAGAAGAGCGGGTCCGTTAAGGTAGTGAACAAAATTCTATGTAACAGCACGACGAAAAGAGGATTTTTCAGAAGATCAGAGTTCGTTACGTTCGGAATTAGTAGAAGTAAATTGAAAAACAAGCTTTTCAAGTGAAATAGGTTCCACGGGAGGTTTTGAAAATCATATAAATACACGGAGAAAAATATTAAACCTCTTTCCGTTTAGATCTGAGACCGTGCTTAGATCTGCAACGTAATAATAGTAAATGCTTTTACGGTTAGTAATTATTGTGTATTCAATAGAGTTGCATATAACATCCTGTTTTGAAATTATAAAAGCTATAGTAACGTACCGCCAAAGTTGTAAATGTGGTATTGCACGAGTTGGTGGTGCTTTTGTTTAGATAAAAGGTGCCGTTACTACAACGACTCGATTAAATGAAGGGATGATATTTGGGTAAGCGAAGCCTAAAGCGCAATTTGTAGGCATGACGTATATTTGGTATGGAATGTTACTTTTGAGACAAAGCTACTATCTTGGGAGAAGAACAGCAGTGGTAGCGGAGATTTGGATGGTGGGGATCTGTGAATCCAGGCATAATCGTAGTAGATGGACACATCAACGATGGCTTCTGATAACCATCTTCAGTGGTGACGAGGAACGAAGGCGACTCCAGGTAACGAAACTTCAATTTTGGTGTTTGTATAAACATTTGTGTTGATATTTTTGAGTATTTGTGTATTTTGACTTATTAGTGGCGTATTTATTACCATAAAACTTGTTTAAAAATGTACATGTGCAGGACAATTAATATTTGATTATTAAAAAAGGGTTTATTGGTGATATATAACGGTTTATTCATGCCATAAATTGTTGTTGTAAGGAGTAAACTAGTCTTAAAATTTGTTTTCAATAAAATGCAAGGTTTAAAAAAGCATTTACAGAAACTGGGTTATAATGAGCTCAAAATAGACCAGAATAAAGTCAAACTTGGGTTACATGTGAGGCACATCTACTCGTATCATATAGAATTTGTTAAAATATATTAAAAATCAAGGACTTTAAAGTATTTAATGATTGAGCTGGTAACAATTGTAACAAACCGTCTGTACCAAGGTGTAAATATTTTATTTGTTAATATATGTAAATAAAAGGTTGTATGGTTGTTGTGTTATTTTGGTAATTTCATTTGACGGTGTGTGTGTGAGAGAGGTATGTACTGAAAATGGTAGGTATTCAAGAAGAGGCCGATTGCTGAGCTAACCATGGTGAAAGTGGAAATACAAAGGCGTGCAAAAGAGGGTAAGAAATTTTTTTGAATTTAGAATTTATTTTTTTGAAAATTTTATACGGCCCAATTCGTGGTGTTTGATTGGTTTTTAGGGAAATCTCGAGTGCTCCAGAGAGAGTCCACAGCAATTTTATGACGGCCCAACGCTGGGGCTCAATGTTAAAGCTGGTTCCCGATCTAACACGGCAATATATATTGTGATATCTATGATATTTGAACCTTGACGCACTGAAGTACCACTCAGATATAGACTTCTAGTTTGTAAAATGATATTTCGGCGAAATTGGAGTTTTAAGATTTCAAATTGGGTGTTGTTGATTTCGTAAAGAAAATTTGAAAAGTATGTTCCAATGAAGTGAACTGCTGTTGCTTGTATATCATAAAATTTTGTTTCAATATTTAAAAGGAAACTTCACTGCCATGTGAGTATGTATTTAAAGCTAAGATTAGAAGTCACTTAGTACGTTTCATTAAATTTAAGTTAGGTTTAAGATGTTAAACTTTTACTTTCATTTGAATATGTACGTAAAGCCTAAAAAATTGAAGTCAATTAGCATGTTTTTATTAGATTTAAGTTAGTTATAAGATGTAGAAATTTTATTTACTTTTCAGTATATAGTAATAAGTCCATTATATCACTGAAATTCACTTCTTGCAACTTTATACACATCCAACTCATCTAAAAAGAAATTATTTAGCACATGTTGTTAGAATTAAAATATTAAAACATCAATCAAAATTTCTAAATTTTCGGCCAACGACATTTGTGTATTAGTTTACTCCAAATTAGAATTTGACAGAAGCAATAAGATCTGTTAGTAAAAAGATGGATCATAGAATGTTAGTTGGGAGAGAATTGTAAAAAGTAGGCTGGGTTTAACGTTTTGAGAGGGATCCCCTAGGAGAGAAGAAATCTGATTTTAAAAAAGAAAACACGGCGAAAAAAGAGCTTTACAAACTATAGAACAAAAAGTATAAATTTTTTTGTAATATTTTACGAATTGTAAACCTTTTATTATTATTGTAATCTCCAACACAAAATTCAGTGTATGTTAAAAAATGTATCTGTGATATTCAAAGTATAAAGGAACTGTTGATATTAAAAAGCGATAAATGCAAGAGTCCTTGTAATTGTCTTACTATTGACCGTTTTTATTTCTGGGAGTTTTTTGTGTAGACAGACGAGTTTCGAAGTGGTGCTATAAGAAACGCTTAGATTGCTGAACCTTCGGTGTCGAGCACGGAGTTGATTTCACGGAGCTAAGATTTCTGATAAGACCAACGGCAATAAGTATAAGTGTATCTAAAGATTTTTGGCGTACCCTAAACCCTAAAATAAAAAGCGTAAATTCAGTAATACAAAATTTTAAAACGTACTTATCTACAGGTATTATGAACCCACATCTGGTTCGAGTCGTCGCTGTAGGCAGTGGAGCTTCATTGTTCATGCAGCAAGACGTTTCATTGGAATTCAGGTATAAGTTTTTATCAGTGTCATATTTTAACCACTTAACCCGTTATACTCGATTGAAATCTTAATTTATTAACTAATATAAACTGTTTTACTGTGCGTATTTTTTAAGTAATTGTTTACACTGTCACATTTAGAAATTGCTTATGTACAATTAACTAGAGGTCATTTGACTGGCAGTGTCACGCATATCAAAACAGTCTTGTTTTTTTATTGCTAAAACTATGCAGACTGTTCTGGTTTTTTAATTATAATATCTATTTCTAACAGTAACCTAACCGAGGACTTGTTCGAACGTAAAGACTCGAGCGGAGGGTTAAAAAAAATTGCTGCATCTGACTATTGGGTAAAAAGAATAAGAAAGAGAATTAGAAAATTTGGAATTAATTTTAAAATGAGATGTGCAATGGGAAAGGCAATAATGATTGAACGTATACACATAAAGAGTATATAAAAAATGTGGAGTATATTTTGTTTCCAAAACAAAATGGAAACACTATGAAATCTAAAAAGTGGAGCATGCATAATAGTGGATTTACTGCAAACAATGTCTCATTAGTCACATATGTGTGTATAGAACTTTTTGTAGGTGACAAAGATGCAACTAAAAAACACTCAGACCCAATTCCACATTACAAAGTTGTTATGTGCCGAAAATTCGGCACTAAACATTTTTAATTTAAATGCTCCCTGTATGTTTGTTGTGGTTTGTTTAGCATTCTTCTTAAGCTTTTTTGGGAATTAAACCACTCATAGTTTTTAAAATGATCTTTATTTACGTTTCGATCCATGACCTGGATCGAAACGTAAATAAAGATCATTTTAAAAACTATGAGTGGTTTAATTCCCAAAGAAGCTTAAGAAGAATTTTTATTTTAGTTTTAATTTGTAAGAAGTTAGCGCCAAGGATTTAAAAAGACGTGCGCGTATTTCTGTCACCTTAGACAGTGCGTTTGCGCGAGATTGCGCCGACGCGGTGTGCCAATAAGGCAAGTGGGGACTTCCGATATACGTGTTGGGACTGGTGATTGAGACTCGAACAAAGGTAGTTGTCGGGTGTCTTATCGTGTCTTTTTTTGCTATGTAAGTTCCTTGCCTTATTTCTGATTATCGTTCTTTATAAACCAGTTCCTTTATCGCCTCTACATACAAATAGGAAGAAGACAAATCTGAATTTGCATTCGACCAGGGCTCAGCGAATCACCCGCGCCCGAGAAGGATCAACCACGGAGCCTCGCTGTAACCATCATGGAGTAGCGCTGGAGCCGTCCTACATGTTTACGTGAGTACCCCTTTGAGGTTTTCTTTAAAATTTGTATAACTTTTTAATTGTGTTGCAAGAATTCGAATATCGATATGACGTAATTTTTATTTGCGCGTCATATCACAACTAATTAACATTGCTACCAACTGACGGTAGTGGCTACCGTACCGCTTCGACGGTAGTATAATAAAGTAAGTTTCTCACAGTTTATGGATGGTTATATGTTTACAATCAAAATGTCTCAAAAGACAAGAAGCTTTAGTATTAATTGAGGTGGCAAGTTCACCCTCAACTTTCGAGACCGCTGATGTTTCTGTAGAATCAAAAACCTTCTACGTCTAATGTAAACAAACAGATTAAACAAGATAATTGTATGCAACCTATCGACGTTCAATATGCCTTCAAGTTATTGTAAATATAATAGATACTAAATTGGCGAAGTTAAGTCATAAATTATGGATATTGCGGTATTTCTTTAAAAGTTTTCAATACTTTGTACACATACCCCCAGATAGCAAGCACCCGTCATAATGACGTCATTTTCTGGTCAGCGATTACGTGTCTGTTACCAGAAATATGACGTTCTTTTGACGTGAAAAATGACGGTTAAATGTCACAGTCCAGAGACGTCATTTTGGGACGTCATTATTACATATTAATATGACGTCAATCTTGCGTCACATTTTAATGTCAATTTCATGTCACATAATAACGACGAGATTACGTCAATCTTACGTCGCATTACAATATTAAACTTACGTCGCAATATAACGTCATTATCATATTGTCTTATAATGTCAATGTTATGTCCATTATAATGTCAACATGTTATGACGTAATAATGAATCAAACATTTATTGGTGTACAAAAGAGGTGGAATTTAGCATAGCTGATTTTAAATTCCTTCTTGGCAACATGAAATATAAAAAAATCAGTTACAGTAATATGTTCAAAAATTATAAATAAATAATATATGTAAACGCAATGTTACTGTGCATTATAAACATCAATATTATTTTTATAATGTGCATATACTTACACTGTTTTGTTACTAAGAAATCTTTGATGCTGTAATTAAAGGGAATATAACCTTTCGAAAAAATAAAAATCAACATAGGTAATTGTTTATATGTAATGTAATACCCTCAAAATAAGAAAACTGTGAAACAAACAACTTTTTCAAACTAAATACAGAAAATGTTATAAATATATAGTCAGACCTGCTTCAGCAAAATTTAAACTCTTTTCCAAAAGTCAAAATACATATATTATATTTGGAATGAGTTTTGAGAAACTCCACATACCCACTTTGAGTTGTTGGAAAAAAAATGTCACATATGACCATTAGACAAGGACAAACTCACTTATTTGTAACATACAGCATCAATTGTAAATCTGTATTAATATACCTATTTAGCATATTATGTGTTATTAAAATTCACAAGTTCAAGAGATTTGAAACAAAGAAGCAATTTTTCTGTATAAACCAAAAATTTTAATTGATTCTGGTTCTGAAAATAGACGATGACACTGAAGGTGTAGTTACAGAAAACAATGTGTTACAGGCGGAAAAGCTACTACGTATGCAAAATTATAAAATGGGGGCGGCCTGTAAAACAAAAATTAAAGGGGGGTCATCGGCACTAGCTAGCGGAAGGTCGTGGATCATATAGAGGGTTAAAATTTTGCAAAAAGGGTTAAATTAATTTATAATATACTACAAAAAGATTTGGCACTTACCTTTCATAAAATATTCTGGCTTAATGACAATTGCCAAGGGCGCCAGACAAGTCGAGAATGTCCAAATGTTCGTACAAAACCTTGAGAGACTTGTCATCCCAAGGAGGACAATTGTTTCTTTTAATCAATTCCTCACTTCTTTTTTTACTACTTATAAAACTTCCATGATAAAAAAATAAAAAAAGACTATTGACTTAATCAACGGCAAACAAAACTATTTAATTCACAGAGCAATAAACGTGAACCTCTTACATTCATTGATTTAGAAATTTAAGTGAATAGCTGACTATGGAATTTATGAAAATTTTGAGTACATAAATAGTTATCAAACACTTGTATATAAAAGGAACTTATATTATAAATCGTACACTAAATTAATCCTACGGTTTATGGCCAAAACGTCCTAACAAATAAACTAACTAAAAATGGTCATGCTACTTAACTATAAAAACTTACTAAAAATTGTCCATTGTTTGAGGGTTTGTTTTCCAACGTAGAGCAGTTCTTAAATTTGGGAAGAGAATCTCGCTTGTTGCTTCTGTTTATAATTTTTAAAGAATTGAGTGGCCCACGAACCCGGCAGAATCTTGACAATATCACTTACTTGTGCGTCACATACCTACAAGCTTTTTAATATTTATCTTGCATCACTATAAATCCGCGAACATATGGGCATAACCCTCGCGAAACTGGAAAAGTAATCACCTCTTTCCAATTTTTAAATATCGTGATACGAAGTGGAATATTCTATCTGTGATGCCGGAGAACGCTACCCACGTACTACGTTTCTTTCTACTTCTTGACCACGGACGGCCCCATTGGAAAAACTCTGTCTTTGGCTAAAACCTTCAATTATATACACTAATTCCTACCCTAATAATTATGTACGTCATTTTTTGTTATCCAATGACTGAACAGAACCTCCCACAAAACAAGATTTCAGAAACCAAATCCAACCCCTTTTTGGATGATGGTCACGGATGCAATTACTTTCCCAAGGGTTTAAATTATATTGTATTTTCTACGAATTTCTTAATTATTGGAAATGTAGACCATACCTATGGAGACAGTAGTCTGCCATTAACAAAGACTGGCTAACCTACTTGAGCCGAAATGGATTTTAAATACAATGGATGTCTCCAGACTACTTAAAATTACTTGTAATATTTGAACAAATCAACTTGGAAATAGTTTTCGCAAATTTATAATGTTTCGTTTCCTATAACCCGCTGTCAATCAACGAAAGTATTAAGAAGGTTAAGCTTTTCAAATTGAAATTGGTTTCCTTTATTTACGCTAAAAGATACTATTGCATTTTAATTTTATCAGATTCGTCAGTCTGTAACCGACCTAACTTTAAGAGGTTTATTGTATTTGATTTACGAGGGTAGAGCTTTAAATTATTATGACCTGCCGCTGGAATTTAGTAGCCTGAAGCTATCGGTAAATGTGGTCTTTTATTATAAGAGATCCTAAATAAAATGAGGTAATTTATTGGTGGAAATTTTTGTCTATACTTTATTCAAGTTACTGAATTTTAATTAATTGATTGATTTGTTTATTCGTTAACATTACAAAATAATGTTACAAATGCTTAAGTTTTTCTATTTTGGTTAATACAATATATTTTTACATTATTATATTCGTGTTGTATATTTCTGTTTTAGTCGATATTGACAATTTATTAAAAAAATCAATAAAAGCATACCTATTGTTATAATCTTAAAACAATGTTCTATACCCTAGATATGCACTTGAATCATATATTTTTGTAATTTCTAAAAAAGTATTTAAAGGTTGCACATTTTGATTTCACACTATTAATTTTACAAAAGATTTCTGAGGGAAAAACCAATCAGGTGCTAAATAATGTAATACAGTTTCATCAAAATGTAGAGAATTTCATTAAATTCAATATTACAATGGTCAAATAGATTTTTGTCTAAATTTACTCACCATGTGTATTAAAAAATAATTGGCACTATTTAATGATAATATGGCATGTTCCTCAAGCAGCACGATATTCAATTGAAGCGTTAAACAGAATATATTAATATTTAGGTATAGAAGTACTGTATGTAATAATGGGAAGCAGATATAAGTATCATCATCTTTAGGAAACATCAAAACCTTTGAAATATCATTTGATAAGCACCATGATTTGAATGTATGTAAAAGAGTTTTGACCAACCGAATATTTCGTTCTTTGGAATCTAAGGGATAATCATAGAAACTGTCATAAACTTGAAAACTCCTTTCCAATAATAACAGGAACCTAGTCGTATGTTATGCCAACATTATACATTTGAATAACTGTACCGAGTTCATTCATACAGTAACAATCAGCAACTGAAACATTAAAAATAGCAATAGAAAAACTTTCTGTTTACCATTTTCTTGTACTGAGACTGAAACTTAAGATTAGAAAGTATGGGCCCAGAATTGTGTTTAATTAAAAATGCCGGACTAGTTGTATTAACAGTTGTAAATTGATTCGGTTCTTTCAACCTACGTATAACTTGTTGCAGTGGCTGATGTGGTTTTTTAATAAGTTTTTTTAGTTGTCCAAGGTAACTTTAGAAACAAAATGCAGAAAATTTATCCAACGGTCCATACTTAGCAGCACCCAAACTTAAATGGCACAGAAAACGAACATTGTACACATAAAATACTGTACCATAAATTTTCTCACAATGAGTTACAAACAGTGTTAATAAATTATTCGCAAAATCTAACCGAACTTTATTAATATAATTTTGATTCAATAGTACAGTTATTCCAGAATGCAGCAAAAGGAAATGTTCATATAAAGCAAGTGGAAGTATATTCTTTAAAACTATAGGCCCTAAATAAATTAAAAACGTTCTTAATTCGCTTGTCTTCCAACGACGTAGTTCTAAAAACTCTTTGGGTTTTCTATTTATTTCAACAGGAATATACGGTTTTAAAGACAACAGTCGTTTTGAAATTGATTTGACATTGTAAGAACTTAATCGAAATAAAGCGCCGCGGCGCTGACCTAACCTATCAATTTTTCCTTTTATCTAACCTAAGTCCACACAAATCCAACTAACCTAACCTAACACTAGACAACACCAGCTAACCTAACTCCTGACAAGTCCAACTACCCTAACCTAACTTCAGACAACACCGACTAATCTAACTCCAAACAACGTAAACTAGCCTAAACCCTCCACCCTACTGTATCCTTCTCCCTCCTTTCGCATCCGTACGACATACATCCAAACTATATCTAACATACACCTGAGATATGTCCATTTTGAATATTTTGGGACATGACAAAATTTTTAGTTTTTCGGACATAAAATTGTAAATTTTATACCAAGGCCTCTAACTCGAAAACTGATATATACACCAAAATTTACAAAGACAATTATTACGACTACTCTGCGGTCAGACAGGCCCAACCCCACCTGCTAGGAGTCGGAGCTACACAAATTCACATCGATTCATCAGCTTAATTGCACTGTTTCTCGGTTCAACCAGCTATGGTACCACTGTAATGATAAAACTTAGTCATAACATCCATTTTAAGTTTCAAAGACAATTTATTTAAAATTGGTTGTTGCGTATAACTTTTGTGATATTGCAATAATATTCAACTATTTCTTTATTTACATAATCAGATCTAGGTCTGGTTGTGGGGTGCATTAATGGCAAAGTTCCTTAAATTTATCTCCATCAGAATAGGGTGAAATTGCCCCATAGGGTTAAATTGCCCATAGAGTTAAATTGCCCCATAGGGCGAAATTGCCCCATAGGGTGAAATTAGCCCCATAGGGTAAAATTGCCTCATAGGGTGAAATTGCCTCATAGGGTGAAATTGGCCCATAAGGTGAAAGTGTTTCCGACATAAGATTATTGATTCCTTTTACTTATGTCAAACTTACGCTAGGACCTTAAAGCATAAACTCTGAGATGAGGCCAATGTAATCGCATTATGGAAACAGGGTCACACAAACTTTCGTTATATCTTTCTTGATCATATAAGTGGTGACATGTCATATCCAAAATTTAAACAAATGTGCTTGCAGTGTTGAGGTAGGGTGACTCGAAACATAGTTTTATTACTATTGTAAAAGATTTTGATTTGGATAAGGGGGCGATATAGTAAAAATTTCGAGGAGTATATAAATATAGAAGAAGGCGTTCAATAGTTTGCCTTAATCCGAAGTTTCATGATGACGAACGTTAAAGATTTTATTGTAAATAAACGTAAGCTTCATTTTACGCAGGATTCCGTACGAAAGAAGTTTGCGGGATACAAAAAAAAAGGAGGCACTACATCTCTGCAAAAATTCAAAGAGGTGCACAAACAATTGATCGATCCCTTGCAAAACACCGATTCCTAGTCACAAGGAATAGCGGAAAGCATGTCAAAAGCTATAAAGGAGGTTGAAGTTGAAAATAGAGGCTAGCTTTTAAAAAAAAAGATTAAGTTACCAGTTGACGATGAGCCTGTACATCTTTATTATACGGACGTGTTAGGTAGAGACGAATACGAAAATATATACAAGTCGGTTTATGGAGTAAAGTATAACCCCCAATTGATACGCATAGTTTGGGAAAAGTATGTAGGAAATTGATTCAGAAAACAGTGACACAACCTAAAATAATAACGTTTATCCGGAGGCTAGAGGTGTAACAAGAGTTATAATTATTTTTTAAAGTCCTTAGCATTTTCTTAAGGAGTGTAATTGATTAATTCATAGAATACATTCCATACCGGTTGTTTCGTGCGTGCACACAAATCGGGTACAATCGGTACATATCCGAGAAGGAGTAGCTCATATAAAAGGACTGTTTGCGCAAAAGTTACTATTTGTTGATTGTACAGTTTAAAGAGACAATATAACAAATATGTATAAAGACTTTGGGGAGGTTATTCGAAGATTTCGCAATGCTCTACGAGTAAAAAAAGCAGAATGTGGGCAACGCTTTTCGATAGAAGGAGAAAAATGTCTTATGTGTCAGTCATACGAGGAAGCAATACAGCACTGTACTGCAGTGTTATCAATGCCCGAGGATCTGGATGATTTTATGGAAATAATCGAGAAGATGGGGTTTATAAAACTGTTGGCGGATATTCAAATGGAATATATACTAAATTGTAAGTGTTAAAGTAAAAATTTAACCACCTCAACTATTATCATAAGAAATGAATGATGTAAATTTAGAAATTATTTTTGTATATATTAGTTTGTTTATGTTATAAAATATAAAGTATACATTGGTATTGTTTAATTTTTCAAACGTCCATATAACTGAAATGGGTATCTAAGTTCTTATGAAAAGAATTATAACAAAGATGTGTATTTTTTTAAAAGGGTGTTATAAACGTTTTACAAAAATTATTAATCAGAATCGTTTTATTTAAAACTATAACATAATTTTATTTACAGCTATTAATATCTGTAGTTGAAATACAACAATTTAGAAACGTATAAGAAAACAAAGTGTAATTAATAGTGTTACAGAATTTTCTCTAAAATCTATAGCTTAAAATTTAAACATCGCTCGTAAATGCGTGGAATGGAAACCTGTTATATTCTTCCATATACTCAACTTGTTTACAAATACTGTTTTCAAACAATCTTGGGTAGGTTCTTATAAATTCGTATAATATGACCCCAATATCACTATTACTGTATTTGATTTTAATTACATCATGTGCGAGATTCTGTAAGACATCATTCCTATTATATCTTTCCATTGCGACATCTAACACAAACAGATCTATATTAGGAGTACGTTTTCCGTTAGTTCTTTTAAACTATTAGCATGGTTGAGAACGATCTGAGATACCGCTAAAAGTGCTCTAAAGTTCCTTTGGTAAATATCATATAATTCTCATCAAATGTCACCATCTTCACTAAACAATTCTTATTTAAATAAAAACGCTAGTTGTCGAATTTGCATATCTGATTTCGCATGCCAACTTCCATAGTGCGTATAATGTGTGGAAGATTTGATATAAACTTCCTAAATACGTTGAGGGATACATCAAGTACGCTCTGCGAAATGGTGTCAACAAATCTAAAAATTATTTTGTAATCGTCGAACGGTTTCAGGCCTATAATTATAATTTTGGAAGAAGATTTTGTTATGGCGTATGGTTTTTCAAATAGCAACTTGGCTCGTTCTAACTGAATTGCGGCGTTTATACGTTCTTTATGCGCTGCGGTCGATTGGTTTTCCAAATCCTTAATTTGTTCCCACTCATTGTCTGTAATTTTTAGTTCCTCCTGGAAATAAACCATCTCGATGTGCCTTTCGTTGTGTTTTTTTATGGCATCACATCCAGTAAAAACATTTTCGCACACACTGCATGCAATACTTAAGATGTTCATTCTAGAAAAAATTATTGATTAACAGTTTTTGAATTATTCATGTAAATATTAATTTCTTCTACGTTTGCAAAATTCAAACTAAGACTTACTCTTCTTTGTCGATAGTCCTCACACGAAATTTTCAAAGACGGAAAATTCTGTATTACTATTAATTACACGATAAACGACTTTACGTTTTACAAAAATAAACTTAAAATGAACTTTTGGTATCATTTCTTCCGTATTTATGTACATAGAGAAGGTATAAGTATAATTTGTCCTTACATTAACCCAATTTAAATCAAATTATAGAATGTGTATTCCCGTATATTAACTAGAATTGTGGAAAGTGCTTTTATTAAATTAATAGTTAGACGTCATCGACAAAACAATGCAAGGCTAATGATTATACATTTCACTAAATTTATTTAGAAAATACGTTTTATTTTGAACTACATTTAAAATAGATTATCTAACCACTTTTTAGCCCGCCGTGCAGAATTAATATATATACTATACCTTTTGGTTTAATCATTTGTATGTGGATTTACTAATTGAAAATTTTAACAATTCTAGCTACTAATAAATATTTTTTGGAGTTTAACTCTATTATGGAGTTAAATCTAAATAAAAATGTGGAGGTGTTTTGCTGATAGGTTTTTGAATATTAAAACACTATGCGGGTCCTTGTTGGAGCTAATTTTAAAAGACTTGATAATTAATTTCGATTCCCCAGGAAAAATTCTATACTAATTTGATAGGTTACACGACGGAGATATATTAAAAATACTGCTAAGAGTAATTTTGTATCATAATTCTAAAAATGGTGTTGGTGGTTAAATACATACAGGTAAAACCCACTATAAAACAATTATACGCGTCACTTTTTCAGTCAAGACTTGCATATAACGCCAATTAACATAACAAGGAGCTGCGCACGCTCGACCATCGGCATAAAAGGCGAGGACGTCATGTTCCAGTGCATTAGTCGTCAAAGTATCGTCGAGTTTGATTAAAATTATAAGTTAAAGATGGATTTTTCTTGTGTTGACGTTACAAGTGATGTGCGAGTACCACAATTAAATATCAACCACCTAGTTGGTAAGACAACCTATAGGTTAGGCGAATTTCCTCCAAATTATCACCACCATATAATAGAAGTTGGTTTTGATTTATATGGTGGTCTTCAACCTGCCATCCAAGTTATTTGCTGTAGTGGTATGTGTGCTGATTCTACAATAACATTCTCTTACTTCGATTGGAAGAAATTGTGTACTTTTCAAGTGGAATTTCAAATTCACCAATTTTCTCGTGACGTGCTAAACACTTGATTAAATGGTTTGACTACTGGAAACGACGTTGTTGACATACAATTGGATCAAGATTTCAAATTGCAGCTGAGCACAGCCTTTAATAGAAGTATATGGCTGTTGAACAATTTTGAAAAAGAGAATTTATATAATATGGAAAGTACGAAAGATCGGAATGTTATTGTGCTACCTGCGTACTAGTGTATCAAGCTATTAAATTTGCGAGAATTAATCTGTTTTAAAATGGCTGAGTTGAGGTGTAGAAACTTTCCAGAATTTTACGAAAAATTTGTAGGTGATATAAAAAATGTATGTGGAAATACGACGGAGGAAGAATGGGTTCAAACGTTATTAGAGGAAGAGAGCCGTGCCAGTATTTCTCTGTCTAATGATTGCAGCAACTTAAATTACTTGACAGAAGTGTTGGAAATTATTAAATGTTACCCCATCCAGTACTTAAAAGATGCAACTGCAAGGCAATCGCTTGCGCAAATGTTTAGAGATTTGGCTATCCCAAATTCGCCAGACTCTGGTTACCATAGCGGTTTATAGATGTTATCAATACATGTATGTATTTTATTAGAAACATATTTCTTGATAAAGTTTGTTTTTACATATTTGTATCGCCAACATTAGCAAAAATTATTAGAAGACGTATTAAACTATCTTGTTTTTTATTTTTAGGTACCCCGCAGATAATAAATACAATACACCGCATGTAAACAAAAAAAAGTTGTAGGGAAATTCAAAGACAAATTTAATGTGGGTCTAGTATTAAAAGTTGTTGGTAGTAAGGCTAAGTCCTACTGTCTTGTAAGCAAGAAAGATACGATTAAAAAGATTAAAGGGGTCTCACGAAGTGTAGTTAAGAATATTAACATAGATAGTTTTAAGAATATTGAACATTTCAGAAGATTTGGTTCTAGGAAATGAGCAACTTACGAAAGTACGGAATACTTGATATTGATGCTAATTGGTTTAGTGACCGCGTTTGTGCACTTTTCGAGTATCTTCGGCAATCTTTGATTGTTTCCAAAGAAAATATTCAAGCCTACCATTTCCGAAAATATGACATAGAAGTTATTAAAAAATTAAATTGCTTTATTAGTAAATATACTGTAGACAACAAGTTTGTATTCCCTTAGTAAAGGTTTAAAGTGTTTATTTAAAATTTGTATTTCCCTAAATACGTACTAGATGCTGGTTGCTAGAAAGTACCTTGTGTGAATCCTCAGCAATTATTCATCAATTTCTAATGCACTGTATTCAAACATAATTAATTAATAGAAAGTCCAAAAAAAGAAATTATATACAGCTTTCATATGTAATTTAGGTAGCCCATACTCGTTAAGAAATTAATTCGAAACGACTTGTATTTTCCAATCATTGACTATATATTATGACGTGCATAGCTATTAAAAATGTTAAAGATGTAATTTAGGCAGCTCATAATCGTTAAGGTTTTATTTCCTTAACGACTTGTATTTTCCAAGCATTTGAGCATATAATTATGACGTGCATAGTTATTAAAAATGTTAAACCAACCTTGATAACTGTTTAAAATTAAAAAAGCTATGGTTTTGAATATTCTAAAAACAGTGCATCACCGTTTAAAAACTGGTTTTAAATATTAAACACTTATGGGCCATAAAGGATTCATTGCTAAAATTTCCACGGTTTTTGATTTTTGGAGATGTTTGGTTAAAGCATATGTCATAGATGAGCAAACAATTTAGAGGTTTGAGAGCTTTAAAGTGTAACTTTGTAAGAAGTAGTCCGATTTTAAATCTGTTTGCAGATTCGGGTTGTGCGAAAAATTTTAGACTAATTTAATGTATCGCAGGACTAAAAAAATTATGCAGACGGTCAGAAATCGCAACAGGTAAGAAATCTTAAAATGAGGGTAGCTCCCTGGGGGACGATGCTATCTAAAAAATTTCTAGAAATTCGGGTAGCTGATAAAATTCTAATATTAATTGATACCAAGCAAGATAGGTTTATCTCGAAAGATGCATTGGTTAGTTGAAGAAAACTTTTTGGTTCAGATGCGGGTGGAAATGAGGATGCTAAGATGAAAATGTAAGATATATTTATCTCGAAAGATAAAAAAATGGTTAGTTAAAGAAAACTATTTGGTCCAGATGTGGGAGGAAATGAGGATGCTCATTTATCTCGAAAGATGAAAATTTAAGATATATTTATCTCGAAAGATGAAAAATGGTTAGTCGAAGAAAACTATTTGGTCCAGATGTGTGTGTGGAAATGAGGATGCTGGTAGAAACGAGGTTCTGAAAGACCTGCCATCCATCTACTTATATATATATATATATATATATATATATATATATATATATAATATTAAGACTTTAATTATTATTTGCGTTAGAAAGTGATTTCATATTTCTACGGATTCGCTGAAGTGCGTGCTTCAGCCACACCTTAAGCACGTTATTTACCTCTCGTGTGATTGTAGATGAAGATGAGGACTTTACAGCATCTGTTAAAAGAATTTGCATTGAAAATTTGTGGAATTACTATTGATGTTGTGTTTTTGGCATGGCAAACTTTCAAATGTAATGTAATTTGGATGTAAATTAAAAATTTAAAAAACGTGTATGGTTCTTCAGAGTATATCATGTTTTAGATACTTTTACATAAATAGATTACAAATTTACATATTATCACCGCACAATTTGTCTACACATAGTGGGCATCTAGCATAAGTAAAATACAATTTACTTATAATATAAAGTGCCTACAGAATATAATAATTTGGTGGGAGTATATATTACTGCGTATGCCATCTGAATACATTCTAGGATTATTTAACACGATTAAAAGAAATGACAATTTCTTACAATTTCTACACTCACAAATAAATTATTAAACGTTAATATATCAATAAAATAGGACTGCAAAATTACGTGACAAACCTTATTAGTTGAATGGAAAATGTACAACTACCCACTTAAACATGATATACAATTTCAAATAAAAGGAATTTGTATAAAATACTAAATACCTTTTGTGTTATACAAAATGCAAATGATATCGAAAGTGTGTGATATAATCATAACTTAATATCAAGACAGAAGAACGCTTTATAAAATGATACATAATTCTGAGGATATACTTACATAACCGATGGTTGAATATTTGTATTTTATAGTCTCAGGATGATCGCACAGTGTCAATGAACAATTTGAACACTTCAGTATAACATTATTTACACGAACTATCACACAAAGCTGCTTTACTAATCGAAATAAATAGTTCTTGTATGACATATTATTATTTTGCTTGAAGACATATTATATAATGCACCGAAAGTGACTGTAACCACAAATAAATGACACATTATAGGCGATTTTTCGCGACATACTTGAATTGTTCGAGTATGGTATGTTAAAGTATCCCCACTATTTAAAAAATATTTACTTATGCGGCACCGCGAAAACGTATTGTAGTTTCCTAACCTCGCTTTGAATAATTACCTGGTAAAAGTCGAGCGTTTAACATACACAACCATAACCTGGTACAGATCAGGGTATGTTCGTTTATCTGATACAATGGTGCCGTACAATTTCCCCTCCAGTAAATTTTATCGCGAAAACGCAAGTTTAACACATACACACATAATTAAGTATATTAGTTTATGTCGCGAAAAATCGCCTTATGATATTCTTGCTGCATCAACATGAAGTGGACAGCCGCACGCCACCCGAATACAGACAAGCGCAGTGGTTCAGAATTAATCGTGTATAAATCGCCCAATTCCTAGTTTAGGAATTTCATATGTAGAGCAATAATAAATTAGGTATTTGAGGAAAAATTCGAAACTCATTGAATTATAGAATCATTGCCTTAAAAGAATTAGATCAGTACTTTTCCACCAGTCACGATGCTTAAATAGATTAAAATCATCAAATTGTGTTTATATACATGGTTATGAATATAGACAAGGAGACATCATTTTGACGTGTCTTTTGGCAACGTCATATAAATAATTTCCTAATGTCGTCATTGAGACGTCAAATTCACTGCCGTCTTTATGTCGTATGCAAGAATGCCGTCAAAAACACGTCATTTTGATGACATATTACGTAACATGTCAGCAGCGACCTGATTATGACGCATAATGACGAGTGCTTGCTATCTGGGCACAAAGGACCCCTAAGAGTCAGGGCCTGTCGGACCATTGAACCGATTTGTTCTATGTTGGAACGCCTCAGAATAGTAATCATTTAGGCTACAATGTAACATGTAGCCATTTAGCAAAATGCCCTCTTGCTCTATTGGGATTTGGGAATATATGCCGGGTAGAGAAGTCATTTCCACAACATAGCACACTATCCAACAAAGAGTCATTTTATAAAAGGCATCTACAAATACATAACCAAAATCAAAGATTTATATCCACTAGGTTTTAGGTTAAACTGCCCAGATCTCTAATATAATTAATTATGTTACATACTTACCATTATATTATATGTGGCAGAAATAATATTTAATACTATAAAAAAATATAACTTATTGAAAGTAGTTAAAATCTTAATATATTATATTATCTAATAAATAGTAAAAATATTAATTATTACACAAATGCAAACTAAAAAGACGCTACAAAGTTATGTAAGGTTACTTGAAGCTAAACAAATAGTTTCGATTACAATGACCTCCACGATATATTATCATTACAGAGCCATCCAAGTGGATTGTGGTAAAACTAAAATGCGCTAACAGAAGATTCTTAGAGAATTGCACACACTGCGACAATTGCTAAGAAAATTGTTCTTGTACGGCCGAATAAACTTCCGCGCACTCTCAATAAACGGTAGCCTATAGTTGTTAATATGCATATTACGATGTTTATGATTATTAAACCTATAGCTAATCAACTTGTAGCATTGGCAGCGGAAATGTTTAAAAATTAATGACATAAAATTAATAGATTTAGGTATATTACAAACAATAATAAATTATAGAGCCAGTACTAAACATCTATTATAAAGAAATAGATAAACATACAGGAATTCATATTCATCAGGAAAGTGACGACAAATAGACGACAATAAAGGACGTATAATTAACGTCACAAATACTAAATTCAAATAGACGTGCTTAAGTGGCTCGATAATGAGCTAGACAAGTTTCTACACATAATTGACCGTCATTATGACGACCGTGTGCAACCTGAAATGCGCTTCTTTTAAATAAGTTCACACAAATTAATTTTTTTTAATTTATTGCTACAGTCAAACAAGCGGGCCAGGAAGAAAAGTACAAGAGTCAGTGAAGGACGACTTACCAGAATTACTGCAACAAAAGGGGAAACAGAAAGAGAGAAGGGCACGCTAACCTTGTAGAAAATTGGGGGTGGGGAGTGTCAATAAAAACGACAGCAATGAGCCAAAAGTCCGACAGCAAGGTATAGAAATACAAAAATAAAATAAAGAAAAAAAGAATAATTAGGATATAAATAACATACGAACAAAAATATTATATTTTTCCATATAGAGACATGTATATCTACGATGGTCTACTTAACCTATTTACTAGCACTACAATACAGATAATGAGCTCGCCTCCCAGGAATCTATTTAACATTCTAAAGGGTAGAAAAGTGTGTGTGATAGCACAATCACCAAATATCTACACAACTAATACATCGGAGGGATACCGTTAGCTAAGTTATCTATTGTTATAAATCAACAGTGTCTAAGGCTTACGCTAATATAATTATCCTAATAGCTATATAATAATTAATACAAATTGATACTGTATTACTCTTTACATAATACAAATAAATAACACGTAATGTAAGCTAGCAAATCAGTTGCTTTATATAATTTTCTTG
Organism: Platerodrilus igneus; assembly: GCA_036346225.1. Lineage (NCBI taxonomy): Eukaryota > Metazoa > Arthropoda > Insecta > Coleoptera > Lycidae > Platerodrilus > Platerodrilus igneus. The sequence continues at coordinate 1,549,291 of JARFIW010001286.1, forward strand.
GACGCTTTGTTTTTAAACAGGTTTGGTAAGTGAGCATAATATTTTTCCGCTTCAAAACATGGCGACTGCTCATAAACATGTTTACATGAGATATAGGTTTACAGTAGAAATGTCGCTAACCGTTTGCAAACTGTTGAGTCTGTTATACGCAACCAATGTTTAAATAACATAAATATTAACAATATTCATACACCTCAAAGTATCAGAATTCGATAATGTAACTATAAAAATATTGCATGGTGAAAAATAGAATTACCGACTAATAAAAATCGATTTTCTAACCTTTTATACTATATCATAAATATAAGTTTTTTTATTTGAATATAACTTCCGACTTCAGATTGAAGTTTAAATCGCTTGCCGCTTATATCACTATTAGCTAGGAATCTAATTGAACAAGTTGCTATTAACGCGTTCACCAATTTAGAACAAGTAATAATAAAAGTTTTTATTATTCACTATTTACAAGTTAATTAACAGTGTATGCCTTATTTATAGATGTTTTCAGTCCAATTAACAATGAAGCACTATTCCACTAATGCTATTTACAATCACTAATATCTTCCTAAATTAAATCTTTAACCATAAGCCTTCTAAACAACACTAAACACTACTACAATTTATTTATTACCAGTAGTGGGGTAAGGCCGGTCCTAATTCAAAACGTGTTCAGACGTATTTTCCATATGTAAAATACACGTGCACCGTTTAGAATTAGGACCGGCCTTATATACTTTCAATGTAAAATAGTTGTGAAAACATTTCAATGTAAAATAGTTGTGAAAACATGAATTTGTATATACTTTGTAACGTGCCAAATTTGGCACTAAACATTTTTTAGTTTAGTCTTGCTGTGCGTGAGTTCGCGCCATAATTTAAAAGACTTGGCGTGTAAGTAGAGTATAATTGGGGCGACTGTGACCTTATTTCCCCCAGAATCCCTCATTTCCCCACACATCTGGACCAATTTACATGTAAATTCCCATAAAGGGGAAATGAGGGAGATGAATCTCCTCCTGCTCTCGCCTTGTGAACCGCCTTGTGGAAACGAGGAGAATCCCTCATTTCCTACCACATCTGGACCAAATAGTTTTCTTCGACTAACCATTTTTCATCTTTCGAGATAAACCTATAAACCTATCTTGTTTGGTATCAATTAATATTAGAATTTTCTTAGCTACCCGAATTTCTAGGAATTTCTTAGATTGCATCATCCCCCAGGAAACTACCCCAATTTTAAGATTTCTTACCTGTAGCGACTTTTGAGCGTTCTTATAAATTTTTTTAGTCATGCGATACATTAAACTAGCTTAGAATTTTACGCAGAATTCGAATCTGTAAACAGATTTAAAATCGGACCACGCCCTGCAAAGCTATACCCCTTTAAAATGCGGAACCTCTAAATTTTGCTCTTTGCTTTATAAGCAAACCTAACAAATAGTTTTCTTCGTCTAGCCATTGCATCTTTCGAGATAATCCTACCTTGTTTGGTATCAATTAATATTAGAATTTTTTCAGCTACCCAAATTTCTAGGAATTTTTAGATTGCATCACCCCAAGAGAGCTACCCCAATTTTAAGATTTTTTACCTGTAGCGACTTTTGAGCGTTCTTATAAATTTTTTTATACATGCGATACATCTTTTTAGTCTAGAATTTTACGCAAAATTCGAATCTGCAAACAGATTTAAAATCGGACCACGCCCTGCAAAATTACACACATACCCTCTGCGAGATAAATCTTTCTCCACACTTCCACCCACGAGATAAACCTACCTTGTTTGGTATCAATTAATATTAGAATTTTCTCAGCTACACAAATCTCTTTAAATTTTTAGATAGCGCCATCCCCCCGAGAGCTACCCTGATTTTAAGTTTTCTTACCTGTAGCGACCTTTGAGCGTCCTTATAAATTTTTTTATACATGTAGCACATCTTGTTAGTCTAGAATTTTATGTAGAATCCGAATTTGTAAATAGATTTAAAATCGAACCACCCCTTACCATTTTACACACACCCTCTAAATTATAAATTTCCTGCAGCTTATACCTAAAAGAAAATCTAAAAACCATTCTTAAAACTTTTTATTACAAACAATTTTTACTAATACAGTTTAAATTTGTAAACTACATTTCTAAATATATATTCACAATTTTTTATTTTCAACCTAGAACTTGTCATATCGGGTCATACTTATTAATATTTATTTCTAAATAGAGCACTTTTTCCAAAGACCAACCGGACTCGCATGTTTCAAATTCCTCTGATTTTGTTCGCATGGTTTCGCTTAAGACCTCGTACATATTTTCCAGATTACTAGAAGACGTTATAACCACATTTTTTGTGTTAAAGGATTTCACATCGGTAGTCTCTTCTCCCATTTTGATGTAAACGCCGTAGAGTTCGCAGTAGACTTTTATTGCTGTATGTTGTATTCTTTTTTTATTAAGTAATCGAATAAATCGCTCTTTCTGCTTCCAAAGAAACTCCGACACTCCATCGTCGACGCTGGCGTTATTTATGCGATAGCTAGCCATACGGTTGTTAAACGCTGTGCTAATCATTTCTACGCCATCTTCGCCAGTAGCGGTAACTGTGGCATTTTTATGTCTGTTGCTTCTCAAGTGTGCGGCATATGTATTCTTTTCCATCTCGAAATCGCATACTTTACACATCATTCGTGGTTGTTTCGTACAAGGTCCTTTAACAGCTGGCGGAGCTGAACGTTTACGGCTTAATAACATACCATGCTGTTTTTCCTTGTGTCGCTGTAAGCTATCCATTCTCGTAAAAGCGATACCGCAAGTCCCACAGTTTAAGTACTTTGCTGCAGACGGATGTATAAGCTTAACCTTGGACGATGTTACACCACGACATTTGTTCTGGTGCCGTTTGAGAGCATCCCTCCTGGTAAAGTAGACGTCACAGGGCTCGCATTTAAAAACGTTTGCAGGTACCATTTTAGTACAAAACAAAATCCACACTATAAGACTTGACTTGTAAGCGAACTAACTTATAACTAAAGAGTTTACTCTTGCGCACCTGCTTTATGTACCCTATAGAATGCAAACCGAAGGTTTCCGAAGATACCCGAACGAAGATGAGGATTCAGCGAGGAACTAAATGACGTCATAATCCTCGCTGCTTGTCCAATACATTTAGCGCCAATGCATGCACCTGGTTCGCTTCGTCGATGGTGAGAATGCCGTTAGTAAAAACATCGGAAACGTTTTCCATGTTATACGGATCGCGTGCATATTAAAAATCCAAAAGGGCGGTAGCACACGCACACAAATTGTGTGCAAGTCGTGTTGTAGAAGATGCAGTGCTACTATAACCAAAAACACTTTAAACCATTACCAAGAAAATACCAACTTATTGTCTACAGGATACTTACTAATAAAGCAATTTAATTTTAAATAACTTCTACGTCATACTTTAGAAAATGGTAGGCTTGAATATTTTCCAAATGAATCACCAAGCGAAAGTATATGCTTAGCAGTATTAAAATTAACCATTAATTTCCAATTTTTACGACCGTGGTTAATTATAGATTAAAATGTAATTTGTGCACGTTCGAGCTTCTCGTAAACTAACATATTTTATAGCAACAATGCGCTGTATAATACATGCATACCCCTTCGCCGCGCTACTGCTATTCTTGTAATTGCTAGAAAAAGTCACTCTCCTTTTACTGTTAGGACCGATGCAAAGCACCAATTTTTTATACTTTCTATAGCACATCGCGCGCTTTTCGTATGATAATTAAATTTTGCTTCTGTAGGCTTTTACACTTTCGCATAGCGGTCGATCGCACGTAATGATTTCTAGAACCGGTAAGTACTTGATATCGTCCAAATAGAGAATTAGATGCTCGATGTCTGTCAACTTCCAATTCCCTCGTAAAGGTAAAAAACTCAGTCAATCATCCATTATACTTCAACCCGCTCCTGTTCTGATAATTTCCAAACATTTTCGAACGACAATGGGCTGAGAATTTTAAACCTCCGAGGATCTTTAAGTCGTGATCAATTACACATCCGAGCTACGCGTAAACCAACATATTTTGTAGCAACTGTATAATACATTGCATACCCTTCTCTGCGCTACTGCTATTCTTGTAGTTGCTTGGAAAAGTCAGTCGCCCTTTTACTGCTAGAGCCGCTAAAAGCACCATTCTATACTTTCTTTATAAGTGTAGCACATCGCACACTTTTTGGTCGGATAATTAAATTTTTGTTTATGTAGGCCTTTACACTTTCGCTTATTTAAACATCTAATACGATTGATTAACCACTTTCGATTATTCTAACGGAGACCACCATACATCCCGCCGCACCGTTCTTTTTGAATCCAACGATCCTATGGGCTTCCACGCACTAACACCTGACGTATCATTCCTACTATTTGTTAAACAAAAACTACCGGCATCGCCATGTTCGTATACGAACGTAAGCAGATGTTTGTGGATATGTACGAGAATATGTAGTCATATACATTAACCAGTCTAAGCTATTTTATTTAGTCCACGAAAACTACTATTTTTCTAAACCACAATTAATAATCGCCTTTATAAGTTTAACATTTCTACCATTTTCCAATGACTGGTGCTACGTACATGGAAACTTTAATTTCTTATTAGAGAGAATTCTTATTCTCCCGCGCACTGCTGCGTAGTTGCATGCTTACCTCTTTTGCAGGTATATGCTTGTTATAGGTTGTAAGACCTCGGTTTTACTTAACTACAATTCGTGAGACCCCTTTAATTTTTTTAATCCTATCTTTTTCGCCTACAATACAGTAGGACTTAGCCCTACTACCAACAAATTCTAATACTGGACCCCCATTAAATACGTCTTTAATTTTCCCTACAACTTTTTTTGTTGACAAGTGTTATATTGTATTTATTATACGCGGGGTAGTCACTCTTTTAAGATAAATATATTTTGTTTGGTATCAACTAATATTAAATTTTTCTAGGGACCCCAAATCTGTAAATAGATTTTAAATAGGACCACCCCATACAAAGTTATGCCTTTTAAAGACCCAAATCACTGATTTTTGCCCATATTTATTTAACTCCATCTTTAAAACCCTTTTTTTTCGCTAACCAAGACATTTGCTTTAACCAACCGTTTCCCTAGAAATCTAAAACCGCAGTGTCCCGCGAATACCACGTGGAGATAACACGTATACTCTGGCAACCAGGATAGAAGCAGGTAGGATTTGGAAGGTGGGAGAAGAACTTAAAAATTATGGAATCTTAAAACTAATATATACAATAGATTTACAAAATCCATACAAATATAAACAACTATCTTATATCTTTATGCTCCCATGCGTAGATTGTTGTACTATTAGGAATGATGTACCTTTTGTCATCTTCCCTCGATAAACTAATTTTATTAATAAGCTATGTGTACAAATCGTATTTTTTACTCCGGTTACATACGCAGGCAAGTACTCGATACCATCCAAATAAAGAATTGGATGCTTGGTGACTGTTAACATCCGCTTCCCTCGTGTACGCTCAGACACATCCCAGCCCATGAGCACCCTGCGCATGCACACCCCTGCCCATGCGCACCCCTGCGCGTACGCACCCCTGCCCATGCGCATCCCTCTCTGTGCGAGAGCTATTTCGGGGTAACGTTACAGCCTTTTATAAATAAAGAACAATGTTATATACTATTATAAAATGTTTATTCTGACATTATACATAACAAATTTAAAAATATTTAATGCCAAGCATGGAGTCATTTATACTTAATTTTAATACAAAGTTATACACAGAAGACAGTCCTTTCTTTATGTTTGTTTGCAGTGGTTTTAATTTTATCTAATTTTATTCGCAGCTTAAAATTTAAATCGACACCCAAGTCTTCTATCTCCTTTTCTAACCAATAGTTTGATACATAAAGACCGTCTAGGATTTCAAATTGTAAAATGTGCCGAAGTTTGCCTCTATATTTAAAGTCTTTGATTCCGCCGACAACTAGATCCATTCCTTCGTGTAATTCTTGCAGCTTGTGACAATCTTTTAATCGCAGCTTTCCCACTATATCCTGCATTATCTTGTTAGCTTGATCGACTTCTTCTTGTCGGTATTGGAGGAAATCCTTTTTCTCCCACACACCGTTGTGTAGTTGCATATCCACCACTTTTGGGAATATATGGTTGTTATAGGTTGTAAGACCCTCGGTTTTAAATGATCCGAAAGGTTCTTTACTAGGCAAATATACAATGTTTAGCGGAACCCCTTTGCGTGTCGTGTACGCAAAGATTACGAAACCCGCATTCCTTAGTTCGTCTTTGTTATCTGCCATTTTGATAAATACGTTTTTAGAATAACCTTTTAAAAAATATACTGATTTAGTACCATCCTTTTCCGCAAGGACGCCTACATAACTAAAAGAGTCTTTTTTACTAACCACAAATGCATACAACTTGTAGAAACCAGATGTATCTAAGTCAGCCCATCGGCACATAAAATAATCTTTTAATTCTTCCTCATTTTCTCTAATAAGATGTTCTTTGTCTAACACATCTTTGTATTGATCGCGTATTGTCGCAGTGTTTTCCATGTAGTCCAATTTTCGCCTTTTTGCATCCATTTCCTCTAATTCCAGTTGTCTTTTCCTTCCACTTACAGCGTATGGTATACATAATGGGGCAATTTCCTTTAGCGTAAACGGATAGAGTTTACTACCAATATTTACGCGTTGTCGTACAACCTCTGGACGAATGTTAGGCGTATCTATCAATCCCAATTCCGAAATTACTATTTCTTTTGGAATTGTAGAATATGGTGTTGCAGATTGTGTAAAATATGTACTACCTGCTTTAATGTAGCACTTGTGTAAGATTTTATTTTATCTTGGCTATCTTCCTCTACTATCTCCAAATAATTTATAGGTAAATAGTTAAAACTAAAAGCCGAAAGCACATACTTTATCAATTTTTCCCTTTCCTCTAGTTTTTTGGACAACTTAATTTGCAAGCCCGTCAATTTCTTTGTATTGCCATTCCCCCAATACACGTACTGTAGCAGGTTATTATAGACTAAACAACAGCTATTTTGTAGCTTGTCCGATAGCTTACTCCACATTTTGGCAAGTGATACCGAGTACATTGGCGCCTTTAGGAAGTACAACTTACTATCTTCCAATAAGGTTAAACAGTCTTTTAAGGGACTCGTTCCGCACTGACATTAAAAAGCAATAAGGTCATATGGTCATGTGGTCATATGGTCATGTGGTCATGTGGTCATATGGTCATGTGGTCATATGGTCATGTGGTCATGTGGTCATGTGGTCATATGGTCATGTGGTCATATGGTCATGTAGTCATATGGCCATGTGGTCATGTGGGGGTAATTTCACCCTATGGGGCAATTTCACCATAACTTAACATCCTACATATATCCGGATATATGTCGATGCGCATCCCTGTCGGCTTAGGTTGGATAACAACATATTCGACTATCTTCGGCAATATACGTCCTCACTCTGTAGAATACGTAAGAGAACAATTTTTTCGTATTCAATTTAGTATTCGATAGTAGCTAGAACGGTAAACATGAGCGTCTCCAAGGTGATTAACGTTTCTCAACTTCTTGGGAATAAAGTGAAACCGACAAAAGAGCGATTTGGATTATGGTTGTTGACAGAAAATATGTGCAACAATAATCTGGTAAAAGATATTGGTAATATTTGTTATGTCGAAGGCGAACAGATGCTGACTGTTGGACTACACACACCAATTACAGAACCATTTTGTGACAATATAATGTTGGTTAAAATTTGCGACCTTTCTGATACTGAACAAGCATCTGCAAACAAAAAGATGTTTATCCTAAAAAAAGAAATTTGTGGTGCATTTAACAGCTATCTACGAAGAAAGTTCAACCGATTTGTTTCCGCTAGGCATGGTGTTAAAGCTAAGCTTCCGTTTTCTCTGGAAAGCACGAACAAGATGGGCCAGAGAGTAAAAGAAATTATCGGAAAAAGAAGACCTCGAATGCATTAATAAAAAATTCCAAAATCCTATATGTGTTCCATACAAAGTGGAACTAGCAGATGTTAAGTTGGAAACTTTATTGGAGGAACTACCAGATATATTAGACGAAGTCGAACAAGATTATTTCTATCTTTTTAACATGGATGTAACCCAAGATTATGCGGGCATATTTAGCAAGATGGAGATGTGTAATTATTTAACTACAAAGCATAACTTTTGCTATAAGGGAGAATACGAAGAAAAGTGTAATATTATAGTTGACAACGATAAAACTGCGGGGATTGATTGTTTAACATGGCTAACAACCAATGCAAGAATTAAGATATACAACAAATTTGTGTGTCAGATAACAAGTCCTGGTGTTAATAAACAACTTGGCAATCATATACTAGATTTTTTACGTTGTCCAGATGTACGTTTAAGGGAAACATTTGCGTCTACTTTGGTCAAAGAACATGGTATTACGCGATTGGAAGCGACAATATACAACTGTGCAATTGGAAGCTATGTCAGTGCGGAACGAGTGTATAAACCCTTAAAAGACTGTTTAACCTTATTGGAAGATAGTAAGTTGTACTTCCTAAAGGCGCCAATGTACTCGGTATCACTTGCCAAAATGTGGAGTAAGCTATCGGACAAGCTACAAAATAGCTGTTGTTTAGTCTATAATAACCTGCTACAGTACGTGTATTGGGGGAATGGCAATACAAAGAAATTGACGGGCTTGCAAATTAAGTTGTCCAAAAACTAGAGGAAAGGAAAAATTGATAAAGTATGTGCTTTCGGCTTTTAGTTTTAACTATTTACCTATAAATTATTTGGAGATAGTAGAGGAAGATAGCCAAGATAAAATAAAAATCTTACACAAGTGCTACATTAAAGCAGGTAGTACATATTTTACACAATCTGCAACACCATATTCTACAATTCCAAAAGAAATAGTAATTTCGGAATTGGGATTGATAGATACGCCTAACATTCGTCCAGAGGTTGTACGACAACGCGTAAATATTGGTAGTAAACTCTATCCGTTTACGCTAAAGGAAATTGCCCCATTATGTATACCATACGCTGTAAGTGGAAGGAAAAGACAACTGGAATTAGAGGAAATGGATGCAAAAACGAAAATTGGACTACATGGAAAACACTGCGACAATACGCGATCAATACAAAGATGTGTTAGACAAAGAACATCTTATTAGAGAAAATGAGGAAGAATTAAAAGATTATTTTATGTGCCGATGGGCTGACTTAGATACATCTGGTTTCTACAAGTTGTATGCATTTGTGGTTAGTAAAAAGACTCTTTAGTTATGTAGGCGTCCTTGCGGAAAAGGATGGTACTAAATCAGTATATTTTTTAAAAGGTTATTCTAAAAACGTATTTATCAAAATGGCAGATAACAAAGACGAACTAAGGAATGCGGGTTTCGTAATCTTTGCGTACACGACACGCAAAGGGGTTCCGCTAAACATTGTATATTTGCCTAGTAAAGAACCTTTCGGATCATTTAAAACCGAGGGTCTTACAACCTATAACAACCATATATTCCCAAAAGTGGTGGACATGCAACTACGCAACCGTCTGTGGGAGAATAAGAATTTCCTCCAATACCGACAAGAAGAAGTCGATCAAGCTAACAAGATACGTATGCAGGATATAGTGGGAAAGCTGCGATTAAAAGATTGTCACAAACTGCAAGAATTACACGAAGGAATGGATCTGGTTGTCGGTGGAATCAAAGACTTTAAATATAGAGGCAAACTTCGGTACATTTTACAATTCGAAAACCTAGACGGTCTTTATGTATCAAACTATTGGCTAGAAAAGGAGATAGAAGACTTGGGTATCGATTTAAATTTTAAGCTGCGAATAAAATTAGATAAAATTAAAACCACTGCAAACAAACATAAAGAAAGGACTGCCTTCTGTGTATAACTTTGTATTAAAATTAAGTTTAAATGACTCCATGCTTGGCATTAAATATTTTTAAATTTGTTATGTATAATGTCAGAATAAACATTTTATAATAGTATATAACATTGTTCTTTATTTATAAAAGACTGTGACGTTACCCCGAAATAGCAATCGCACAGAGAGGGGTGCGCATGGGCAGCGTGCATGGACAGGGGTGCGTACGCGTAGGGTGTGCATGGGCAGGGGTGTGCATGCGCAGGAGTGCTCATGGGCTGGGATGTCAGGGCGTACACGAGGGAAGCGGATGTTAACAGTCGCCAAGCATCCAATTCTTTATTTGTATGGTATCGAATACTTGTCTGCGTATGTATCCGGAGTAAAAGAATACGATTTGTATACGCAGCTTATTAATAAAATTAGTTTATCGAGGGAAGATGACAAAAGGTACATCATTCCTAATAGTACTTCCACATATGCATGGGGGCGTAAAGATATAAGATAGTTGTTTATATTTGTATATATTAGTTTTAAGATTCCATAACATTTAAGTTCCTCGCCCACCTTCCAAATCCTTCCTCTGCTTCTATCCTGGTTGACAGAGTATACGTGTTATCTCCACGTTGTGTTAGCGGAACTCTGCGGTTTTAGATTTCTCGGAAGATGGTTGGCTAGGGCATATGTCTTGGGTAGCGAAAAAGGTTTTAAAGATGGAGTTAAATAAAGATGGGCAAAAATCAGTGATTTGGGTTTTTAAAACGCATAACTTTGTATGGGGTGGTCCTATTTAAAATCTATTTACAGATTTGGGGTCCCTAGAAAAATTTAATATTAGTTGATACCTAGCAAAATATATTTATCTTAAAAGAGTGACTACCCTGCGTATAATAAATACAATATAACACTTGTCGATAAAACTTGTAGGAAATTTAAAGACGTATTTAATGGGGTCCAGTATTAGAATTTGTTGGTAGTAATGTTAAGTCCTACTGTATTGTAGGCGAGAAAGATACGATTAAAAGATTAAAGGGTCTCACGAATTGTAGTTAAGTAAAACCGAGGGTCTTACAACCTATAACGAGCATATACCTCCAAAGGGGTAGGCATGCAACTACGCTGCAGTGCGTGGGAGAATAAGAATTCTCTCCAATAAGAAATTAAAGTTTCCATGTACGTAGCACCAGTCATTGGGTAATGGTAGAAATGTTAAACCTATAAAGACGATTATTAATTGTACTTTAGAAAAATAGTAGTTTTCGTGGACTAAATAAAATAGCTTAGACTGGTTAATGTATATGACTACATATTCTCGTACACATCCACAAACATCTGTTTACGTCCACAATGGCGATACCGGTAGTTTTTGTTTAACTAATAGTAGGAAAGATACGTCAGGTGTTAGTGTGCGGAAGCCCATAGGATCGTTGGAATCAAAAAGAACGGTGCAGCGGGATGTATGGTAGTCTCCGTTAGAATAATCGAAAGTGGTTAATCAATCGTATTAGATGTTTAAATAAGCGAAAGTGTAAAGGCCTACATAAACAAAAATTTAATTATCCGACAAAAAAGTGAGCGATGCGCTACACTTATAAAGAAAGTATGGAATGGTGCTTTTTAGCGACCCTAGCAGTAAAAAGGGCGACTGACTTTTCCAAGCAACTACAAGAATAGCAGTAGCGCAGAGAAGGGGTATGCATGTATTATACAGTTGCTACAAAATATGTTAGTTTACGCGTAGCTCGGATGTGTAATTGATCACGACTTAAAGATCCCTCGGAGGTTTAAAAATTCTTAGCCCATTGTCGTTCGAAAAATGTTTGGAAATTATCAGAACAGGAGCGGGTTGAAGTATAATGGATGATTGACTGAGTTTTTTTTACCTTTTACGAGGGAATTGGAAGTTGACAGACATCGAGCATCTAATTCTCTATTTGGACGATATCAAGTACTTACCGGTTCTAGAAATCATTACGTGCGATCGACCGCTATGCGAAAGTGTAAAAGCCTACAGAAGCAAAATTTAATTATCATACGAAAAAGCGCGCGATGTGCTATAGAAAGTATAAAAAATTGGTGCTTTGCATCGGTCCTAACAGTAAAAGGAGAGTGACTTTTCTAGCAATTACAAGAATAGCAGTAGCGCGGCGAAGGGTATGCATGTATTATACAGCGCATTGTTGCTATAAAATATGTTAGTTTACGAGAAGCTCGAACGTGCACAAATTACATTTTAATCTATAATTAACCACGGTCGTAAAAATTGGAAATTAATGGTTAATTTTAATACTGCTATGCATTTACTTTCGCTTGGTGATTCATTTGGAAAATATTCAAGCTTACCATTTCCTAAAGTATGACGTAGAAGTTATTTAAAATTAAATTGCTTTATTAGTAAGTATCCTGTAGACAATAAGTTGGTATTTTCTTGGTAATGGTTTAAAGTGTTTTTGGTTATAGTAGCACTGCATCTTTCTACAGCACGACTTGCACACAATTTGTGTGCGTGTGCTACCGCCCTTTTGCATTTTTAATATGCACGCGATCCGTATAACATGGAAGACGTTTCCGATGTTTTTACTAACGGCATTCGCACCATCGACGATGCAAACCAGGTGCATGCATTGGCGCTAAATGTATTGGACGAGCAGCGAGGATTATGACGTCATTTAGTTTCCCGCTGAATCCTCAACTTCGTTCGGGTATCTTCGGAAACCTTCGGTTTGCATTCTATAGGGTACATAAAGCAGGTGCGCAAGAGTAAACTCTTTAGTTATAAGTTAGTTCGCTTACAAGTCAAGTCTTATAGTGCGGATTTTGTTTTGTATTAAAATGGTACCTGCAAACGTTTTTAAGTGCAACTCTTGCGGTGCTTCCTATACCTGGAAAAATGCTCTCAAACGGCACCAGAAGAAATGTCGTGGTGTAACATCGTCTACGGTTAAGCTTATACATCCGTCGGCAGCAAAGTACTTAAACTGTGGGACTTGCGGTATCGCTTTTACGAGAATGGACAGCTTACAGCGACACAAGGAAAAACAGCACGGCATGTCATTAAGTCGTAAACGTTCAACTCCGCCAGCTGTTAAAGGGCCTTGTACGAAACAACCACGAATTATGTGTAAAGTGTGCGACATGGAGGTGTTAAAGTCTGCATACCCTAGTCATCTACGGAGCAACAAACATAAAATGCATCAGTTACCGCTACTAACGACGATGGTGTAGAAATGGTTAGCACAGCGTTTAACAACCGTATGGCTAGCTATCGCATAAAGAACGCCAGTGTCGTCGATGGAGTGTCCGAGTTTCTTTGAAGCAGAAAGAGCGATTTATTCGATTAATAAATGAAAAAGAATACAACATACAGCAATTAAAGTCTATTGCAAACTCTACGGCGTTTACACCAAAATGGCTGCGGCAGAGGTGTAGAGGACGTGAAATCCTTTAACACAAAAATGTGGTTATAACGTCTTCTAGTAATCTGGAAAATATGTACGAGGTCTTAAGCGAAACCATAAGAACAAAATCAGAGGAATTTGAAGCATGTGAGTCCGGTTGGTCTTTGGAAAAACTGCTCTATTTAGAAATAAATATTAATAAGTATACCCCGATATGAGAAGTTCTAGGTTAAGAATAAAAATTGTGAATATGTATTTAGAAATGTGGTTTACATAATTTAAACTGTATTATTAAAAATTGTCTGTAATAAAAGTTTTAAGAATGGCTTTTAGATTTTCTTTTAGATATGAGCTGCAGGAAAGTTATAATTTAGAGGGTGTGTGTAAAATGGTAAGGGGTGATCCTGTTTTAAATCTGTTTACAGATTCGGATTCTACATAAAATTCTAGACTAACAAGATGTGCTACATGTATAAAAATTTATAAGAACGCTCAAAAGTCGCTACAGGTAAGAAATCTTAAAATGGGGTAGCTATCTGGGGATGGTGCTATGTGAAAATTTAAAGAGATTTGGGTAGCTGAGAAAATTCTAATATTAATTGATACCAAACAAAGTACATTTATCTCGTGGGTGGAAATGTGGAGAAAGATTTATCTCGCAGAGGGTATATGTGTAACTTTGCAGGGCGTGGTCCTATTTCAAATCTGTTTACAGATTCGAATTCTGCGTAAAATTCTAAGCTAATTTAATGTATTGCATGACTAAAAAAATTTATAAGAACGCTCAAAAGTCGCAACAGGTGAGAAATCTTAAAAATGGGGTAGCTCCCTTGGGGATGGTGCTATCTAAAAAATTCCTAGAAATTCGGGTAGCTGAGAAAATGCTAATATTAATTGATACCAAACAAGGTGGGTTTATCTCGAAAGATGCATTGGTTAGACGAAGAAAACTATTTGGTTCAGATGTGGGAGCAAAGAGCAAAATTTAGAAGATCAGGACTTTAAAGGGGTATAACTTTGCAGGGCGGGGTCCGATTTTAAATCTGTTTGCAGATTCGGGATATGCGTAAAATTATAGACTAAGAAGATGTATCGCATGACTAAAAAAATTTATAAGAACGCTCAAAAGTCGCTACAGGTAAGAAATCTTAAAATGAGGGTAGCCCCCTGGGGAATGATGCTATCTAAAAATTCTAGAAATTCAGGTAGCTGAGAAAAATCTAATATTAATTGATACCAAACAATATAGGTTTATCTCGTGGGTGGAAGTGTGGAAAAAGATTTATCTCGCGGGTGGAAAGAATGCGGGTGTGGCGTAATCAAAATGGTTGGGGTAAAAAATTCCACAAGGCGGTCCACAGGGCGGAGCAAGGATAAGATTCTTAAAAAATAAGACTTTATAGTGCGAATTTACATGTAAATTTGGTCCAGATGTGTGGGGAAATGTGGGATTCTGAGGGAAATGTGGCGCCAGTATTGCCAATTATACCCTACTCGTGTATTTCCGTCACGTCAGGGTGCGTTTGCGCCAGATTGCGCTGACGCGAGTAGGAGTAGGAAAAAGAGTGGGAAAGTTTCCGGGAGACGCTTTAACGTGGCTTTTTACCTTTGACTTCCAGAAAAGCGGTTGGGTTTTTGGTAACGTATCTTTACCTTATTTATGTAGATTTCCTTTTCTGTTAACTTTGTTTGTCGTTCCTATACCTGCTCCTCATTGTTCCTTACATAGGTAGAAGGTAATTTGAAACGACCTGGGAGCAACCCACGACCGCCGAAGCTAGTCGGAGCACTATCGAAGGACGTTATGCGCTCCATATGTAAATGACCCGGAAGGGGGTCCCAGCAACTCTGTAGAAAGCCATCCGGATGAATGCTAGGCGCACCATCCGTAAACTATCTTGAAGGAGGGTCCTAGCAACCATGAAGGAAGCGGGACTTATTCATGTGAGTATATAACCTTTACGAATTGTTTGCAAATTTGATATTTATTCCGTAATTGCGCGTTTAAATTGGCATATTGTGTGACGTCATTGACAGATATGCGCGTTAATTTCCACTTATTGGATTAGAGCTACCAACTGCCGTTGTGTCGCGTATATCGCGTTTACGGGTAGGTAATAACTTTCAAATGTAAAATACTTGTGGGCACGTTTTGAATTAGGACCGACTTTATATAACTTTCAATAAAACATACTTCAAAACACACGTATGTTGAAAAATGTAAGTGCAGAGAAAAAATGTGTGTATCTGTTTTGAATTCGGTTTTCTAGCGAGAAGTTACACGTGCACCGTTTTGAATTAGAATTGGCCTTATATACTTTTAATGTAAAATACTTGTGAGCATGTTTTGAAGTCAGACCGGCTTTATATTACTTTCAATGGAACATACATACTTCAAAACACACGTATGTTGAGTGTATGTGCAGAGAAAATGTGTGTAGATGTTTTGAATTTGGTTTTCTAGCGAGAAGTTATAAAGTATGCCAGATGCAAAATATCGCATTCAAGTCAATTGTGTTTAATTAAAGTGGATTCTGATTTATGTTTTTTATTTATGTTTAGAGGCTGCAAATACACATGGGCCGGTTTTAATTCAAAATGTGTTCACTCTTGTGATAGGTTGAAAAGTGGGTTGGCAAAGTACGCAGATGGTAGTAATCTGCTATATAAGGAGATTACTCCTAATATTAATTTGATTAGTCGAAGAAAAGCAATATGGATTTCAATACTCTTAATAAAACCACATATCGCAAACCCTATGTAAATTCAAAAGATCTTGTAGTGAACAAGAGGTTTGAAGTTTTAAAAGTGGAAACAATCAAGACAAAATATGGAGAAAGAGTATTAGTGGAAACAGAAGAGTTCAAGAGTATATTGCCATTGAGATATTTTGAATACCTTCAAGCACATGGAGTGAAACAATTAAATGAAAGTATTGGCTCGAACAAACACGTATACATAACTACTAAGGGATCGATCGGTCTAACTGTCAACATAGAATTTTCAGAATAATATGTCACTAATCTAAGAAATTAGTTTATTATTATAATAATATACATCTTGTTCTTTACTGTTTAATTTATTATAACACATCTATTTAATTAAAGTGGGTTCTGATTTATATGCGTTTTACTTTGAGTTTACTACCTTGTTTAGAGAAAGTCTTGTTTCAAAAAAGAAACTTTTATAAAATAGTTTTTTATTTTACAAATTGTTGAATATTTTGATCTAACTATTTATAAATGAAAAAGTATTTATTAACTCCCGTTCTTGAAGTATCTGCTGCTCCTCTCTTTTTTGCTTTATTATTTCTAGCTCCAAATCTATACGACGCAGTAGCTTCTCTCCACGCTTTTTAAATGCGTTAAGCAACTCTACTGTGTCATCTTCGTAGGATTTGTCATCAACGCAGCAAACAGCCATATTAGATTCTGTACATAACCTTTTCATAGCCAACATGTTTTTGCCGGATCTGTGAGCATAACATAAAAGATTATTGTAGGTTCACCTTTTCTTTTGTATACTACCTGTTGTTTCTGAGAGGATCAGAGTGTGTCAACGATCCGACGATAGCCTCAGAATTTCCAGAATGGTTTTTTGATCTAATGTAACTTATAAATTAGTAGTGCTTTAAAACACATGTATAAATGTGAAAAAGCACTTACCGTGATATATCTATTACGTCACTATCAAAAATAGCAGCAGTGTCGAGTTGAGGCGAAGAAGAACCAAAAACTTCTTTAATCAAGTCTTCATCAGAATGTAATATAAATTACTCTAGAACTTTTACGTTGGTACTATTACAATTTTTGATTGATGATAAGTTACTCATTTTTTTTAAAGTTGCTAGTAATAGTAACTAATAATTATACAAGAGATCTGATTGAATACTGTTGGCAAAGTCTACGTGAAGTATTTATATTAAATAATAAACTGACCTGTTAGAAAAAATTAAAATTTGCATCGTTTTCTGAAAAAATTCAGCTCTGTAATCTATTCTAATGAATAAAACAGTATGTAAACGAATATAATTATACCTCAGCAGAAATAATGAATTAGATTCATTGTCCGAAAAAGAAATTTCAATGAAGGCACATAATAAGAAACCTAAATTAGATTAATTTCGTTTTAGATTACTGCTAGCATAATTTATTTTTCAATAAAACTTAACAAAAATTGACTTTATATGCATATATATAGGTATGCAGTAATTGTGTGTGTGTGTTTACGCGATTCATGCTGAATAAGAAATTCTTTAATTCGATCAAGGTACTGCAAAATGTTTTTTTAATACTGGGTTTTAAAAACCATGGTGCGTGTAAATTATTATATTTTTCTTTAGATTAATTTCGTTTAAAATAATGCAATGCAAATGGTCCTTAACTAGTAATATATATAGAATAAGTTTTAGATTACCGCTGACATAATTTATATGCATATATAGGTAATTGTGTGTTTACACGATTCATGCCGCATAAGAAATTCTTTAATACTGGCTTTTTAAAAAACCATGAGTGCGTGTAAATTATTAAACAACATTGACGGTTTAATCTGAGACATTTTTTCAAATTTACTTTATTTTTTATTAAAATTTTTTATATGTAACCATAAAAAATAGCGCTGTAATGATAGTGTATTTTCTGTACACACAGCATAAATCAAAGGTCGTATAAAAAAGCATTTGATTACTATACTGCAAGCAAGCAAATTTTTTCAGTAAACGCAGCTGAATGAAAAATGAAGTTGTATGCTAATTCTTTTACGGTTGTTTTCCATACGTCAGATGATATTTTTGTATAAATAGTAAATAAAGCTGTACATATATTAAGTAGTGTATTGATTTGTATAGAATCATAAATTCTAAACCCGTGGCCGAGATTAGTAGCGCTATTTTGAAATTAACTGTGAAATTCGTCAATCTAATCAGATCAGTCGATGCAATAACGAAACACATTATAATTATCAAAGCAAATATAAGTTTATTAAAGCTTGCGATTAGAAATAAGGTATACGAAGACAATCATCAAGAAAATCCTAGTAGGCTGGAATCTAATTTGGCACATCTTAAAAGTTACCTTGTACGATTGAGGCACTTGAAACGCTCTTTGGAATATCGAGGTAAAGGTATTGATGCAACGCTTTCTAGAGGCCATATTCGAAAAAATCTGATTTGGCATGATGTACAATCATGTTTTGGAAGTCGAATAATTACGGGACTTATTACCCATTTAAGTTATAGAGATTCTCTAGTGTTCTTAGACAAGGCGTTTGCTAGTTTTAAACGCAATGTAATATTGACCGCTAACTTTGTTAAGCCTACAATTGGCGAAATAGATTTGAAGACGTTTCCTACTGCAAATCATCACATCGATATAAATACCAATCTCAAGCGGTGGTATAAGGAGAACGTATTGGACAAGATTTCGAAGCGATTACAGGAATTTAGTGAAAAGGATTCAGATTGGGCAATCCAAGAAGTTTTACACTTGAAGGTAAATATAAACAATCATGATCCACTTTAAGGAGGGTGTTCAACGCTTGTTCCGGACTTTATAAAAAAAAGCTGTGGTAAATGTAATAAATAACGACCAACATTGCATTCTTTGGAGCTTAGTTTCCGCTTTATATCCTGCTAAACAAAATAGTCATAGAATATCTAGTTATCCACATTTTGATACAGTATTACGCTACAATTCAATTCAGTTTCCAATCGCATTAAAAGACATAAAAAAAATTGAGAAGCTTAACAATCTCGCAATTAACCTATATTGTATAGAAAATACTAAAATACTGCCATTTTGTTTAAGTGAAAATTAGAAAAAAATAGAACCTATTAATCTGTTAGTTTTAAATAATGATTCCTTACAATATTCTCGTCCGACAAATGCTAATGAGAATCACTTTCATTTTACTTGGATTAAGGATATGTAAAAATTATTTGCAAAACAGTTGTCTTCACATCACCATAGAAAATTTTTTTGTTATAGATGTTTAAATAATTTTTGTACTGCAGCATTACTTAAGCGTCATTGGAATTATTGCGAAAAACAGAATACTTGCTCAATAAGATTACCCGAAGAATCCGAAAAGTATCTAACATTTAAACATTTCCACTATCAAGAAAAAGCATCATTTGTAGTTTATGCAGATCTCGAATGTATATTAGAACCATGCAATGAGTCGGAGGTAATATTAAACACAGTCCGTTACCAAAGGCATATACCCTTTAGTGTAGCGTACTATTTGAAATGCTCGTATGATAATAAATATTCCAAATTTTAATTGCATCGCGGAAAGCATTGTATAGAATGGTTTGTTGCTCAATTGAAACTGATTTCAGAAACGACTAATAAAATTTTCTGTAACCCAAAACCTATGAATCCTTTAACAGAAGAACAAAAGTCAGCATTTAAATTTGCCCTTCACTGTCACATTTGCTATAAACCTTTTAGTATAGATGATATTAGAGTTCGCGATTACTGCTACTTTACAGGTGAATTTCGAGGAGATTGCAACATCAATTATCATAATTCTTATATGATACCAGTAGTTTTTCATAACTTATCAGGCTATGATTCGCATTTCATTATTAAAAAAAATCTCGTTAGAGTTTTCAGGTTCGTTAAGCATTCTACCAATAAATAAGAAAAAATACATATCTTTTACAAAATATGTAAAAGGTATGAAAGTTAGTTTTAGATTTATCGATTCATTCAGGTTTATGGCATCTAGCATCGAAAAATTAGCTTCCTACTTAGATGATAATGAAAAATTTATCACCAGGGAAAATTGTAAGACTGATAATGAGTTTCAGTTACTTACGCGTAGAGGCATATTTCCCTATGATTACATTAACTCTTGGGATAGGCTCAATGAAACCGATTTACCCTATAAAACAGCATTCTTTAATCGTTTGCGCTATGAAGAAGTCTCAGTGAAGACTACAATCATGCTAAACACGTTTGGCAAACATTTAATATAAAAACACTAGGGGACTATTCAGACCTATATTTAAAAACAGATGTACTGCTCTTGACTGATATATTTAAAACTTTAGAAAAACTTGCATGTTCACGTATAAGTTAGATCCACTTCACTACTTTACGGCTCCTGGTTTAGCTCTAGATGCAATGTCAAAAACGACTAACGTTAAACTCGAGCTGCTTACTGATATTGAAAAAATAACGTTTTTAAAACGGGGAATTCGTGGTGGTGTTTCTCAATGTTCGAATAGATATGCCAAAGCAAATAACAAATATATGAATGCAGATTATGATCCAAATTTCGATTCTAAATATTTAATGTATTTTGATGTTAATAATTTATATGGGGCTGCAATGTCTGAATATTTTCCATATGGAGAATTTGAATTTTTAGATGGTACCAGTCCAGATATAGTACGTATATACATGCTTAATATTCCCGACGATTCTGATGTAGGATATATTTTTGAATGCGATTTACACTACCCAGTATCTTTACATGAAATTCACAGTGACTTACCTTTGGCGCCTCAACATATGATACCACCATTACCTTCTAATAAATCAAATTTAAAGAAATTACTTACAACTTTATATCCAAAACTCAAGTATATTATTCACTACAAGAATTTAAAAATGTATTTAAGCTTCGGTTTAGAACTGACAAAGATTCATAAGGTTCTTCGGTTTAAACAAGCCCCTTGGTTAAAAGAATACATTGATTTGAATACGAAATTAGGACAACAGTCAAAAAACAGTTTCGATATATGCTTTTATAAAAATATGATAAATTCGGTTTATGGAAAAATGATGGAAAACGTACGAAAAAGGAAAGATGTGAAATTAGCGACCGAATGGGAAGGACGGTTTGGAGCTCGTAGTTAAATAGCGAAGCCTAATTTTCATAGTTGCACTGTGTTAGACAAAGATCTGTTCTTAATAGAAATGAATAAATTAGAGGTTTATTTAAACAAACCCATTTATGTAGGTTTCTCTATTTTAGATATTTCAAAAACCTATTTATATGAATTTCACTGTAGTTATATAAAATCGCAATTTGCTAACAAAGCAAAGCTGCTGTACACAGATACGGATAGTTTGATATACGAGTTTAGCGTTCAAGATATTTACTCTTATATCAAACAAGATATTCATAGATTTGATACTTCCGATTACGACCCCCATAACAAATATCATATCCCATTATCCAATAAAAAGGTTTCTGGTTTTATGAAAGATGAAAACAATGGCGATATCATGCTGGAGTTTGTAAGGCTTAGATCTAAAATGTACACCTACAGAGTTCAGGATAGGATAATAAAAAAGTCAAAGGGATCTTCCTTAGCAAGTATTAAGCAAATTTCTTTTGATGATTATAAAAATGCTTTGTTTTATAAACAGACTGTACAGAAACAGTAATGTTTAATTAGATCAGTCAAACATGATGTCTTTACTATTAAACAAAACAAAATTGTTCTTAATCCAAGTGATGATATAAGAATTCTTAGTACCCCAACCACTGATACTAAACCTTGGGGGTATAACTATACACTCAGAAATGACTTGTAAAGCTTCAACCACAGGCTCAAATAAAGAATGCAATTTATTTTATCTCAATTAACATATAATATTTTTTAGTTATTAAAACTTCAGTGTTATGTTTATACCTGCACAAGCACGCCGTTTTTCGTTTTAGATGTATCTAAAAATAGGATACCTTTTAATCTGCCCGAGTTGAACTATATTAGTATAAATGTATTGTAGAGAAAAAATAGTAGTAGTAACCGTTCTGTTTAAAAAAAATCCAGTTTGTTAATAACATACCAGTTAGTTTATTTGAGAAATGTATAACAAAACTTTTATTTAAAATTGTCAATGTTTATGGCTCTTTACTAAATCACTTAATAATTCAAACATGTAAAAGATATTGTAAAAACATGTAAAATATTAATAAATAGACTGTGATTGTTAAATGATTTATTGTTTTTTCATAATTTGTAAAGGTACAGTAATAATAATAATAAAGTAATTATAATATTCTTATGCTGTTTGGGAGTGAATTGTATTTGACTATCTTATCATGAAGTATAAGGCAATGACAAGATGTATTTGGCAAAACGTTTACTATTTAAATAGGATTCACTTGCAATATTACAATCGATTAAAACTGCATTCACTTTTCAAATGTTGATCGCGTAGTCTGCTTGATGCGTGACATATGCTAGCAATTTTCGCGGATTGAAACCAAGTAGAGAACCAATTGAATCCTTTTTGGTAAAATCCACATCTAGACTACATTTAATACTACATTTAAGTGTATTATTGTTAGCTGTAATTTCTATATGCACTGGCGTCTTTCTAGCGCTTCGTGATTGTTCCATACGACCACGCCATCTTTTATCACCTAAAGCTTTTTGAAGATATTTATTAATTTCTCTAATCTCATAAGCACCTTCAGGTATTTCTATGAATTCTCCGTTAGATCCATAATAAAATTTATTATTTATTCCTTTTTCTATGTTTGGAATTGTGTTATAAGACTCAAAATTTGTTAATCCTAATACGTATTCCGAATCATTATCCAAGTTTATAGGAGGATTATAATTGCTTGTTAAAACTGAAGTGTTTCCCGTTAGAGTAAAAGTGTACGAGATGACAACTTCGTACGCAGTTCTATGTACTACTTAGAAATTGTAAGCATAAATGACCGCAAAACACAGTACCATACGATTGTTCTTGGTTAATGTTATAAAGAATTTTACATTTACCCCCGCTATTCAAATAACTTATCAACTCTGTTGGCGGTCGCAGGTTTCCGTAGCTGTCATAGTACTTTTTATAAGAAATCCAATGCGTGCCTAAACCTTCTATTCCATGTAAATTAATTATACCACATTCTTTTAAGTTAACTTTCTTGGGAAGATTGTTTCTCATGAACACTCCACTGAAATATGGTACTTCTAATTGCTTAACAAACTTTATTAATTCTACATTGCTTAGTGCTCGATTAGGTAAAATCAAGTTGCGTTCCTTTGAGGTTTTGCAGGGGCTAAAAAAAGACCAAAAGCTTTTTTATAAGGTTTGATGTACATGCCGTTTCCGACTGCAAAAATCCTCCATTGCCTTGTTATGACGTTGTTTTTCCGCTAGTTGTTCCTTAGCTATTTTAGTATCTGAAACTGCTATTGCAACAGCAGCTGCACCTCCAGTAAGAGTACCAAGAGCGCTTAGGCCTGCAAAAATTGGTATTAGTGGTAGAAAACCTCCTGTTTTAAGAATTGATAT